>CM033737.1:48195699-48795699 GCA_019671005.1 Hibiscus mutabilis
TATATATCATAATTAGACCAGCATCTATAAATAAGTTTCAGGCAAGACACCCTGAGACGGTAGGAGACGCACTGGTTCCCAGAATCAACCTATCAGCATTATGACCTTAAGGAAGTGCTATATGACAATGTAAGAGAACTTACTGCCTAAAAACTTCTCGGAGACGTCTCTTCATTGGTCTTGTTGGCTTGAAGTTGTTATACCAGGGAATCTTAGAAACCCCAGGCCAGTTGACTTCATCTGGTGCTCCACACAGCTCAAATATCTTATTTAATTGTTCTGGCTGCAATAATTTCAAGTATAGCATTTCATACCGCAGTCTTGCAAGCAATTACTAGAATAAAGGCCCGTGAAATTGGAATACCATTCAACATGCAAATGAACGAGCTTACATGTGTTCACACATGATTTGGTTCAGCAAATGTGTGTATGTATATGTCCAGGAGTACGTTTTCACCCGGAGTATAAGATAAACGTGTAATGATATAACGCATGAGATATCCCAACCTTCAATAACGCCATGTTTCTATAAAATCCAATAATTTAATTCAACATAAAAAAACTAACCTCATCCTTTCCAGGAAATATAGGCTTCCCATGCAGGAGCTCAGCAAAAATGCAACCAACAGACCACATATCAACTGCTGGACCATACTTGGTTGCCCCAAGAAGCAGCTCCGGAGGTCTGAGAAATTGACCAAAAATGGGAAGTATATGCTGCACCGGTTAATATTTCTTATGCTTTTCTTTAAAATTTAAATTCATTCATTGGTTGTTAACATACACTTCAACCCAGGGAGTAAACCACATACCTGTACCATAAAGTAATAACACGATTGGTAAGGTTTGCATTGTGATCATTTGAGAATGAACGGGCAAGACCGAAATCAGCAAGCTTGAGGTTACCCTCGTTGTCTATAAGAAGATTTGAGCCTGCAGCAATGAACAGGCAGATCCTTACTTTGGATTTCTGTTCATTCAATTTTGATATAACAAACAAATTTGAGTTTTATAAAATTTTATTTTTAAGATACGAGTTAGTAAAGAATGACAATAACTTCTTCAAAGTTCAAACGAACATTTTTAATATTAGTCCAAATGATTTTGAGGAAAAATATATACTTTTTTCACTCAAACAGCACGGAAAATTTAGTGACACAAATCAGTACCGATACTCCTTAATGTGTATTGATACAGCCAGGTAAGCATCTATTTTCTTTCTTGCTTTCACAAAAGATTAAAAAGTCAATTCACCCCCTCTTTGGCATATTTGGATTGTTCGATTGAGCTAACAATTCCATAGTCAGGGGTAACAGCATTATATTAAATATGGGTATATCAGGAATGTTAGTAAGAACCTTTGATGTCACGGTGAAGCACTTGGTTTACATGACAATAGTGAAGCCCAGTGAGAAGTTGCCTCATGTAACACTGGAAGAAAAGGTAGCATGAGTAGAAGAAAAAAATTTAGATGATTGAACCAGAGAGCTCTTTTTTCCCTTTTCTGCCTATAAAATGGGTTACCTTAATTTGGGGAACTGAAAATCTCATCCCAGGTCGATCAGCAAGGCCAGTCAAATCATGGTCCATGTATTCGAAAACCATATAAATTCCACCTTTATACTTATTTCCATCTATAATCCAGAAAGGAAAGAGTTAACTAGCAGCAAAGATTAAATGCAAGGTGATAAGACTATTGTTAGGAATGGAACAACACTTGCCTGGTCTTCCCTGTTCGTCCTTCTCTGGACCTAAATTAAAAAGCATATAAAACCAGAAAGTATAAAGCAAAGGAGAAAGGCGTAAGTTTAAAAACCACGATTTAAATCAATAGAAAGAATAAATAAGTAAATGCATTAAAGCAGCAGGAGAAATTGCGCAATTGCAGAGTAGCGAGCAAGTGTAAATTACCAGGAGAAGTAACAATCTCTTTGAGCTTAATTACATTCTCATGGTGGAGCTTCTTCAGAATTTTAATTTCACGAATAGCGGTTATGGGAAACTGCACAAGTTTTTCGAGAAAGAATAATTTTTAGTTATTATAATTTTTTATTTATACAAGAATTATATGCATATATAGGCGAGAACATACCCCTTCTCTCTCATTGTCCATGCGAATTTTCTTCAAAGCAACAATTTCACCAGTCTTTATTTCCCTGGCCATGTAAACTTGGCTGCAAAAACATATAGTAATACTAATTGATTTAAATTGGCAATGAATAGTTACCAAGTAAAGACAAATTGCAACACCCAAAAAAAGGAGAATGATTATGTATACAAAAAACCTGAATTGAAAATAAATAATGCAGAAGAAGAAGAAGAACAGACCCGTAGGTACCCTCGCCAATCTGCTCGAGCTTTTCGAAGCAATCGACGCTTCTTGATCCCCAACAGGGAGACTCGTTCAGATTAAGCTGTCCTGCCCCTGCTATCGCCATCTGATTCTTCGATTGAGAATCAATTGGCACCCACTTAAACAAACTCAAAATCCCCCGAGACTAAAAGGCCGAATATTTGCTACACCACCAGCGCTGGGAGACAAAAAATTCACAATTCCAAAACCCTAACTATGGTTATTAATTTATGTCCTTTTAGGCTTTTAGAGTGGTCTTATAGTATGGTTTTCAATTTGAAATTTGATTTTTTATTAATATTCTCTCATATATTGTTATATATAATAATTATATATTTTTTAATTAAGAATTTCAGTTTCTTATAATAACGAGATAGATTTTATTCAAGTTTCGTTGGATATATAATCTAAATGGATTAAATATTTAGAAAAATATAGTACTTTTGGGTATATTTTATTCAAGTTTCGTTTGATTTTAGAGTGGCGACTTCCTTTGATTTGTAATAGTTTAATATTTTTTTTATCGATTAAGTCGCCGCCTGCAGATGGCGTCTTCATGCAGGTGGCGACTTCACCCTGCACTGTAGAATTTGTCGTATATTTCCTAAAATATACCCAAAAATATCTCAAAACCTAAAATATTATTTGAGGGCTAGATTGAAAGATTTTGAAAAATGGAAAGGGCAGGGGTTGTAAATATACCATGCGACATGCTTAATTCGAAAATGTCAAGGGCAAGGGAGGATTTAATGAGTAATTAGACTCTTTTGATCAAAATCAAAATTCTTTAAAACCCATTTATCTCGCTGAAAATAAAACCTTTAGCAAAAAAATTTTTAGCCTTAGGATAAACACCCACTCTCCCTTATCTCCTTTCAAATCCAAACCCTAAGACCCTCTGAAAATCACCCCGGCCGCCATGCTCGGCAGGTTTCAGGCGAGGCCTAGCAGACCGGTCGCCTCTAGCCCTCCTTAACCCATGCCTTCCGGCCTCAAAAAACCAAACCAGAAGAAACCTAAACGCCACTATTTCGAACCCTAAGAAATCTAGACTACCCTATTTTGCCCAAAAAAACATCATTTTAAATGGCTCACCAAACGGTTCATCGCCGGTAAGACACAAATCGACCCAAGGTAACCACTTTCATTTTTTTCTTTACTCTTTTCTTATTTTGGTTCATGCATGCATAGAGAGGAAAAGAGGAAGAAAGAAAAATACCACTGGGAAATTATTTTCTTTCTTGTATATTTTTTTGTTATCGAAAAACTGATCCCTCTTACAAATTCCATTTCATACATATATCCTCATGAGTTTTGGTAGAAAACAAAATATAAAATACATACATCTCCATCTGATTTGGTACTGACAAGTCTAAATTTTTGGTATTTTCTGATGATTGACACGGTGGTTGGAGCCGGTATGGAGAGGTATGGTGGTGGCATGGTGGAGGTGGAGTGGTGTCAGACTGAACCCTGGTCATTGGATCATATTTGATCCAACGACCAGGATTTCTCAAAGTTTGAACGGTCGGGATTCAATCTTGCAGCTGGAAAGACTGCATCAGATCATGACGCGTGGCAGGTGGCAGATGAGGAGTCAGGTGCGTGTGACACACGCGCACGTGGGAGGCAGACAGTCCCGAGCGTGCACCCACGCGGCAGGCAGGAGGACGCTCTTCTTCAATCACGGTCGTTGGATCAAAAATTGATCCAACGGCTCTTGATTAGCTGCGTAAAAAAAGATGGGGATTAAGGTTTAGTTAATTAAACGGGTTAGGGTTCTTTAGCCGGTTTGGGTTTGGCCAGTTGGGCCATGTACACTTAATTTTGGGCTATGTAATATGTATTTGGGGTCATGCAATAATATTGAACTAGACATTTAATTTAAAAGTGGTTTTTATTTTCAGATTCATATGTAATAATAATAATATTAATAATAATAATAATACACACTCAATCATACATAGGTGTACATACCTACATGCAAACACACATACGTGCACATACATACACATACAAACATACGGACATATACGTAAGACATTAAAATACACATACATATCACATATTCATACAATCATATATACCTACATACATATGCGCACCCATACATTACATATATATTAGTAACTCCCATGCACATAATGAACACATGACATAATAATATAATATATGAATACATGCACTAGTAATAAATATTAATAATTACATATTCTTTGTAAATTAACATAAAATCTTTCCCAGATAAAAATGAGTGATTACACGGGTAAGATCTCAAATCCATCATCTACCCACTACCCACGATTTGTATGGCTTTTTACCTCCACACCCGCCCACTACCCACTAAACTCATACTCATCTCCGCCCCAACTGGAGCGAGTGCGGTGCGAAATTCGCAAAACTGTATCCGTCTGCCATTCTTAATAACGGCGGCACCTGCCTTCTCTGTAACCGCGGCATAGGACGCGTCACAGTTAATTTCACGAAGCTCGGGTCAAGAAGAGTCCATTGTGAAACATTCGAAAGAGAGGGGCAATGAGAAAAAGAAGCTGAGTGGGTGCATCCTTTGAACTCAGAAAAGGAACTCTCCTCTCTGTGTCAAACCTCAATACGAGAGTCGATTGAACCCGTAGGCAATCATCTCGAATAATACCTTCACATGAAGTCAAGCCAAGACTAGCATGTCTTGCTCCATCAATGTTAATTTTGCACTAACCGTGTCTCGGTGGACTCCAATGTCTCACCTTGGTCCATTAACCAACTGTTATAGGGTTTCCTTTTCAGCTAATGCTCGTTGCGTTTTCTTCCTCAACCTGCAACAATCTTAAGACTCCACACCACAGCTCCAAATAGTATGTCCCAATCATCAGTCAATGCACCAAAATAATTGGGCTTAACGATTTCAATTTTCTAATCAACGTATAATCATGCATTTATAGTTTTTTAAATTCCTTTTATATCTTTTGGATTTTTCAAATTAAAAATATGAAATTCCAAAAAATATATATAAAATAAGTTTAAATAAATTTTTTACAAAATAATACTATTTTAAAAATAGATTTTTATATATTTTTTTATCTTTTATTTCTGGACCATGATTTTTATAGTAGAATGAAAACAAATAAACAATAGCAATAGATAATTAAATACTTGTAATAGCTAAAAATGTAATATTTGTTGATGACCATATTTACACATGACTCACATTAAGAGTTGACATTAATTTTTAAATAATTTTTAAATTAAAATTAAAATTCTTATAGATTAGACATGTAATTAATCATATTTTAAAACAAAGTTAGAATTTGGGTTGAATAACTCTCATCTTTTTGTTTTCAATCTCTCTCGTCTTACCTCTATTTTTTTTAATTTTTTCTTATCATTCAATTTGAAAATTTTTCTTTTTTGATAAAATCTATATGCAATTGCATGATTCCTTTTCGGTCTAATTTCTAAATTTATTTTAAAATATAATTAATTACATATCGAGTCCCTGAGAATTTTAATATTTATTTAAGAACTATTAAAAAATTAATAGTTTGCAGCGGTGTATAGCGTTAATAGTGCGTAACGGTATATATATCATGTTCTAGAATTTTCCTATATACACATATATAGATATACAGAATAATTAATTTTGTTTGTAAATCTACTTAAAATTATCAACTTGAACTACCTAAAATGTGCGTATTTACTCCAAATTAAAAAATTAGCATATCTACAAATAATTTTTTTGAGTAAATTACTTCCAAGACCATCAAACTATTGATTTGATTTTTTTTTACCATTGAGCTATGAATTTTATTAATTAAATCACCAAAATTTCAAAATGGTTTATATCATGCCACTAACAATTAGCATTAACATAAATGATGACATGACAGATTAACAAATTTCTATAATTGTCTTGAGCTCGAGTCTTTGAAAATATAACATCATTATTTATAGAAAAAAATGTCTAATTTATGAATCAAATTAGAATTTTCGTATATAATTACACAAAATCAAAATTCATGTATCACATTGTAAATCAGTAAAAACTCGTATTTTTGTTTCTAATTTATTTGTTATCTAGGCCAGCTGCTCAATTACGCAACGTGATGACAAGTCTTTCTCTGCCTCTACTTCTACCAATCCACGATTCCGTTCAAACGCGTCATAAGCATGCTTGGTTCTCAGAAATAACAGCAGACTAGAAACTAAGCCAACAAGGGATAAGCTTCCCCACAACACAAACGTTAAGAAATAGCATTCCCTCCCCATGCATACCCCTGAATCTGATGAAAACATCAGTTTCTGGCCTACCCCAGCGTTTCCATCATATTTTATTGCAGCAAGCACGCCGTAAAACAGTGACCCTATCGGGATATTGGTTATCAAAATGTTGTGATTCACGCCTACGCTATTCGGTCCAAACAGCTCCGATGTAATGGAAACTGCGGCGGCAAATATGAACCCCGAACTCAACCCGATTAATGACGTTCCTACACGCAATGCCGCTGTTGAATTGCCGAATGCAGCCAGCAAGAAGAATGCAACTGGAGTCGGTAACAACGCAATGGTTAGCCACCCAGTTCTTGCAAAGTAAAATTTCCTGCACAAATAGATGTGTTTAGCTAGGTAGGCATCAGTCATATATGTTAATAGTTATTGATGCATTTCTCGCAGGTTACTTGGACTACAAGATTTGGGTTGAGCAGGTTAAACCTCGGATATTTGTATGCAAATAAACGAGGCCAAACATGCTCAACTCAAACTTTGTCTCGCGAGGCTAAACCCATTCAATCCGAAATGCATCAACAGTATTAGTAATATGAAAACTAGTGCTCCTACAAGTACTTACGCTCGAACGTAGTCAGGTGCAGCTGAAAGCAAACGGCCAAAGAAGGAGAATGATGAATAAAGAGTGAGAAGTAAGGTAGTAGTGGAAGAGTGCCCCAGTGATTGTGCAATTTGGCCTAGATTGTTGCTGTACACAAGCCCAATTGTTCCCCCGCAGAAATATGCTATGTAGTAGAGCCAAAAATCCAATCTCCCAACAAGTACTTGAGCTGAGTGCTCTTCACCTAGCATTACAAGTTTATCTTTTTCCATCATTTTCTCACAACATCTTGTGCTGTCTTCTTCGCTGCACTGTGTTTGGCTGCTCATTTTGTATTTGAATGCCTCATCATCGTACACAGATCCATCCAACGACCCGTTCAATGACCCGTTCAGATTATTTAAACTACCCTCACGGCTTAGCAGCTGTTTATGAAGCTCAAGATCATCATCGTCCACAAGAATGAATCCCGATCTGCTTAGGTGGAAGCTAGAGTGAACAGTATGATGGAACCAATGACGAGCGTAGACAACACCGGGAACACATAATGGAAAAATCAGAAGAAAAATAGCTCCCCCGAGGAGGAGCCGAGCTGTTGTACTTGTATCCGATGTGTTTGAACCGAAAAGGAGGAGATAAACACCTGTTAAGACGGCCAGCACGTTCAATAGTAGGAACATAATGGAGTCGCTACGGACTGCCTCGGGGGAAAGAGGATCCACCGAGGGTTGGCGAAGGATAGGGACGAGCGCTGCAATTGAAACGATAAGGGGAACAAGGGAATTAAGAAGAAGATATAGCGAACTGGATGATGCATTAAATGCACCACCAGCAAGGGCGTACAAGGCTGCACTTACACCATTGTAGCTTACTGTGAGGGATAAAGCAAGTGCTCGATTAGCCGGGAAGTTCTTTATGCAAAGCACAAAGCAAACCGTGTTGAACCAGCATATGCTACATCCTGCTAACAAACACAGAAACACAACCTGCCACATACATCAAAACAAAACAATCCAAGTCAATAATTCATACAATACTTATACACACATATATATATCATTGACATCAAGCTTGTATGAAATATTACAAAGTTGATTTCTCTCTCTATGTAAATCAGATCTTAGTTGTTCTTTACTTCCTGTGAACCAAAAATCCATTGTGTTTGCCAATTGCCAAGAGAATGCAATGTTTAAAAATAAAGAAATTTAATAAAAAAATTTAAAAATTCGACTCAAATAATTCAAAATTATTAGTAATAAACAAATTTAAGAATTTGACACATGATTTAAAATTTTAAACTCATATTTTATTTATTTAGATATCTAGCAATGATAATATTTAATTCAAATTTAGATTTAGATTTAGATTTAAATAATAATACTTGGATAATTTAAAGATAACAAAAATTAATAAACAAATTTAAAAATTCGATTCAAATAACTCAAAATTATTAATATTTGACCAGCTGCTACTTTTAGTTCTTGACAGAAGAATATAGAAAATGGTCTGATTCAACTTTTCGGGCCCAGGGTTAGAGTGCTAAAAAATATTACTCAGGCCCAACCTACAGTTTTCTCAGGAGAAACGGACAGAAAACAGGGCTGAAATTATTCCAAACAAATCTTTTCCACAATGTTTAACAATGAATATACTTATATCACACGATTTCAAAAAGCAAAAACCATTCTTCCATTTTTCTCTTAGGCAGTTCTAAAGAGTTTTTAAATTTTTCTAGAGTTCTTCTTTTTTTTACATTAGAGATTTTCTTCTCTAACGGCGGCCTTTAGACCGTTTTATTAGTTTTGTATATAAATAAACATTCATCTTTGTTAATGAATCCTATTTGTATATTTTCTTGTTCTTTTACTTTGTCAGTTTTATATTTTTTGCAATTTTTTCGTTTGTTTTTATGGCAATGTTCGTTTGTCTTGTGACGGTGTTAGTATGTTTGTGTGACAGTATTATCTGTTTTATCGGTTTAACGTTCGTATGACGGATATCACTTGAGAGCGTTGTTAGCAGCGAAGATCGGCGGTCAGTAAAGTTTGATTCCCTTTTGTGGTGTTGCTGTTTTGCCAAGACCAAGCAGCGAAAGAACTTGCTTTATTTTTTGAGCACTCTGGTCAAAGCAGTAGTATTGATGAATTTTTATCATAAGATTGTTTAATCTTTTGTAAGTGATAAGTCTTGTTCTTTATTGACTTCACACCTTTAGGGCTTTATTGTTCTATTTGATGTATAGAAATTCCAATGTTAGTGGTGTGATTCTTTTGTAACCTTGTCACTTTTAATACAATCCAGTTTTTTAAAAAAATGTTTAACAATGAATATAATTCATCTGTTCCTTTTTTTCTGTCCTTTTATATGTCAATAACGGTTTTTATATTATGTATATTATTAATAAAATAAAAATAATAAATAAAACAGTAAGAAATTATCAATATACATGATATAAAATTATTGTTAGTGCATATAAAAAAACACAGAAAATAATACGAATTTTGTTCATTAACGTTAGTGGGTTCGTTAGGCAGCAAAAATCATTGTTAGAAGAATCAATCATATTAAATGACGAGAGTCTGGATTCGATTTCTATGACCCAGGAAGAGAATGGCAAAAAAAGAAGGAAACAAAAAAGCTTTCGGTTCTTTGAGGAAACAAAAAAGACAAATCGCCAGTTTCGACGGGAAATAAATGAAACGGGAACAAACGAGAAAATAAATGGTAAAAAGGACATGAAAAAATTAATAAAATTAATAATTTTTATTAGTTGAACTATAAATTATATAGAGAGCCGAATCTTTGATATAATTTTTCGAAACGAAGGGAAGGGTGGTTACTTACCAAATAACTTTAACCACCGAATTTTCCTAAAACAAACTAGTTTTGTTGGATTCCTGACTAGAAAAATCAATTTTCTTGGTAATTACTTTTCAAATTGACCTTTGATCAAATTGTGAATAATCAAGACGGAGGGACATGGGGCTCGGTGTAATTTTCTTTAAAGGATTATTTGCATATTTGCCCCTCACTTTTAAAATATTTAAGTTTGCTCCCTAATCCCAAATCTTGGCTCTGTACATGTCAATAATAGTTGCTAACATTTGATTCAGGAATGGGGTGAAATGAAAAGTGTATTTATTGAAAGGAATGGAAGGAAAAGGGACAAATTCTATTCAATATTCATCACACAAACACGCATACATATCATTTACTTGGTAATTCATTTCCAACATTATCAAACCTTGAACCAAAACAATAGAAGAACAAAGCAACCAGTGCGATGTAAGTGTATATTAACACAAGACTAGTGATCAGTCGCTTCATAACAAGGCAATTTAACTCATTAAGAAAATTCCAGAAAGCAGGTGGAATGCCAGGTTTGGGTTGGGTTGTTAAAGCCAGAAATAGAAGGTGAAATCTAGTAGTATCGCAAATCATTAATTTGTTTACTAGGAGCTTCATGGTAGAAACTAGACTGCACGTGAAACAAACCCCATGAATCTGAAATTCAGATTTGAGTTAGAAGAGAAGCTCAGGAATCGAATTTTGAATTGCAGTCGACTGGCGAAAATTAGATCCATTTGGAATTGAAATGAATTCAATGGAGTGGGAAATGGAAAGAATAAGAGCAGATAGTGAGAGTGCGCGTACCAGTATGTAAGGCAATGAGATGAGATTAGAAATGAGGAGCCATTGGATTCCATAACCAACGAGTCCCATGAACGCAGCCATGAAGAGCACCGTCCACAAAGGGAAATACATGAGAGCCAAGCCAGAAGACCAGCCGAAAACCTTGCCCATATCGGACGCCACCGCCAGGTAATTCAACTGCAGCTGCGATATGCCCAATACTTTCTTCAACTCCGATGAATACGCGGAGAAATCGAAATTCGTGCCCGTGAATGCTTGAATCCAAATAACCGCCACCAGGATCATCCATTTCCTTGATTGCCCGGCCATAATAAACAACTCTTATGGTGCATAAAGGAAGAAGATTTTGGTGTTTGTGATGAACCGAACAGTTTGAGGAAGCGACCTATCATTTATTTATAAGGCCGGCAATGAAAGAATACAAGGAAAAAGAAAAGTTTGCACTTTGATGTTATTAGGCCGCTACTGAAATTTTGGTAGGTCCTCCCATCCCATTGGAATTTGGAACACTTCTTTACCGTATACGACCGTATGGTGTTATTACAGCGGGTAAAATTCGACTCGACTCGAAAAAATTAATTTTTTATTTGATTTAACTTAAAAAATACAATTTAAATGGGCCTGAATCGTAATTTTATAAATTATACTTAACTCAAAAGAATTTAGAATAAAGTTTGAGTTACTAAATAAAACTTCAAATAACTCAATTTTTTTAGTAATTAGTGGATAAATATTCAAGTTCGAGTTGAGTCTCTCAATTGTGTTGATCGTATATGGTTACAAAAATCCTTTTAAATTGGAACCACTTAATATCATATCATTATAAATGTTTTATAGTTAAATTTGAACAGAAACTCAAACAACTCGACTTGAATTTTATAAACTCGACTCAAAAAAATCAAATAAAGTTTGAATTATAAAATATTACTCGTCAACTCGACTAACTCAATTTTTTGACACGAATAGACTCGAGCAAATGCTCACCCCTAGGTGTTGCATTATGTAACGGGGTGAACATTCGATCGAATTGAGTTGAGATCTTATTTTATCATTCAAATTTTATTTAATTTTTAATTGAGTCGAGAAAATTGTTTGAGTTTATGTTCAAATTTTATTGCGACTAATTCTAATTTAACGTCTTCCAATACCATATATATTTTTAATATATATATTACAAGTGTGAGTAAGATTTGTAATGTCATTTCATAAATCAAATGTTATCCAAAATTATATAATATATTTATAATATTATTTTTTAAAGAAAATATTTTTGAGGAAAATATTGATGAAAGTATAAAGCGGTCTAAGAATTGACGAAAAAGAAAGAATTTGAAAAAAATAAACTAAAGTGAATAGAATACAAAGTTAAAAGATTAAGTTGTAAAATGATCTTAAAACATGAAATTAAAATTATATAGATATTGTCATTATTTAAATTATATTTTATTATTTGAACTTAAACTTGAACTTTTTTATGTCAAATTAAAATATGTAAAAATGTTACACAATATCAACAACTTTTAAAGTAGGTAATTAAAAAGCTCTTAATTAGAACTTTCTATTCTTTAAATGGTATGTTCAAATTTTAATATCTATTATAAACAGAAAAAAAATCTCTCTCTCTAAATAGAATTGTTTAAAGAAAAAGTTACAGAATGACTGTTAATAGGAAAAAATTATTAGATTGGTCTGGCTCACCATATTATCTATTGTCTTATCAAATAATAATTTTTCATCTTATTTTTTAAGGTGAATCTTTACCTCTTTCTTACATGTCATTAAATGAATGAATTTTATTGGATAAGACTATAGATGACGTGATGAATCGGGATCATGTAATAATTTCTCGTTAATAGGATGCTGATATGTATGTGGCAGGCAACTAGTAAGGAACCATGTGATGCCATGGCCAGACCAGACAATCCCGTCCCAGCTCTCTTCATTTTATTTTATTTTTATTATTTCAACAAAATAATTGACCACGTGAACTGATTTTTTTTAAATGATCTAAAGGTGATTATAAAATAGTATTTATTCATAGATATTTTTAATCTTTTGATAATGCGCATATACCTTGTAAACAAAGCAATTTGAACTCGTGTTTCTTACGATAAACATCATCCGTTTTTTTACTGAAATACTTGCTGGGTTCGAACCGAACAAAATTAATATAACTAAAAGTTGTGTTTCGATTTAAAGCCTAATTGACACCGAAGTGAATCATCGTCATCACAAAAAGAAAACAAGCATTAAGTATATTCTAATAAAAAAAACTATTTAATAGAGTTTTTGAATTATTTGAAGATGCATTGTCACTTTATAAAAAATTTACCTCTATTTGTTCAAAAAATATTATCTTTTAATTTATAAGAATTATACACAATTTTTTAGATCGTTGGATGTAAAAAATAGATGGTTGAGATTAAATCTTTACTTTTTTCAAGTTATAATCTTCACATAATTCACTGTTAATTTCAGCCATCCATTTCACTCATCTAACGATCCAAAACTGCGTAAAAGTAAAATATTATTTTACAGTGTAACTGAATCATATATATATATATATCCGGAGGAAACGAAGAAAATTTGGTTGAAAGAAAAAGAGGGTAAAGGTAAAGGATGTGACGCAATTGAAACAATACAAATGGCTGGGCAGAGCCGTCCAATTTGGGTGCTACCTTAAGACGGCCGGTCATCCCGCAAGGCCCTTGTTTATATATATATAATAAGATCCAGCATAGGTCAAACACCTCGCATCTCAAATATTTCTCTCTTTAAATACAAACACAGCCGTATTAAATTCACAAATCACAAGCTTATCTGTCGTTTGACGTATGAAATCATTATAATTATTGTTATTATTAGTTATCACGCGGAAAAAAACACACGAAATATTATTGGGAAAAAAACCCAATATTAAATCAGCCGTTTATAAATTATATTAGTGGTGAAATTTTGTTTGGTTGATTGTATTAGCAAATGATGAGCCACCAAATGACAGATCTGATGGGCAGTGCTGAAATCCATGTGCAACTGCGTTAAGGGGCACATGGTTTTGGCATCCGCGGTTCAGTTGCGTCGAGGAGTTGGGTTTTATTCACAAATCAAGGGGAAATTATGTCACCACCCACGGGAGATGAGATGTATAGAACTTAGAAGTGTACATTGTAATAGTAAAAATTGTCATGAAGGTATATTTTAAATTGATAAATGGTGTTATTTTTTAATAATTTTAAAGTGATTATAAGATAATATCTGTTTATATTTTTTCTTAATATTTTAGTACCTTGCAGGCAAAGCTGCTTGAACTTAAGTCTGTTAAGATAAACATTATCTTTTTATTTTGTTGGAATCACTAGTTAGATTATGAAAAATAGTATTATTGTTTATAATGAATGAGAGTCTATCACATTATCAATGTCATGAGTTATGTACAAGACATGTATCTTTAAACTATTAAACCGTGACATATGATATAGGAACTTTTTTCAAACCATTTGAAAATTTTATAGTATTCTGTTCTTGTTTGTTTCCCAACCATTAATCCCAGTGGCGGAGTCACATGTAATTTAAGGGGTCAATTGACTCCACTTGATTTGTTATAGTATAGAATTTTCAAAGAGTTAATAGAGTTTTTAAGGAGTTAGTGTATCATTTTTCATGAAAATATTAGAATTGACCTCACTTAATTTATTTGAGTATATGGTCAATAAAATTTATATTATAAAAATATGAAAATCTTCGTATCCTAAAATTACTTTGATACCACTATATAATAATCTTGACTCCGTCACTGATCAATTCATCGTCAGGTTCGTCGAAATGAATGTGATGTCACCGATTTACATATCCTTCGATCATTGCGGCTTTTCTTCATTTTCTTTATTTTATATAATATTTAAACTATTTAAAAAAATTATCACTCATAAATTAAATAATATTTCGTGATAAAAGTACATTAAACTAAATAAAGAAGTCGTTTTCTTGACATTTTCAGTTTACTAAAAGTCTTTTTATTTCTTCTACTCCAGTTATTTTATCACTTATTAATTAGGTACAGTTTTAAGAATTCAAAACTTTTATAATTCATGTTAGATTAAAATTTAAAATGAAAAATTGTTAAAATAAATAAAATTTTAAAATTTGCTAGAAGATCGAAAGATGAAAACGAAAATATAAAAGTTAAAATTCCATAATTTTTAAAGGGAAAACAACAACATTTAGAACTAAAATTTATTATATTTTGATAACAAAAATTTACAAATTTTCATCTGATCACTCATGTTAGTTTCTGTTTTCACTTTAATTATTTAAAATTATTTTTTTGTTAATGATACGTGTCATTATGACACGTTTCATCACTTGGCTGATTATAAAAAAATAAAGCACTAAGTCGAATTTTATATACTTAAAACACTATTAAATTATGACACGAAAAAATAATAAGTAAAAAGAATTGAATAAAATAGTTATATGATTTTTTTTTTGTATAGTTGAAAATCAGGTTATTTAAAAGTTACTATTTTCTTTTATAACCAATATAAAAATAAATGTTTTTTAAATCTAGATAAAAGTTAAATAAAATTCACAAATATTTCATATTTATGCATTTATAAAAAATAACTATTTGTAATGTATTTCATATACTTTATATTTATACACTTACTTTGGTTGGATTATTATTGTATTGGACTTTGGCCAATTGTGATTTTGGACTGGTTGCATTTGATTATTAATACTTTTATTTATTAATAATATGAGGTACATATGCATTACAAAATTTATGAGAATAACTGTAGTTATTTATACTAATTATTATTTGAATATTGGTTTTATTAAGGGAAAATATCTCAAGCACTGTATGTGAAAACGAAAGTTTCTACAAGCGCCTTAGTCTTAGGGTTTAGGGACTCGATTTAGGGTATAGGGTTTAAGTGTAGGGTTTAGAATTTTTGGTTTATGGTTAGAATTTAGGTGTGGTGTTAGAATTTAGGGTTTAGAGGTTAGGGTAATATGGTAAGGGATTTAAGTTTTAACCTATAAACCCTAAATTTTAACCCTAAACCCTAAATTCTAATCACGCCCCTAAATTCAAAACTCATCCACCAAAACCCCTAAACACTATACCATAAACAAAATCCTTAACCCCAAGCGCTTATGCATGGAATAGTTACCCTTTTATTAAAGTCTAACTAACCTTATGATTAATTTTTTGATGTTATTAAATAAATGACTTAACTATAAAATAAGTGCCCAAACTATGTCTATTTTTTGCAATAGACGCCTAAAGTATTTTTTTGCTGAAATAATTGTCCAAAGTTTCATTTTTTGCTTGTTTTAAAGTCAATTGAGGCACCCACTTTGACACATATTTTAACCAAAAATAAAATTTTAGGCATCTATTTCAGCTAAAAATAAAACTTTATGCACCTATTTCAACAAAAAAATACTTTAAGCACCAATTTCAGTCAAAATAAAACTTTAAATACCTGTTTCAACAAAAAAATACTTTAGACACCTATTGCAAAAAGAGACATAGTTTGAGTACTTATTTTGTAGTTAAACCTAAATAAATCTTTGATCCTAATAACTACTTAATGTTTTAGCTAGTAATAAATACACTTTAACGAATATTGATTAAATGTGATCCCAAGATCTGGACATAACGTCTAGACGAGTTTAGGAGTTACTACTAAAATAAAAGTTAGGATAAATTACGCCAGGTACCACCCAACTATAAGAGGTAATCCGCTTTGTCACCAATTTTTGAATTGGTTTAATTTTATCACTAAATTTTAGGTCTTGATTTGTTTATGCTATTCCGCCGTTAACTTCTTAATGGGATGATGACATGGCAGACGATCAATGATGTGGCAACGTCGTTTTAATGATGGGTGAAAATTTAAAAGAATTGCTTTTATGGGTGTAGCGACTAATTTTTTCGGTTCCGCTACAAAAAATTAAAAATCGCATTTGAGGGATTTTTCCGTTTTTATTGAAAATTTATTTAGGAATTTAAAAAAACTCGTATTTTGAGAATATGGAGTCACCATCGGTTACTTGGATAAGGCAGATCGGACACAATAACGATCAACGTTGGTTAAATGGCTAAATTGATGCAATTCGCGAGTTCAATGACCCAATTGAGTGCTTTTTTTTTTTGCAGAAAGACTAAATTGATTATTTTTTATGAATTTGAGGGTTAAAATACCCCTTAAGTCAAAATAAAATAATAAAATATATTAAAAATTTTGAAAGAGGGTCGAGGTGGGCTGAACTCATACATTAAATGTTGAACTCCGAATCCAGACGAACCTAATTTTTATCTAAACTCAATTTTCAAGTATAATATTTGTATCTAATTTTTTTCAAATTTTGAAGAGATCTTCAATCTTGATCAAATAATCTAATCCTTAAACAAGTGTACTCTTTTCCCCCTCTTGCTCCTTGAATTGTCCCTGATAATTCGGGTCGTGAAGAAAGTTTTTAACGAGGCCTTATTCCCCTTTAAAAAAAATCTTAAACAAGTCCACTTTAATCCCCTTGCAAGTTGCAATTACAATAAATCAGCCACAGGCCCAAAAATTGCAACCATTTGTATACAAAGGAATGGGATACCGCGAGTCCAGCTTTACTCTGTTTTCGCTTAGAATTTGTAATGTGCAAGTGCTCCGATTTAGCTAAAAAATTGAATCATCAATCTTAAGTCAATACCCGTTTGTTGCAAAACCCAAAAATAAGGCCCAACTTTAACTACAAATAAAAACTATGGAATTGACAACGATTCTTCTATCAAAAGAAAAAATAATTAAACCCCGTCATTAATTTTTTTTCTCGTTTATGGTATAAATTTTGAATTTAGTATTTTTATATTAATTTATTCAAATTTTAACCACTTTTTTCTTAAATTTTAATCCTAATTCAAGCAATATATGGTCAATACGATAAATTATATTAGATATAAAATGATCGAATTAACCAACTAGGACTGAGTGTAATGGTAAGACACATTGCTCTCCCAAGGAGAGAACTCGAATTCAAACTTAGGAGATGACATTTTTGAGAGGAAGAACCGCGAATCTCGAACATGAACACTATAAAATGGACATGTATTATACCTATACAAATTGATAGAAGAATTTAACTTAATAAATTTAGTAGCAACTGTTTGAGTCAAAAAATAAAATGTTTAAAACATAAAAAATAAAAAAATGATCAAATTCATATAAAGAAAACTAAATGCACAACAAACATACTTAGAGAAAATAAAAGGGGTGTCCCAAAAATGAAAAGGAGAGAGAGAGAGAGAGAGAGAGAGAGAGAGAGAGAGAGAGAGAGAGAGAGAGAGAGAGAGAGAGAGAGAGAGAGAGAGTAAAGTACAAGATAAGATAAAACTTGATAGGATAAGACAAGAAGTGTACTAACAAATACATCCAATCAATTATACTAATAATCTTTTTAATCAGCGCTCTTAATTATATTGTTTAAAAATATTCATAATTAGGTATGAGATATAGTGCGGTAATTGTTCACGTATCCCTTAACCATAAGGTTAGAGGTTCAATTCCTATCAATAGAATGAAGTACATTTCATAGCGGCCACCTCTTAATGAGAGCACATGCGGCGAGGCGATTTGCTATCGGCGATAGATATCGTAGTTCGAACCTAAAATATTTATAATTAATTAACTAATATGATTATTTTAAATTGGATAAATATACGCTTGTCACTAAAGTTTTAAAAATTACATATTTGTCACAAATGTTATCAATGAATAACAAAATTATCACCGAGACGGACAATAAGGGTTAATATATAATTTGCCCCCCTCAAACCATAAATAAAACATCAATTGGCCTTTCACAATTTTTTAACTATGATCTGGAAAAGATGAAATAAAACATAAAAATATATAATAAAAAATATTATATTTTTTTAATATATATATTTAAGAATTAACACATCAGCAAAATTAACTGCAGTCGTAGCATCAGCATGATCACATGCCATGCATTGATCGATCAGAGCAACTAATTTCCCATGTGAAATCAATAGGGCTGCCCCTAAGCATTTTTTTCGAATTATTAACCTAACTTAACCTAACAGAAAAAAGACAATTTGTGGATTGGACCATATTAAAATGATTAATTAGTTAAACCCAACTTAGAATTTGTTTGGGTGGGACCATTTAGGTCTTCATTTTTGTACCTAAATGACATCGAAGTGTCAACCAATTACTCAGTTGTCTTGTGGGCTACGGAGTTGAAGCAGAGTACATATTCATCCTTTATTCTGCCATACTGTTATTCATATGATTGAAAATTGATTTGATCAAATAGATTGAATATTTAATCTGATATACAATTCGATTTTTTATTTTTAATTGTATATATAAAAGATTGATCGTAATTTACTTTCCACACATAATTAATAATATTATTAAATTAATACTTTTTATATGTTTATTATATATATAAGTTTTAATAAAAAATAGTTAGATTTATTTATTTTTTAAATAATTGAATAAAAACTAGATGCATATGTTAAACGTTTTAATTTAAATAGAAAATTGAAATAAAAATACAAATGTCTTATCTTTAAGTTCGTCTCCCACTTTGTGTAAAACAAGTGTTGTCTCTGGATTTATTCTTGTTTAAGTCTCATTGTATATGAACCTTCTCAAGATTTATTCTGATTGAAGTTTGAATATATTTTGATTCTCAATTTGATAATAGTTATTTTAATTTATATTTTTACTTAATACTACTTGTACTTTTAACCAGGGATTTAAAATAGCGGTCTTCCATAATAGTGGCGCTATATAAAGGTATAGGCAATGTCTGAAACTACAATACTCGTTACTGTTATGTCCGTAATAATATTTTTTTATTAAAAAATAACGACCGTAATAATTATAATGATTGCAATGGTATAAAGTGGTGGTGAAGGTGTGGCTGATATATGAGGAATATATTCCGTGTATGACCAATCATCTTGTTGATAACAGCTATAGTGAAGGAGAGCGATGTGCAGAGTGGAGATTGGATTGCAATTGCGCCAATGTATAGGATTATTATTACACGTTGGAATTAAGTTGGTGGCTGGCTCTAGCGATTGTTGTCTTTTATGTTTTGTGTTGGAGAAAAAAGAGAAGTTGCGTAAATGCAAGAAGCGTAGAGCAGATACAGATACAGTAGTAGAGAGAGATGGCGGTGAGGGGGTGGGTCAGCCAACGTTGAAACAATTACAAAGAAATCACCGTCAATCACGTGGCCGTGTGAACCCTAACATCTTCAACGTACCATCATGTGCCACGTTGGAACCAATCAAAGCTGTTCCCTGTTCTAATCATGATGAAATGAACTCCACCAAACGCTTTCCTTGCCCCCGACACCAGCAGGCAGCAAGCACGTAACAGACGTCTTCTTTTGTTTAATGTTTCTTTATTTCAAGTTCAGAGCTGTTTTAAAAATTTTCAGGGCTGTGAACAAAAATTAAAAAATAAGCTTTCATAGAATAAAAATATATTTCGTTACTTTAAATAATTAATTTAATATTTTTTTATTAAGTTGAGTGGGGTTGCGCCTGCTTGTAACTCAAGTGGAGGCATTAAGGTGGTCGAACGATAGATAAGGCATAATGTGTTAGAGTCGACGAATAGATAAGGCATAATGTGTTAAAGTCGACGAATAACAATCTTTGTGATGAGCTTGTATGAGACAGGGCATAAGTTTATGGGACGGAAGTCAACAAATGTTTTTCAAAATAAATATTTTATTAATAAACTATATAAACATGATTAAATCTATCGAACATATTATTTTTATTAAAAAAAACACTATAAATACAACTAAAAAATAAAGGACAACCACTAGTTAAATTGTCACTTGAAAAATCTGTAAAATCATGAAGGTAAAAAGTGAAGACCCTAAGCGGTCGCTCATACTGCTTTCCCTTGCCAGACGCCACTAATTCCAACCAAGTATACGAATGCTCTTAAAGCATACCAATCATTTCATATTGTATGGTGATAGTTTTTTTAGTATAAAGGTGGATGTAAAACTTTTTGTTGGATAAATTTTACACTTTTCAAAAAACAAGATATTAAATCATTTGTATAATATAAAAATTATAAAATATATAATAATTTAAAATTTTCAAAAAGTGTGTCCCTAATACCTCACGGACCATACCTGCTTTTTTACCGATCACCGGCACCTACCAAAACTTTCTTACTTCGAGGTTTTCTCCTCTTCAAGCATCTTGGATTATTAAACTGCATACTAACTCTCTCTACTTACTAGACTTTGTTTTCTAACTGTGTCTATTATAAAAATATATCAACATTTTTTTATGAAACAATTATATATATTTTTAAAAAATGTAGTAGTAATAAATATGCATGGAAGTCTGGCATGAAACATAAAAACGTCACATCAGATGGAAATTTTAATAAAAAATATTAGTAAATATTTTTATATTTTTGCAAATAGTTATTTTAATTTTAAAAGATAAATCTGATATTCAAAATTCAAAATTCAAAATTCAAAATTCAAAATTTTACTTGAATATGTGTTTTCCCTCAAAAAATAACAAACTTGTAATGTTATATTAGATTCTTTACCACGCGTCGATCTTCAAGTGAAAATGTTATGTGGTGTTTTCTGTATATGTTTATAGATATTATTAATCATTTGACAATACGCATATACATTATAGACAAAACGATTTAAACGTTATGTGGTGTTTTCACATTCACATTTTTTCTCTTTTTAAAAAATGGATCTAGTTTTGTAAATAAAAATAATAATGTACTTCTGTAATAAGAAAAAATATTTAATACTCTATTTTGATGAGTATAGTAATAGATTTGACTCAAATGATGTCATCAGATAATTAAACTCTAATTTAATTGAAAAATAATTGAAATACTTCTATATATATATATATATATATATATATATATATATATATGAATATAAATCTTTTGTTTTTTTGTGATTCATTCTATGTCTCAATACTAAAAATTATGGTTTAGGGTTTAATGTTATTGTTTAAATTTATGGCCTAGGGTTAGTGTTTAGGGTTTAGAATTTAAAATTTAGAGTTAGAGGTTATAATTTAATTTTTTTAGTATTAGATATAGTAAGGGACACTAAAAAAAGGTGAAGAAATTTTGTTCTCTATATAAATGATAATTATGAAATATATTAATGATTCTTTTCTCTCTTTTTTCCCTATATTTTAGGTTAATCCTTATATGCTTCTATATAAAAGTGTATTGTGGAATGTAAACAAGAACTAAGAGAATTTTAAGACAATTAGCTTTGGTAGAGAAGAATAAATAGTGGCAATTGTGATCGAAAGAACGACAAATGGTAACAACGTTGTTATTTCAATTACAGTTGTTAACTGAAAGAAGACATGTTTTGAAGTTTAGGATTTTTAGGTCTTTTTAGTCTTTAACGTGTCATATCAGTATTTTTTTAACAAAAGTTGATGACAGTGATCGTAATAAAAGCGAACTAAAAATTTATTTATTGTATTGCGAGTTTTAATAGTTTGGTGACTGGTATGAAAACATCCTAAAACTATGGAGACTACCGTGTAGTTTACCTTTTTTTTTTTTTTTTGAATAGTGAGGGGATACCACCATGGACCTCGTTAAAACCCCCCCTAAACCTAAAATGGGAAAAAAGAGTGCTCATGATGGTATTAACAATAATCAAGCAAGACATAACAATAAAACAAATAAAACAACAAAGCCGTAGCTAGAACCCGGTTGACACTAACACACACCCAACAACCTAACCAGAGTCCCTTGAGGAGCCAGCATTCACGTCACCATTAAGCACATCTAAAATAGACAACGGAGGGTCCAAGAACCTATGGTAATTCATCGGAAGATCCTTAGCCAGTTTGGCTAATTTATCTGCAACCATATTACAATCCCAGCTCACCCACATAAAATGTACCTCACAATCCCTATTAAGAAGCGAAACAATATGTTCTCTTAGAGAATAATGTATTTGATCCAGCTTCCTATCAGTCAGACATTCAAACACTTATTTACTATCCGTTTCTATGATAATACGTCTAAAATCCAGAGATTATGCAGTCGCCAGACCTTCATAAACACCCCAGAGCTCCGCATCAAAAGCAGAGCAGATACCAATCTTCTTTGCGAAACCAAAACGCCATCGCATATGCTCATCTCTTCCAACTCCCCCACAAGATGCAAACCCATTGTTAACATTCCTAGCCCCATCAGTATTTACTTTGATCCACCCAATGGGGGGTTGATTCCAACGTTGCACAGTAATCACATTACAAGCACCGGTCCTCATAGACGGTTGCATAGCCAATGCTCGTTTACACTCATCCCGCATTCGCAAGCTTTGATGCAGCAAACTTTTAGACGTGTATTCATCTGGTTGGAAAATACGCTGATTTTGTCGTAGCCATGTGTTCCATAGCAAACAACCAAACAACAAATCCCAATCCTCTTTATCAACTAGGAAATAACTCGGCTCATGGAGATTCTTACCAATCCAATTACACACGTCGAGATCGAAAAATTCATTTACTTTGTCCGGCTTCAAAAGCTGATTCCAAATCGTCCGAATCTCAACACATTCCCTAAGCACATGAGAGACATCCTCCAGCAGTCCATCGTATACCCCACATCTCTGATCATCCGCGATGTGCCGACGAACACGTTTCGCGTTTGTCATGATTCTGTTTTTACAAACAGTCCACAGAAAGAACCTAATTCGCGGTAATCCCCTATACTTTGAAATCAGATGCCAAACTCGATCCTGCATTGGAGCAATCGGATTCGCACACACTTGATACGCGGATCGTATCGTAAACTTCCTTGAATTTTCCCCGGCCCACCCTGGCAGATCACGCAAACTTCCAGGAATATTTGATGGCTAGATTAATTTTGGTTTGTTCTTTTCATTTTTCAAGCAAGCAATATTTGACTACATGTCTTCCCCTGTTCCTAAACTTATGCCTCTTTTATACCAAATGATGAACATTGACAGCTAAACTACCCACCTAGAAGACAGTGGATGTTGTTTCCCTTTCCAATGAGTGTGCAGTCATATTTATTTTTAGTAACTACAAAGATAAAGAGGGCTAATGCAAAATTTTAAAACATAAATAACATTCATGATTTAATATTTCGATTTTATAGACATAATTATCGTATCTTATCTAGTATTATAAAAAATGGTTTGTCTAATAAGTGTAAATCTAAAAACCCTAAGCGCCGCTTCCTTTCTTTCCCGTAATTTTTTTTTTAATTTATTTTATCTTTGACTTTCGGCAGCGGCTATACTAGTTTTAGGGCTAGCCATCAACCGTCGGCACTCATTTTTTTATTTTTTATTTTTTTTATGTTTTATTTTCTCAATTTTAATAAGAATCATTATTCTTGTGGCACGTGTTTTCTCTGCCATTGTGCCATGTTTTTTATTAGTTTTGTGGTTTGTTTCATCTGTCGTTTGGCACGATTTTAACATACCTTAATGGTCGTTTGGTGCTCGTATAGAGATCCTCACAGCTTTAGTTTTATGATTTGATTATGTCAGTGGTCATAG
Organism: Hibiscus mutabilis; assembly: GCA_019671005.1. Taxonomy (NCBI): domain Eukaryota; kingdom Viridiplantae; phylum Streptophyta; class Magnoliopsida; order Malvales; family Malvaceae; genus Hibiscus; species Hibiscus mutabilis. Next base: position 48,220,137 of record CM033737.1, read on the forward strand.
AAAAGTTTGATTCCCACTTGTTTGATGGTTTGTTAGCTGATGTAATCAGAAATGTGTAGCGAAACAATCTTCCTGATTGTTTGGTTCCCTCACTACTCTTTTTTCATTCCGTACAACGTCTCGCTTGACTAAGAGAAGGAGATTTATGAAGGCTTCTGAGTTTTGATGGTATATTAATCTCTATAGAAGTTTTTTGTTTTTCTTTGTACATTTGTATAAAATTTTAGTGGACTAATCCTCTTTTTCTCTCTCTTTTTGATGCATTGTATTTGTAATATCTTTCATGGTGTTTAATAAAATCCAATTGCCATTGTTAAAATTTGTCTAAATTAAAAGTGATATAATACAATTAATGTTGATTGAGTTTCAATTATAAAATATGTGTAATTGATTAGAAATTAAGATTAATGAACAAAGCTATAGACATTGAGTTTCAATTATAAAATAAAGTGTGGACAAAATATGTGTAATTGATTAGAAATTAAGATTAATGAACAAAGTTATAGATAAGATTATACTCCCAAAAGTATACACAATTAACTTTTGTGACGTCCCACCTTCAAATAATAGAGACACCAAAACCACAAGATTTGATATTTTGATATCAAGATTTTAAGTTTTTAAAATATCAATAAATTGAAGTACATTTTCACATTTTATTAGTGTTTTTATGATCTGACATAATAGATCCTGATTCGTATAATTTTATTTCAGATTCGTTACCGTTGTGTATATAATTTATTGTATTTTAACTGCTCTTTTACTCAGTTTCATTAAGTTTTAATGTTATTATTATTATTTTGAAATTAACCATTTCACTTAAGGCATAATTCATTTATATTCTAATTTATTTAGATTCGTGTGGGGGACTATTACCTATTGGGGTGTTCAAAATTACCCGACCCATGATTTTTTTCAGGTTTGGGCCGAATTTTTTGATAATCGGGTATTTGACCCGATATTTTTAATATATTTATTTTTTAGTTTTAAATTATATTTTTATTTTAGGTTCCTTAATATTTTTAACTGAAACTAAATTTAAATCTCTAAATCATTTCCATGTTTGTATTATGTAGTTTTAAGTTTTAAAATTTTCAAATATATTTTTATTAATTTGTTAATACAAGATTCGAAAGAAAAAAACGAGATTAATATTTTTAATGTGTTTTTGGCGATAAACTTTAATATATAAATATTTCCAAATATTCATATTAAAACAAACTTTAAATCACCAATTTTTGTGTTTGAATTATGTATTATGAACTTTTAAATTTTATGTGTTTATTATGTAATTTTTTTAAACTTTTAAATTTAAAAATAAATAAATAAAAATGTGAATCGGGTACCTGTTACCCGATTTTTCTGGTACCCGGTTAAAGCAAGTCGGGACACGGGTTGGCATATGTAATACCCAAAAGACGGGAATAGAAATTTTCTGTCATTTTTTGGTGTCTCCATATTAAAAATTAGGTTTAGAGTTTATGTTTAAGATTATTGTTTAGGGAATAAAAGAGAATCTATTTTTTAGTATTTATGATTTAAAATTTAAAATTTAAAGTTATAATTTAAAATTTAATTTTTAGTGTTGGATGGAGCGAGAGAGACACCGAAACAAAAGATTTTTGTCCGCACTAGTGGTGATATATTTAAGTAACATTCACTTATTTGTATGCATATATATCTAGTGAAAGAGAAAGATGGAGAAGAAACCCAGAAACTAAGAACTCTATAATTATATATGTGGAGAAGAGAAGAAGGCTGCGGGAAGGAAAGGGAAAGGCGTAACTGGAACGCATCAGCCGATAAGAATCGGCTCTTCATTCCCTTCCGCCACCACATGCAAATTGAAGTGAGAGGGTCAGCTTAAATTCCACTCCAACCCCACTTTAACTAAAAGTCTAAAACCAACACCAAATCGAGCTTTCACCCCCCGCCCACCACCACAAGTCCACTCGGTTTATAATTTTACAAATCTCAAAAAGTAAAAAAAGACAAACAAATTTTTTAATTCTATGTTTTGGAATTGATGCCATTGGTGTTTTTAAGAGAATCAGTGTCGGCTCTCCTCTCAAGTCCTGTTCTGTGTTCTGTCCTTGGCAGAAACAGGGAGGCCCCTGTTGTTGCATCACAACTAGCTTGGCTTAGCCATTACAACTACAAAGTGCGGCAAAAGACACAGCTGGTACTTACCTTTTTCACTTTTCATTCATAGAAAAAAAAAACACACCCAAAGTTTTAACAACGTTTGTCTTAGATCTCTTCTTCCTCGTTTTACTACTACCACAACTTGTATTGTCTTCTCGTATCTGTATTGGTTCAAATTTTTCCATTTCATCATTTCTATTTGTTGGAGCTGAACAGACACGGAGCTGTGATTGACAACTCCAAAGTGGTTCCATCCCATTCTTCAGTTCTTTAATTGGCGCCCTCTGCTTCCACTTGCAGGTACCACTTATTTATCCGACAACAACAACAGCAATAATATCTTTCTCATTTCCTTATCTGTATCTCTGTTATATATAAATCTTGGATTTTGATTGGAATGTCTATCATCTTCTGTTATATCTACTCCATTGCTGAAGTAGCAAAGAATTTTCTTTAGATTCTCTCTCTTTTTCTTAAATTGTTTGGAGTGCCCTGTTTCCCTTTGTCTTCTTGCTTTAAAATAATTCAATTCTGCCATCTCATTACATACATGTTTCAGGTGTATAGATGGTGGAAACTGGAAGCTCCTGGCAATGGCTATGTCTTGTTGTTTTGGGACTTCTGTTGTTTAAGACAAACGGTGTTTACGTCCCAATTACCTATGTTCAAAGTGCAGTAGCAAAAGGAGCCGGTCAGTGTCCCCCTTAAAAAAATGGTATTACTTTGTCAGATTTGTTATTAATATGTTCAAATTTGTGATGAAACTGTAGTTTGTTTGGATGGAAGCCCCCCAGCTTACCATTGGGATAAGGGATACGGGACTGGTGTAAACAGTTGGTTAATTCAACTTGAGGTTTGTCCACTTTGTCAAAAACTCCAGTTATTATCATAAGTCATGATGTTGGAATTCTTGACAACACTTATGTGTCTGGTTTGGTTTGGTTTGGTTGATTTAAGTTGTGTTTTCTGTTCCTACTTCCTAATCCTAATGTAATTAGTTTTGCATTCGATTCTCAGGGAGGGGGATGGTGCAATAATGCCAGTAGTTGCCTCGTTCGAAAGAATACTCATCTAGGTTCATCTAAGAGAATGGTCAAGCAAATTCCTTTCTCTGGCATATTGAACAATAAACATATGTTCAATCCAGGCATGAACTACTTCTTTTTTACTCGGTTCTTTCCTTCTATTTTTCTGTTTGCCAGCAGTTTAATGGATTTCATTCGGATTTTTGTAGACTTTTGCAATTGGAATAGAGTCAAGGTCAGGTATTGCGATGGATCATCATTCACCGGCGACGTTGCAGCAGTCAATCCAATTACTAATCTTCACTTCAGAGGTGCGAGGGTCTGGCTCGCTGTCATGGAGGATCTATTGAGAAAAGGGATGATAAATGCAGAAAATGTAATATGATCAAATAGTGTTTTTGCCTCTTCTTTATTTATTTGTTTCTGAGCTAATGATTTCTCAATGAAATTACCTTTGTATAGGCAGTTATGTCAGGCTGTTCGGCGGGCGGTCTAGCGTCGATTTTGCATTGCGATAGCTTCCGAGCCCTCCTACCTATGGGCACTAAAGTAAAATGTATTTCAGATGCTGGTTATTTTATCAATGCGTAAGCTCATTAATAGGACCTTCTGCCCAAATCTTATGTTGAAGCATATACATGGTAGTTTACAGATTTCGTTTACGCAACGTTTACTAATCGCATCGTAATTGTTCTTTTACAGGAAAGATGTCTCTGGAGGACATTACATCCAAACCTTCTTTGATCAATTAGTTGCAACACATGTACTCATTCTTTCTTTCTCCTCATATGAATGCTTAAAGTATGCAATGTTTAAATATGATCTTATTTACTTTCTTTCTGAAGGGTTCAGCAAAGAATTTGCCTCCATATTGTACTTCCAGAATGAAACCTGGTCTAGTGAGTGCTTCTATTTCCCCACTAGTTTCACTCTTCAGTTCACCGTTTCAACTTCCGATATTCTTACCGATACTTGTCCAATTTCGCAGTGTTTCTTCCCACAATACATGGCACAACAAATACGAACACCGCTTTTTCTCATCAATGCAGCATATGATTCGTGGCAGGTTTGCTCGTTTCCAGTTTTTGATTAGTTAAAAATGATTGTGCAAATCAATACCGAAACTGTATGCAGCAAATGCAACTTAATTTCTGGTCATTTGATCTCCTTTGCCTAATCTTTTCAGGCTCTAGTTCATTGTTGTTCTTTATTTATCTAGTTTGAGCTTTCATTTTCCATTCAGATACGAAACATTTTGGCACCCGGCACCGCCGATCCCCATGGCTACTGGGAAAGCTGCAAGCTCAATATAAAGAACTGCTTGCCCGGACAGATAAAAGTAATGCAAGGTGACTCAACGTTCACCCCATCCTGTTTTAGACTCATAAGGATGCAGCATCCATTTGTTAGTGTACAATAAAGTAGATTGTGAAGTTTATGTCGAACAACCTCGAGCTTAAATCAAATCGTTTTTCAGGATTCAGATCACAATTCTTAGCTGCACTGCTTCGACTCGGCAAGTCTGCATCGAGAGGAGTGTTTATAGACTCTTGCTTCGCGCATTGCCAAACCGAGATGCAAGAACTATGGTATATGCAGGACTCCCCATCGTTGAACAAAACCGTAAGTGAACAACGGTTGCCTTTACGTCGATGCCCGTTTGATTATGTTCTGGAAACATGAATTCGAAACTGAATTGTGAGTGCAGAAAATTGGCAAGGCAGTGGGAGACTGGTTTTATGATCGCAATCCGTTCCAAAAGATAGACTGCGCATATCCTTGCAACCCAACTTGCCACAACCGTGTTTATGATGGATGATCCACATTTGTCTCAGCATGAAGTCCATACTCCATATCCATTCATAACATACATATATCATATTATAGATTGTCTCGGCATGAAGTCCATACTCCATATCCATTCATACATACATACATACATATAACGTAGTAGTAGAAAATAATTTTTTTCGCTATATATGATTAATAATATTCATCGTTAAATGAAATTAGCATCGGTCAGGTCCTCTGAATAAGCAAAGGCCACCACTGCACTAAACTTGTGTGCTGGGTTGGCTCCATTTGTGTATTGATATTATTATTACCACCATTCTTAATAAATCAGTTTTTTTTTTATATTTTTTTTGTTTCTTCTGTATTATCATTTATTATAAATTATCATTTTTGTAGCTAATGAGACCAGGAAAAGGAGTGAAAGTTTCAGGCAGGATGAACTCGGTTCGATTTTATTAAATTCCATATGATTTTGATTTTTTTTATTAAATTTGGCTTGCTTTTCGGTTCAATTATTTTTTGAATGTTTTCAGTTCACTCGATTTGTAATTTACAAATTATTATTCAAACCTAGTAATTTTTATTTAATTTATGATTAGTTTTAATTTTTTAATCGAAAACGTTAGTTTTATTAAAAATAGAAAATATTCAAATTATAATGAAAGTTTTAAATCAAAGCTGAATCTCGTGAGAAATCGATCTACAAATGCAAAATCGCTTATTTAAATTCAATCTGAGGGTTCAAAGCAGGGAAGATCAGCGGGATAATTAAATAAACGATATTTTGATTAGTCGAGGTGATGTCAAATCCAATCTTAAGAAGAATAAAAATTAAAAGAAAAGGTCATACAACCGTCAATAAAAACAAAAAACGTGCCAAATAAAAAAAAGACGATCCACAAAAGTATAATTATTTTTACTAAAAATTAAAAAAATATATATAATATAATAATGTAATTGAAAAAAAATGTCAACGGTCGACGACAAACTCTAAGGTTGATGCCGCTGCCGGCGACTAACCAAAACGAAGAGCAAAGTTACATCTAGAAAAAATGAAAACCACAACCGCTAGAGAAAATAAATATTAAAAAAATTTAAAAGTGAATAAATTTAAATAACAACATGTGATTTGTTTTTTTAAAATAATTATACTGATAATAATCATAATAATTTTAATATTAATCAGAACCAAATTGTTATGACTTGTAACAAATTGGAACTTGGAACAGCGTACTATTATTAGGGGAGACTGGACGAAGGAAAAAGAATATTATTAAAGGAAATAATCTTTTTCGAAATCACATATTTATATTTGGTTTAAAAGTGTTTTCATTAGGGGTAATGAAACATTGTTTACAGTGCTTTTTTACTTTATATTTTCGGGAATTTTATTCCTTATAAATCTTAGATATTTAACAATTTTCGTCGAACTGGACAAAATATTCTTAAAATAAATGAAATGTTTCAAAATTACCCTTTTTTTTGTGATTGTTTAATCTACGTAATGCATTATTCCAGGGGTGGAATAAAGTGATAAGGCACTAATATAAATAAAATGAGTATGTACATCTCTCAATATCTTGATACCTAAAAATAAACACATAATTATATTAGTGTAAGTATGTTTTGTATTTTCAAAGAAATAAAAATATAAAAATAATAAATATATTAAATTATTTGTGTATAAATTTTATTAAAAAATATATAAATTAGAAATAATAGAAAATTATGTTTTATATGAACTTTCATGTAAAAAAATTTAACTTTAATATTAAGAATCCAATTTGTTAAAAAAGAACATATATCTCAAAGATAATTTGATAAAACATCTATTGTTCTTATCTTATATTCTTTCAACCAAACACGTTAACCTTACATTTCTGCCGAATAAACTAAACGAAAAAATACAACATTTCCAATAATGTCTTAAGTAATACAACATTCCGATAATTTTATTTAAAAAAAAAATTATATTTCGTAAACTAAACGACCCCTCAGAGTAGACATGTTCATGGCCCAAATAAACTGCCTAGGCGATTTAGACTTCAGATCCATAGACTGGTCCAACACTAATAAAAATAAATAATTTGGATTTTTATTTTAACTAAAATTTAATTGTTAATGTATATTTTTTTAAAAAAAATTAAAAAATAAATATTAGGGTAAACTACACCAGTAGTCACTGAACTATGGTTTCTTTCCTATTTTGGTCACCAAACTATTTTTTCGGCAAAAACATCATTAATGTTATGTTTTCTTCCTATTTTGGTCACCGAACTATTTTTTGGAAAAACATCACTAATGTTATATTTCCTTCTTATTTTGGTCACCGGTTGTTTCGCTGACGTGAAATTTTATTTTATTTTTAAATTTTCCATGTCATTCTTATTTTGGTCACCGGCTGTTTTGCTGGCGTGGAATTTTATTTTATTTTTTAATTTTCCATGTCATTTCTTCTCTCTCATCGTAAGCAATATATGTTATTTTATAATATTTTTATTCAAACTAATAGGATGGTGACACGTGTCACTGCCTATTAGTGGAATAAAAGGAATGAAAAATCAAGCCTCTCATGCAGCCAGAGAGATGGTGACACGTGTAACTGCCTATTAGTCGAATCTCTCTGGCTGCATAAGAGGCTTGATTTTTCATTCCTTTTATTCCACTAATAAGCAGTGACACATGTCATCATCCTGTTAGTTTGAATAAAAATATTATAAAATAACATATATTGCTTACGAGAAAAGAGAAGAAATGACATAGAAAATTAAAAAAAAATAAAATAAAATTCTACGTCAGCAAAACAGCCGGTGACCAAATTAGGAAGGAAACATAACATTAGTGATGTTTTTGCCAAAAAAATAGTTCGGTGATCAAAATAGGAAGGAAACATAATGTTAGTGATATTTTTACCAAAAAATAATTCGGTGACCAAAATAGAAAAGAAACTATAGTTCGGTGACTAATGGTGTAGTTTACCCTAAATATTATAGGCGAGTTTAGTCAGACTTGACACGCTCCGACCAATGACCACACTTGCTTGCCATTGCATGTGACAGTGTCACAGTTGGCTCCCACCCGTTATCATAGTGATGTCATGCATCCATATCTATTAAACATAGGATAAACTACATCATTAGTCTTTGAATTTTAGGTATTGTTTCGCTTTGGTCACTAAATTATAAAAGTTTTAATTTGACCACTAAACTTTTTTAATTATTTTTGTCACTGGACGGTTTAATCATTAACAAAATGATGATGTGGTCGTTATCTTCCTAGTTTTTGCACAAAATCGCAAACTCTTTCAATCGTTGTCTATATTTGATCACCATTTACAATAAGATTAGTAAGAAAACATTCTCATTTTTCTTCTCCTTTGATTGGTTTTCCATGGAACCTAACCAAAATCAACGACATTTTGATAAAGCTAGTTTTAAGGTAAGTTATTTGTCTTCTCCAAAGAATGCTTCTTACCATTCGGACTTTTGAACAAACCTCTCAAATTCGAGAAAGTTCCTCAACCCCAAAATAGTAGATTTTTTTACGTTCAATTACGTGATTTTTAAGATGATTTGAAAAAATCTAAATCGATAGAGTGGTGGAGGATAATAAGATGAATTCAATGGTGTCTAGGGCGGCTGCAAAAGATCTAGAAGAACAACGATTTTCGAAGGCGACTGAACAGAAGAAAAACCCTAAGTTTTGATGAAGAAGATGATGCAATGAAAATGAAAAAAAAAGTCACATCGGTACACAAGTACAGCAATGAATAATTCTTTTACTTCCACCTTAACACCCAAATGTCATGTTATCCGATTGTTAATGATTTAACGATTCAGTGACAAAAAATAAAATAAAATAGTAAAAAATTGAATCTTTTCATAGATAAATAATCCAAACAAAACAAACCCTGAATTCCAATAACTAATAATACAATAAAAGAAGATAAATGTGGTCACTATAGCAAAATTATAGATGTGCTCAACTTAGAGCTAAAAACGTGTTTAGGAAAAAAAATTATATTTTGATATATATTACGCGTAAAAAATTTATATAATCTTTTATATTTAAAATATATAATTTTAAATTTAAACCCTTAATCTAAAAATTAAATAATTAAGCATTTAAAGCATAAAAGACAAGAAAAAATATCGTAAAATAAATACAAATAATGTATATTTTGAGGCCTATCTTCTTATTTTAGTTTTTTTATTGAAGAATTTGATATGATTATATAATATTATATATTTCTTTATTTTTAACCTTTTAAAACAAACGGTTATTATACAAACAAGCAGTTGAAATATAAATCTCCTGAAAATAATTATATTACTTTTCTACTGGAATCGTTCAATAAATTTAACTTTCTTAATTTGATTGCAAAGTTTGCCTAAAAACCTAATTTTGGAAGAAAAAATGCACATTCAAATAGAATAAATCAGAGTCGAGTCTGAGACGAACTAAAGTCTATTTAAAAAAAATCAGATTCGAGTCTAAATAGCTCTACATAATTTATTTTTAATTTAAATATAATATAATATCAAAAATATAATTCTATATTAATATTTAGATATTTTATAATTTTTTGACCCTATATATTTTATAATTAAATTCAAATATCATAACATTTTAAATTATTTATATTTTGTATGACCCAATTCAACCTATAATTAATACTTACTCTGTCCATAATAAAGTTGTTACTTCTGTTTTTAAAATTGTCTCACTCAAACGGTAAAAACTCAGTAACTTTTATAATACACATATTTTTCTATTTTTTTAGTTTTTCAATAAAAATATAAGTTAACTTTATAAAGGCAAACTTATCATTTAAATTATTGGATAAACTACTGGAATGTCACATACGTTTAGTAAGTGTACACTTTTGGTCACTGATTTTGAAAATTGACAGTTATGGTCACTTACGTTTTTATTTTTTAAACATTTTGTTACTCGGGTGTTAATTGCCATTAGACACTGAAAGTGTGCTGAGTTAGCACGGTAAAAATAATGATAAATTATTTAAATAGTCCCTAAACTATTACTTCACTTGAAAACCAAAATAAAACTAGATAGTCCTAAATTCATAGAATACCTCGTACAAGTACAACAGAACTGGAAATGCAGACAAGCATCCTTCCCATATCCAAGATCTTAAAATAAGCAGAATTAACGGAAAAAGAAAAAAACAGGAAGGCGGTTTTATCCTGTTGAAAGGAGATAGATAGTACTTACTACTTAGCAGGCAGAAATTATTAACTGAAATTTTAAAAAAGAAAAAAAGGAGAGAATAAATTATTATACCCTGAGCTTTAGCAGGCAGAAAACCAGCGGCATCTCCGTCGGTTATAATGCATTTGGTTGTCTGTAAATCCTCTTCGAGTTGTTTTCGGATCCAAATTTCAGTTTTTCATTTTGGGCGAGTTTGGGATCCAAAAGCTTTTGAGAGCGAAAGGGAAGGAATGGAGGAACGGAGGCGGCGAATAGAGGAATCAAGGGAATTAGCTTTTTTTGGAGTGGAAAAAAATAAAAAATTTATAAATATAAAGAACTAATTATGTAATTACCGTCAGCCATTAACAATCTAATGATTAAATGTTTAAAAAAAAACGTAAAAAAGACCATAACGGTAATATCATGTGAAGGCAAAAAGTTAGCAAAGCCGTTTGGAAACCCCCAAACCAGAAGAATCAGGTGAAGCTGAAAGCATCTGCCATTTTACTTTATTCAGATTTGGGTTGACGCCATTTGTGGGACTCAGAGTTTCTTATTAGGAATCAACCGAGAAATCAAGTCCTTCAATTTTATATCACTATAAAACGTAAGCACTCTTTCTTTTCCTTTCTGTTATACCCAGTTGTTATACCCAGTTTCACATCTTTCTTCATCATTCCAGATTCCCTTTTTATTGGAATCGTTTCATCAACTCTTAAAATTATTATTACAAAAAAGAGTAAGAAATAAGTGTGTTTTTAGGGTTGATGCATCAGGTGAAGTAGTTGAGCTGGGTTATCTTCTCCCAATCATGGTGTAGTCCTTTCGAAACCAATGTCTAACATCAACTGTTGTTCTCATTGCTGGTTAGGTTTAGGTGTGCAATGGATTGGGTATCTGTGCAAAAATCTTGGGAGAAATGGGCTTCCACCAATATTGGCTCTTCCGGTAAGTGTTAACCTATCTCACCATTTACTATTTCATCTGCAACTGGGATTTCATTACATTGTAATTTGTGGTCTGCAACTACAAATCTTGCTTGTTCTAAAATTGCAGGTCAGACATTGAAGGCTGCTTTGCTGATTAACTATGACCCACTCAGACCTTCTCGGCTGTTGTCTACTATGTAACATACATTTCAACTCTTTAATCTGAATTTCTAGATTGATATTTGGCTGCTCTTACTTTTTCTGTTACTGTATTTCTGCCCATGCCTAAGCCATAACTCAGTAATTGTGTTAATTCCCTTTTTTTTCATAATCTTTGTATTCAAAACATGATATTGGCCGCCATTGTCTCTTTATGTTTTGTTAATAGCTTTGCAAATTTAATTTATTTAGGCACCAGATAAAGATAGTTTTGTCTATCCTTGTGTCAAAAGTTGTTTGGCATTACTTCTTGGTCACGGTCAAGCTAAAATTCATTTTGAAGTTATTTCATTGTTTATATGTGGCCGATAGATTTTTTCACATTCTTGGTTTTTTTTTTCTGAACATTCTCAAGCGATGAAGAAAGGAAACTCACATATATATAGTTTAATATGTCAGAAGCAACATGCTTCATGCTACTATGTTCATCATCGCCCAAGATATTTATTGTTTTGGAAAACTGGAAATGATGATTTGCTTGACAGTGCAGAACAGGAAGGAATGAAAATCAGCCCAATTGAATTGAGTCAATTTATCAGTTTCATCAAGCGCAACAATCTGCAAAAAGAGACTTTTGTGATCGGGAATAAGCAATGTAAATTTTGCTTCAACTAATCTTTCTTTAATTTATAAACTTTTTTGAATATCGTAAAAGTTTTAGTATGAACTTAATCTCTCCCATCTTTTTTTCCAAAATTGTTGCTTTACTCACCATTTGAAAGAACTAATACTTTGTGGATGTATAGAGGTCTGTTTCCCTTTGGTGGGAGAGTTGCAAGCCATATAATTCTTTTAGTAGCTTATATTTCAAAGATTTTCGAAGGAAAGGGTGCCTGGATTTTTTTTGTTTTTATTTTGGCATGTAGATCTCTGTTATTTGTTGATTTGTAAAGGTGCTATGCGGTTCTTTGCTTCCATTATGCATTTTTGTGTTTCATGAATGGCCGGGCCTTGAATAGGTAACTGATTTCTTGTAGGGTTGTTAACATCTCAAATTTGGTTTTTGTTCAATATGAGCTGAATCTAGTCCCTGGATTACTCATTTGAGATGCAGCATATAAATGCTTAAAAAAAGATTTAGCATATAAAGGAAGCAAAACAAAATAACCATGTTAAAAATAATCAAAATTTGAATTAGCATGTTGAACTAGTGATTTGGCTTGTGACATTGGAAATGTCTATTGGCAAATTACTGTTTCTATTTTAGACTTGTTATCAAATAAATTTCGTGTCTAATTTTATTAGGAAAATGTAAGGCTGTTTTCAATAATACACATATTGATCTTGAAGTTCTGAAGCTGACAAATGGATGACAGACTTGGTTACATCAATCCATGAAAATTGGTTCTGTGCGAGGTGCCTGAACGCATCAAAATCTCCTGGTGAAGGTGCCATTGTCATGCAGACATCAGCATTCCTCTTGGTTGCTCTGTAAGTTTGTCCATCTTCGCATTTTATGAACAACGTTAAGAAAATTGTGATCTGCTTTGCATGATGTGAGCTCACTTCTGTACATATACACATACATAGGCATAAATATAGTTTTGTAACATGACCGGACTGAGATTTCATTTGTTACGCCATTCATTTTTTGTCAGGTATGATGGGTCAATGGGCTTAGCATCTCGTGCCGTGGCATCTGTGGATCAACTTGCTTGGGCGTTGAATAGGAGGAACCTTTAACCTTGGCCTCTATATCAAAAGAGTATTTGTAAGTTATCTTGCTAAAAGGATGGGCAACTTCTATGCTGTTTCTGACTCTATTTATCATAAAGGCATTGTTTTGTTTTGGTGATGTGAAGTGACATGGTCCGATTCCCAGGAATGGAACATAAATTGGATAATCATTACAGGCAAGTTTTAAAGATCCTTGTTTCAGACTCCGGGCTGTCTATCTGCAACATCTGATCATATAACCAATGAATGAGCACGAGAGAGAACCGGAGTAGCATGCAATTAAAAGGATGGAATGGGATGTAATGCGGCGGCGAATAATGAAATTCTAGATGAGCTCAAGTGGTGATTGTAGTGCTAACCATATGAACACTAAGTGCAGAAGTATAAGCCTTTTCATGACGGATTTGTTTGACATTCTAATCTAGTTGTAATTGAATGTAACCATTTTATGGAATGAAAACTGTAGCACTGCTAGCAAAAGGACTCGGATCATTTTCTTTGTTTCAAGAGATGAGAATGTGAAATTGAGTAAACATATAAACAAAGATTATGGGCATCTGCAGCATTCGGTTCAAATTAGCCAGCTAGGACCATATACTGATAGGGTTGTAAACGAACCAAACGTTCAACGAATCGTTTGTGAACTGTTCAGCGGGGAGTTCGTTTATTTATTAAACGAACGAACATGAACAATATTTTATGTTCATTTAATTAAATGAACGAACACGAACAAATAGCTCGTTCGTTTATATATGTTTGTGAATGTTCGATAACCTGTTCGTTTATGTTCGTTTAAATTTATTCACATATATCCATTTATATTTTTTATTTTTCATAATAAAAGTATAATATTTTTAAAAAATAAATTTATTCACATATGCTCGTTTAATTTTATTCACATATGTCCTTTTATGTTCATTCGTTTGTGTTCATTTACGTATGTTTATCATTTTAATGAACGAACATTAACGAACATGAACAATTTGCATTCCTTAACAAACGAACATGAACAAAAAGATTGTGTTTGTTTAGTTTTCGTTCATTTATTCGGTTAAAATTAAACGAACAAATATGAATATACCCTCGTTCTTGTTCGTTCTGTTCGTTTACATGCCTATATACTAATGGTTATAAAATAATTACAGATTTTTTAACTTTTTTTTAGAATTTATATAATATTATATTTAATTATTTGTATACTTGTGTATACTATTCTATTATTTCTTAGTTTTTTTTTTAAAAAAAATTGTATTTTAAGGACTTTTTTTGACATTTTTATATTTTATTATTTGAAATAATTTTGGATTTTTTTGTATTTCAAGTATTTTTAAAATTTTATTTTTAATTAGTAATTTAAAATAATTTCGGATATTTTCTTGTTTTTAGAATATTTTGATTTTTAATTTTTTTAAATGAAAATAAATTTCAATAAAGTGATGTCAAATCGGCAACTAATGCAAAACTGTAACTTTAAACAAAGTATTTATTTGATTGTGAATAAAAATTCAGTTAAGAAGTCATTTCAATCAATGATTTATTGATTATTACTTAATTTACTATGGATCAAACTGTTTCTATAAGTAAAAATGTGCAGTTATGAAAAAGATTAAAAAAAGGGTAATTAAAAAATTAAGAGAGAAAAAAAGGCAGAAAAATTGAAAGATATTGAGTATTTTATATATTAATTTATTGTGTATTTTACATATTTTATCATAATTTTAACGTATTTTATTTGCATAAGATATTAAAATGTAAAGAGTTCCTAAAGCTTCTTCTTGGTACGCTCAAACCCCCTCCAGAGACAGTTGCTGATGACAAGGGTGAGATGGTGTCGAATGAAGATTATGAAATCTTTGTCGCGCAAGACAGTGCGTTGGCATCCTGGCTTTTATCGACTATTAGTTCAGACTTGTTACCTCAGTTTGTTGGTGCCGAGACGGCCGCCGCTGTGTGGGCCACTGTGCTGAAGTTTTTTGCTAACAATTCAACTTCCAGTGTAATGGGGTTACATTGCAAGCTTCGGTCTATCCGCAAGGGAGAAGAAAGCATGCGCGCGTATCTCACAAAGATCAAAGAAGTGTGTGATGCGTTGGCTGCGTGTGGAAGTGCAATCTCTGATCTGGAACAGATTGCAACAGTTCTGAATGGTTTACCACCGGAGTATCAACCGTTCATGGCAGTTATTACGGCAAGCAAGAAACCATTTACTCTTGATGGTGTCAAGAATGTGCTAGTTGATGCTGAGGCTCAGTTGAAAGGATTCAATGTTCAACCTCAGTTACCTTTACTTGCCAATATTGTTCATGTTACCAAAGGTAATAAAGAAGTTACTCAAGATTCCAGCTCTGGTAGTCAGAATGCGAGATTTCGCAATGGGGGTTAATACTACAACAGTGGTAATCAGTTCTATAACAATGGGGGTCAACAATTTAATAGAAATGGTCAGCGACTCTTTGGTGGTAGGTCTGGTGGCCGTGGGAGAAGTCGTATGCGTTTGCAGTGTCAGTTGTGTAGAAAGAATGGGCACTCGGCTGATCGATGCTGGCAACGGTTCAATCAGTCATTTCCTGGGGTTCTTGCAAACAATAGTTATGATCATGGACGTGAGGAACAGGCAAATGTGCATGTTAGTTCGATTGATACATCTGGCACGTGCTTCACATGCTGTGGTGATGGTAATGTGTGTCATGGCAGCCCATCAACTTTAGGCAGTCCCATGTTGTCGAACAATTGGGTGGTTGATTCAGGGGCAACTCATCATGCGACTCCTGATGCAACAAAGATATCTCAAGGGGCTGACTATAATAGCCCAGGTAAGTTGATTGTTGGAAATGGCAATTGTTTAAATATTACCAGAACTGGGCAGTCTATGTTATTCACTTCTTCTCGCGCTTTGTTGATTAAAGAGTTGTTTTTAGTTCCCTCGTTAACAAAGAATCTTCTTTCCGTTTCTAAGTTTGCTAGAGACAATCGTGTATACTTTGAGTTTCATGCTACCAATTGACTGGTTAGAGAAGAAGGTACGGGAGCTGTGTTGATACAAGGAAGAGAGAGAGGAGGCCTGTATGAATTTGATGTTGCTGCGCTAAAGGGTGGACAAGTTGCTAAGACAGAATCTTGTATTGAAGCTCATGTAGCTAGTACTGAGAGTAATGGCTATGATCTTTGGCATAAAAGGCTTGGGCATCCTGCTCACAAGTCTCTTGTACAAGCATGTAAATCTGCTAATATTGTAATTCCTTTTAAAAGAAATAAAGAAAGTGGGTCAGTTTGTGTGGCATGTCGTATGGGAAAGAGTCATAAACTGCCTTTTGCAGATTCAACAAGTGTATGATGCACCTTTCCAACTTGTGTTTACAGACTTATGAGGACCTTCTTATATAACATCTTCAGATGGTTATAGGTATTATGTATCATTTGTAGATGCAGCCACACGATATTGTTGGTTGTTTTTGCTCAGAAGTAAGGATGAAGCTCTACAAGCGTTTCAGTTGTTTCATAACATGGTCAAAACTCAGTTTGACACTAACATCAAGGAAATACAAAGTGATTGGGGAGGTGAGTATCAAAGATTATCTACTATTCTGGCGGTTACTGGAATACGGCATCGTCTTTCGTGCCCTCACACCTCAGAGCAAAACGGATTGGTTGAAAGGAAGCATAGGTATATTGTTGAGTTGGGTCTGGTTCTCATGGCGCAAGCCTCTGTACCGTTTGAGTCTTGGTCTTATGCAGTGAGTACTACTGTTTTTTTAATTAATAGACTTCCTACTCAGGTTTTACAAGGAAAGTCACCGTTTGAGGTCTTGTTTCACAAGTTACCAGACTATCGATTTATGAGAATTTTTGGTAGCAAGTGTTTTCCTCATCTCAGGCCATATCAACATCACAAACTCAGCTATAGATCCCAGCCCTGCACGTTTCTCGGCTATAGCACACAGCATAAAGGCTATCGCTGTCTCGCATCTGATGGTAGGATATTTACTTCACGGCATGTAGTTTTTGATGAACACTGCTTCCCTTTTGCAGAAGCTATGAAACAGTTAATTAAAGGAACAAAAGGTTGTCAAAGCTACACCCCTGGTTGTTTTCCTATCGTAAATAAAGCAACTGAGGTATGTAGAGGGTTACACAGGGATGTTTCAGAGTCAATGACCAATCACAGGTCAGGACAAACTAGTGTTCCAGTGTCGTCTGAGACAGCTGGTGCTGAGGCTAGCCCCAAGCATTCCTCCAGTTCTGAAAATGAAGGGTCTGGGCTTACTGAACCTACTACTTTGCCAGTGCGTGTGGCAGATAGACCTGTGTACTGTGATGGTGATGGGTGTGAGCACACTGGGGACGTTGAGGAGACTCATAATGGAGGTGTAAGCGAGGTAGCAACTGAGTAAACGTATGGTACAGCTGTAGATGCTATGGGTTCCGTGTCTGAGGCACCAACTATTGTGAATACAGGAGGGCATCATATGGTTACTAGGAGTAAAAATGGTGTTTTTAAGCCAAAAATATTTATGGTCTCACATGACAAAGAAGAGTCTGAACCAAATTCTGTACAGGAGGCTCTTCAGTCAAAAAATTAGAAAGCAGCTGTGTTAGCTGAGTATGAAGCTCTTGTGAAAAATAGGACATGGGAAGTGGTTCCATTGCCACCAGGGAGATCCACAGTGGGTTGCAAGTGGTTGTTCCTGTTGGATTAAAATTCAATAATAGTGGACACATATGTATAATGTACGTTGCTATTATAAAGTTTAACACGTAATTAAGTGACCAATTATGTTACACGTGTTATAGGTACTGAATTGTCATGGAATTAAAAGTGTAGATACCATAAGTTAGATTTATAACTCAATGAGGGGCAGAGTTGTAAATATTAATAAACTGTTTTAATTCAGTTTATATAAAGGGTAGTGGTCCCCGAGATCTAGGTTAACTTGCATATCTCTTTTTCCCCCCGTCGAGAGTTGTGTGCCAAGAGGTAATCTATCATCTCGGAAGATCAAACTCTCTCTGGAAAATCTCCATCGATGGATTCAGGTACGCTTCCGCAAATTTAGTTTTGTTCTTAGTGATTTGACATACATATGGATCTTGGGTTTATATTCGTATTGAATATATTTTGGTTCTTACAAGTGGCATCAGAGACAGGTTATGTCGAATCATTGAGAAAATAATTAATTTTATACAAAATATAACAATCGTTTTTCTTCTTTGATTGTTCAAGCGCGCATGATTTTGAAGCCTAAATGCTTCACTATTGGTATAAATTGTTAATTGTGTTTTCTGGGCAAAATTTCCCTAATTTTGTTAATCGACAAATTGGATTCTAAAATTTTGTCGTTTCTTACCTTAGTACATTGCAATTGTTAATTGTGGTTTTAATTTGGATTATTAATGGGCAATTGAAATCGACAACATAATATTTATGGTTGCATGATATTCCATGTTTTGATTCATCATGTGTGAACCCTTTACTGCATCGTTGAATTTAGGGGTTTTTTTTAACAGTAATAAATATTTGTGCCCTTTTATGAATTCATTAGTTACGTTATAACCCTTCTTGAAGATGTAATTGCTCATACATTATGATACAGTAACTTAATGTATGGAATATATATTTTATTTAAAATATATATTTAATTCGGTTGGATCAAAATTTCAGTTTTGATCATTAGGTATAAAGACAAATATTTAGAAACAGATAAATTCATGTTTTGGCTATGTCTGATATTTTAGTGGGTTAATTGAACCACAATGTCACCAAAGTGACCGCTTCTGCGTAGATTAACTTATTTAAAATATTAAGATGTTTGTGTTTTTGTAATTCATGCGTTTATTAATTGGCCCAAAGGAAAATTAATATTTGGCGAATTTCAAATAACACTGTGGTGATAAATGTGTGACAATTATAAGGTAATTTATGTGTGCAATATGTTAGTCCAAAGATTAACCTGTTGTTTGACATAATTTATTGTCAATGTTTGATTACTACAACAAGAGTACCGCTTACAGTTAATATTACTGTCCAAAGACTTGATATTAATGTTGTGTTTGGTATCTTGAGGGGAATTAGTCATTATTTTGAATTTATATGTTTACTTATGAATTATTGGTGTGAGCATATTTATTTATTTATTATTATTTTGTTCTATATTCAGCTAGTTCTTCTGCTGCCACAATATCTGCTAATGTCAATTCTATACCCATGCTTAATGGGATGAATTTCAAGGAATGGAAAAGGCACTTATTGATAGTGCTTGGCTGTATGGACATAGACCTTGCGTTAAGGGAAGAACAACCTGCACCTCTCACTGCGGTAAGCACCCCTGATGCAAAAAAGGATTTTGAGAGGTGGGAACATTCTAATCGCATGAGTCTGATGATCATGAAACACAGCATTCCGGAAACCTTTAGGGGTGCAGAATCTGAAGAAATTATTTAGGCTAAGGATTTCCTTGACAATATTGAGCAACGTTTTGTTAAAAACGATAAGGTTGAGATGACATCACTTCTGAATTCTTTGATGTCTATGAAGTACAAGGGTCAAGGAAATATAAGGGAGTACATTATGGAAATGTCTCATATTGCTTCAAAACTTAAGGCACTTAAGATCGAGTTTTCTGATGATTTACTCGTCCTTATGGTTTTGGTATCGCTTTCTGCACAGTTTAACCAATTTAAAATTAGTTATAACTGTCAAAGGGAGAAGTGGACTCTAAATGAGCTCATTTCTCATTGTGTTCAAGAGGAAGAAAGGTTGAAGCGTGAGAAAACTGAAAGTGCTCATTTGTCTAGTGCCTCTAAAGACAAGGGCAAGAAAAGGAAATATCGAATGAAGTGCTAAGGGTCCAGCTCAAAAGAAACAAGAGAATGTTCCAAATAATTGTTTCTTTTGTGACAAGCTGGACACATGAAGAAAGATTGTACCAAATATCACGCATGGCGTGCAAAGAAAGGTATGAATCTTACTTTGGTCATTACGAGGTTAATTTAGCTTGAGTACCTAGAAACACTTGGTGGTTAGATTCTGGTGCTACTACTCACATAAGTGTTTCTATGCGGGGTTGCCTGAGCTACGAAAGCCAAGTGATGGTGAAAGAAACATCTTTGTGGGCGATGGAAAATCGGTGGAAGTGGAAGCAATTGGGCATTTTAGGTTGTTATTAGGAACTGGTTTTTATTTGGATTTGAAAGACACTTTTGTTGTTCCGTCTTTTAGGCGGAATTTAGTTTCGATTTCCTTGTTGAACAAATTTGGTTATTATTGTTCATTTGGAAACAATCGTTTACTTTGTCTTTAAATTCAAGTATTGTTGAACTGGTTATTTAAATGCTTATGACAACCTTTATTTGTTAGATACAATTGCATCCTATAATGAAACCTTGCATGTGGAATCACGTGGTACTAGCGAAAATTAAATAAAGAAAATTCAGCATCATTATGGCATAAACGCTTAGGTCATATATCAAAGTGTAGGATTGAGCGTCTTGTGTCTAATGGTATTTTAGAGTCCCTTGACTTCACAGACTTTAATGTTTGTGTTGATTGCATCAAGGGAAAGCGGACCAAAACTAAGAGATTAGGTGCCAATCATTTTTCGGACGCGTCTTAGAATTAATTCATACCGATATTTGTGGGCCATTCCCTACGGCATCTTGGAATGGTCAACAATATTTCATAACAACATTCATAGCGATTACTCACGTTATGGGTACCTATATCTCATTCATGAAAAATCTCAGTCTTTGGGCGTGTTCAAATCCTATAAAGCTGAAGTTGAGAATCAACTCAACAAAAGGATTAAAAAGGTTCGATCGATCGTGGTGGTGAGTACTACGGTAGATATGATGGATCGGGTGAACAACGTTCGGGACCATTTGCAAAGTTCCTAGAGGAATGTGGTATTGTCCCACAGTACACCATGCCAGGATCACCTAGTATGAATGGTGTTTTTGAGAGGCGTAATAGGACTCTTAAAGATATGGTAAGAAGTATGATTGCTCATTCTACCTTACGAGTCACTCTGGGAGAAGCATTAAAGATAGCAGCGTACATTCTGAATAGAGTACCCACTAAAGCAGCGGTGAAAAGACACCTTATGAGCTTTGGGTGGGTAGAAAGCCCACTCTAAAGCATTTTCACATTTGGGGATGTCCAGTGAGGCAAGGCCTTATAGGCCACTTGAAAAGAAATTGGACTCAAAAAAGCGAAGCGATTACTTTATTGGTTATTCTGAGCGATCTAGGGGCTATAAATTTTATGATCCCATAATTAAGAATATTTTTTGAGACGAGAATTGCAATATTTTTTGAGGATGTTGAGTTTGGAGGGAGAAATAAGGTAAGAGACATTGTCTTTGAGGAGGAATTGAGTTTTAACTCGGTTCCTACTATCACTTTTGATGATGTTCAAGTTTCTATACCGATCATCAATCAAGAAGTGAATCAGAACCTCAACAAGACAATGTCGAACAGCTCCCTCTTATTCGGGATGAGGTAATTGTTCCGGAAGAGCAAACTCAGCAACCTCAAGAACAAGTGCCATTAAGGAGATCCACGAGAGAAAGGAGAAATGCTATTCCGGATGATTATATTGTATTTCTCCAAGAAAATGAGGATGATAATGGAATGATGGGAGATGATCCGATCAACTTTCATCAGGCCATGCAAAGTATTAACTCTCAAAAGTGGATTGATGCCATGCAAGAAGAGTATAAATCCATGCAAGACAATAAAGTTTGAAACTTATCCCATTACGAAGGTGCAAAACCAATTGGTTGTAAATGGATTTTTAAAACCAAGAGGGATGCAAATGGTAATGTGGAGAGGTATAAGGCACGTCTTGTAGCTAAAGGTTATACTAAAAAGAAGGCATTGACTTTTGAGAGACTTTCTCTCAGTTTCATCGAAAGACTCATTTAGGACAATCATGGCACTTGTAGCTCATTTTGATCTTGAGTTACATCGGATGGATGTTAAGACTGCGTTTCTCAATGGAGAAATTGAAGAAACAATTTATATGGTGCAACAGAAAACTTTGAGTCGGGAGACCCAAAGAATATAGTTTGCAAATTAACAAAATCTATCTATGGACTCAAACAAGCTTCTCGTCAATGGTATCACAAATTTCATCAAGTAATTGTCTCGTTCGGTTTTGAGATGAATATTGTTGATGATTGCGTGTATCACAAGTTTAGTGGGAGTATACATATATTTTTGGTTTTATATGTCGATGACATTTTGCTTGCCACGAATGATATAGGCTTACTGCACGAAACCAAGAGATTTCTATCTAAGCATTTTGAAATGAAAGATCTTGGGGACGCTTCTTTTGTTTTAGGAATTCAGATACATCGAGATCGATCTCGGGGTATTCTTGGATTGTCACAAAAGAACTATATTGATAAAGTACTTAAAAGGTTTAGCATGCAAAATAGTAAACCAATAGACACCCCTGTCACTAAAGGAGATAAGTTTTGTCTTGCCCAATGCCCTAAAAGTAATCTTGAAATTCAAGAAATGCATAAGATTCCTTATAAATCAGCTATTGGGAGTCTAATGTATGCTCAGGTATGTACGCGTCCGGATATTGCGTACATTGTTGGGATGTTAGGCAGATACTCAAGCAACCCTGGTATGGACCATTGAAAAGCAGCCAAGAGGGTTATGAGGTATCTTCCGAGAACAAAAGATTATATGCTCACATACAGGAAATCAGATCATTTGAAGGTCGTAGGGTATACGGATTCTGATTTTGCTAGGTGCCATGATAGCAGAAAATCTACATCATGCTATATTTATCTGTTAGCTGGTAGAGCTATATCCTGGAAAAGTGCCAAACAGACACTTGTAGCTTCTTCCACTATGGCAGCAGAGTTTGTAGCATGCTACGAGGCATCTAATCATGGAATATGGCTGCGAAATTTTGTCACTGGGCTGCGTATTTTGGAGAATATAGAAAGACCACTTAAATTATTTTGTGACAATAAATCAGCAGTGTTGTATTCCAACAACAATAGGAGCTCGTCTAAGTCAAAGCACATTGACATAAAGTTCCTAGTTGTGAAAGAAAGAGTGCAAAGTGGACAAATATCCATAGAACACATTGGGACAAACTCTATGATAGCGGATCCGCTCACAAAAGGTTTACCACCCAAGGTCTTTCATGAGCACAATGCTCATATGGGTGTTATATCATTTAAGGATATTATTGTTTGAGTGGGAGTTTGTTATTTGTTCACTTTATGTTTATGTTTATTTTCAGACATTTATGTATTTGGTTATTTTCGATCGAAATAAAGTATTGATTAATTCACTCTTTTCTTATTTGGATAAGGACCTCACTTATGTTTAAAGAGGACCGATTGGAAATAGGCATGTTCGGTTCACATTTACATGTAATTTCCATGCTACGCATCCATGATTGATCTATGTCATTTGATTATGTTTGTATACGACCATTGATGGGTCCAGTCATGATTGATATGGCAAAGACGCTTTGATCCTATATGGATATAATTGATGGGCGAGATTGTTATAGAATACCTATTACATGATAGCAAATTTTTGAGCTCATAAGGTCGTACATTTGTCAGGTAACATATGTTGCCCAAGTGGGAGATTGTTGGATTAAAATTCAATAATAGTGGGCACATATGTATAATGTACGTTGCTATTATAAAGTTTAACACGTAATTAAGTGACCAATTATGTTACACGTGTTATAGGTACTGAATTGTCATGGAATTAAAAGTGTAGATACCATAAGTTAGATTTATAACTCAATGAGGGGCAGAGTTGTAAATATTAATAAACTGTTTTAATTCAGTTTATATAAAGGGTAGTGGTCCCCGAGATCTAAGTTAACTTGCATATCTCTTTTCCCCGTCTGCGAGTTGTGTGCCAAGAGGTAATCTATCATCTCGGAAGATCAAACTCTCTCTGGAAAATCTCCATCGATGGATTCAGGTACGCTTCCGCAAATTTAGTTTTGTTCTTAGTGATTTGACATACATATAGATCTTGGGTTATATTCGTATTGAATATATTTTGGTTCTTACAGTTCCGAGTTAAAAAGAATGCAGATGGCACCATCCATAGATACAAAGCTAGGCTTGTGGCCAAGGGGTATTCTCAGGTACCTGGTCAGGATTTTCGAGACACTTACAGTCCAGTGGTGAATGCAGCAACTGTAAATGTTGTTCTTACCTTAGCCGTTTCGAATAAATAGAATCTCAAGCAAATTGACGTGAACAATGCCTTCTTACATGGGGATCTACACGAGGAAGTATACATGGAGCAACCACCGGGCTTTGAAAGTCAGGATGCTAGTGGCTCGAAGTTAGTGTGTAGGTTAAGGAAGGCTTTGTATGGATTGAGACAAGCACCACATAACTGGTACTCGAAGTTGAAGGACCATCTAATTTGCATTGGGTTTAAGGGGTCACGAGCTGACACCGCATTGTTCATCAGGCATGTGAATGGTAGTGCTACGTATGTTCTTGTGTATGTAGATGACATCATTGTCACCGGGAAGTGTAGTGAAGATGTTGAGAAAGTAGTCAAACAACTTGTGTAATCACTCATTTTCACTTGTAAATATATTAATATTGTATGTATATTTATTATATGAATGTTACTAATATAAAGTGATGTGTGCATGTATAAGCTATGTATACGTATTAGGGGTGTATGTATGTCGCGTATGTATAAGCGTATATAGAGGTTATGTTAATTATATGTATGATTATACGTACGTATACTAGAATATTATATTAATTAATTATCGTATAATATAAGTATATACTTTCGTATGTATATGTATTGCTGTTATAATTATACTATTACTATTATTGGGCTGACAAAATGAAAAATTAAATATATATTAAACCCAAATAAATAGTAAGTCCAAGTCCAATTACAAGTTCAATTACAAGGCCCGTTTGGCCCAAATCAATCCTATTTAATTACAGTAATGCGGGTAGCGTGGGCCGTTGGATCAAGATCGATCCAACGGCCGCGATGCAATGGAAGTCGAAAATATACGCCAGCGCGTGCTCCACACGTATGGACCGTTCGAGTGTCACGCGCGTGTGGTCCACGCGCGGGACGCTTTAACATCCCACACGCGTAAGATCCACGCGTTCGACTCCTCATTGCGGAGCTCATGTGTGGCGAAATCTGAAGCCGTTTCATCGGATCGAGGCTTCATCCAGCTGATCATTCTTCAAGCCATCTCGACCGTTAGATCGATCGATCTAACGGCCGAAACGCGTCTGGCCGTTTGGCGAATGACCACACCGCCACCGCGCCCGATATTGATCCCCCGCGTTGATTATGCCAAAGACAACAAGCAAATGTCGATCCGGAAAAGAAGATACAAGTTGCAACAAAAGCGAGGCAAAGTGATATATGAAAGCGGGTGTTGTAACGGGAATAATTTTTAGGGCGAGCAAAAAAGATTAGCAAAAAAAACAGGGAGAGTAGTAACAAAAAACAGAGAGCTTGTAAAACCAAAAACTTGTAACCAGTGGAGATAATCAAAAAAGGGGTCCATTGGTAAACACTTATCTCTTTTTCTTACTTATTTCTTTACATGCATATACGAAAGAAAAATAAAAAACCGAAACAAAAAAGAAGTAGTCTTACCGGCGTTGTCTGTGGGTCTTCCTTCTCTCGGTGACAAACCTCTCGGCTTCTACAAGCCGGATCCAGTGAACTAAAGGAAGAAGAAGACCCTTTGTAGTTGTATTTTGGTCTAAAAAAATATTTTTTTGGGTTCGTATTTCTTAGATCTAGAGTAATGAAAAGGGTATCCTCTGAATCCAACCATGGATTCGTATTGAGGACGACAAGGGAATGTTTTGGTGTATTCATGAGCCTACCCGGCGCCGGTTAGCGGCGGGCGGTGAAGGAGAATACTGTGGGCGGGACGCAGGATTTCGGGTTTTTCAAGAACATTTGAGAGAAAAAGATGAACACTTTGGTTATTTGAAATCGAAGAATGAAACGAAAATGGAGAAAATTTGGTTTTGGTCTGAAAATAGCCCTTATATAGATGTTATTATTTTACTAAATGGGTAAATTACACACTTAATCCCACCGCGTTTTCAATATTTTCATTTTTGTCTTGCCGCATGGTATAATCTGCATTGATCCCCCCTGGTTTTCAAAAGATTACAATTTCGTCCCTAAATTACACCGAATCGGTTTCTAAATGGGAAAATTACGCCCTTAACCATCCCGCGTTTTTGAATTTTTCACTTTGGGTGCCCCCTTGGTCTAATTACATTTGGTCCTTTTAGGTTTTGTTGCTTTATAATTTCGTCCCCAAATTACATATTATTGCTCTTTAATTTTACGCCACTAACTATCGTTTTTCCTTTCATTTTGATCCTGTTTTCTTTGTAAATATTATTGTTCGTATTATAATCGTATATGTTGATATTATTTTATTTTATGTCTCTCGTATATGACTCGTTTTATGTTTATATGTATATATATGTGTCAAGTATGATATTCGTTTTTTTATCTGGTTATTCATATCAAGCATGTTATGTTTTAATTGGTTCGTACATGGCGTATTTTGTATTTTATATGTGTGTGTTTCCTTGTTTTTTAGGGGGTTACATGTTAGTGTATTTACCCTTTTTGTACGACATGTGGACCCGTATATGTTAAAATATGTTTTATTACCAGTATGTATCTTTTTTTAAATATTTGTTCGTCTATATGCACTTACTCTTGCCTTGTTATTTTGACATATGATAGTTATTTTTATCTATTATTTAGAATAATATGTATATGTACATGTTTTAGTCTAAAATATCATTTATGTAAATTAGTAGCCTGGTATGTCAATATTTATTACATTTAAGCATTTTGCTATGTTTTATATTTTTGCCATTAAGATTGCATATCAAGATATAACTTGTTAATGCGGAGTCCTTTTATCCGAGCGTAAACGGGGCCAGTATCAAGCGTAGTGATAGTGGTTGGGCGTTTATTCTCGGATAACGGGACCCTTAAAATATATTCGCAATTATGACCGAAATTTAAAATAATCGTCACTTTAATCCGGAAAATCCAATATTAATAAAGCGGTAATTATTAAAGTACCAATTTTTGGGCGGTGTGGGGGTGCTAATCCTTCCCCATCCGTAACCGACTCCCGAACCCTGTCTTTTTGAATCTCTGGTTTTATGGTGTCCGGCCTACCTAAGTGGCCGGTGGCGACTCCATTTTTATAAGGTTTTTGTAAACCCCACGGAATAAATATTTTATATCCAAACACCTTTCAAAAACATCCTTTCAAGCACCATCGTTTTTATTTTAGCGAGACATTCGCTACAGATGGCGACTCCGCTGGGGACATTAATTTTTGTTTTTTCGAAAAAAAAAACAAATGAGAGTCAAGCTTTTAAAATAATTACCGCTTTACTAATATTGGAGGTTCTGGATTAAAGTGACTATTAAATTAACATTCGGTCATAATTGCGCGATTATTTTAACGCGTTTAAAATATGGCATATAAACCCGTCTTTTTAAGTGGGGGGAAAACGCTAATGCTTTCGTGGAGATATCGTTCTCCCGTATGGGCCTAGCAAGTACCTTCGGGGCTCGAGTACCTTATGCTTTCGTAAGGATATCGTTCCTTCGTACGGGCATAAGCGAATGGGTCCCCCTGAATTGAACCCGGTTGAAAGGAGCCTATAATGGGTGATGATCGGGGGCCTTGCTACTCTTAGTAGAGGACAGCAAGGACAATTCGGGTACCTCCTAGAACCAAAACTGCATGAAGAGAACATAGAAACCTACCCTGTTAGAGCCATGCGGATAACCTTAGGTTTTATACGGGATAAATAGGGTTGTTTTGTGTGTTTATTCTGTTTAATTTTGTCATTTTATTTATATATTTATCAATTTTATCTGCAATTGACTTGTTTCCTTTTTCGCTTTTTGTTCTTTTTCTCATACATCATTGCATTTGCATCGCATAAAGGTCTTGGATCAAGTGGTTTGCCTGATCGGAAAGTCTTTCACCATGGAAAAAAAGGTGTCTTAGGAAAGAAGAGCTTAATTTGTCATCGGACATTGGTCGAGGTCAACCAGAAAATCCAAGGGGACGATCGCTAACTAACGAGCGTAATAACTAGATACACCTATGTGAGTCTCCAACGAGCGACTTGTGGGATCTTCAAAGCATTTGGGAAAGATGGGACCGAAGACTACAAGACTCATTTAGCGATAGTTATGGCGACATCGCGCGGCTATTATATGTTCGGATTAACCAGCCCCTACTCCGAGCTATAGTCCGATTACGGAATCCGGCTTTTTCTTCGCTTCACCTTCAATGGGCGGGACATGATGCCTACGGTAGAAGAGTACACGCTTTACTTAACCAGAAAAACATTCGGGAAGATTGGATATACGCGAAGCCTCAAGGAATCGAATTACACTTTGCTAAACTCAAAACCTGCGGGAATGAGTGGCGATTGGGTTAGTGGCCTCCTTCAAATCCGAGGAGATAATACAGTCTTTGCATGGGAAAGTATTCGGGACATCATATCGACACATCCAGACGAGGCAAAGAAAATGGACCTATTCGCTTTAGGAATATATGGCTTGGTGATCTTTCCCAGTACTGGGAACATTGACATAGCCATTCGGATTTGTTTGAGCGGGTGAAACGGAAAGCAAACCCAGTCAAAGCAATCTTGGTCGAGACTTTCATTTTTAAACGCTAGCGGAAACATGAAGAAGGGCGTTTTGAGGCTGCGCACAGCTATTACAAGTATGGATCCATAGTCATATGTGGAAAGACGCGACGCTGGTCCGCTGGGATATCCTTCCAAGGTTTTTCGCCTTTTACGAGAATACTTAGCAAAGGAATGGCGAGAAGATTTGAAAACAAAAATGTGGACCGTTTCTTGAGGAACATTCAAGATGAAGACATAGCATGGAGGGTCCCATGGCTCGGTAAAGTTAATTACTTTCTATACAGTTGTGGTGACTTCAACTGGCTGATGATGTTAGGATTATATGGAGGGATCGTTTGTGCTCCACTTTTAGTGTCTCGGCAGTTCGGATCACGACAGTTCATTCCCAATACCGCTGGATTAAGCCAAACTGAATTCCTTTTCAAAGGAGAGTTCAAAGGAAAAATTCAGACCATCATGAGGGCCTGGGATCATTGTTATCGGATCAGGGTGGAAGGAGATACTGAGCACATAACTACCCCAGATTACGACTTTTGGAGACGTTTGAGGGTTAATAATGTGATTCCTGAATCTGATCAAGGACCAACAGTGTCACTCGAAGAGCTTACAAGGGTGGTACCGTCCGAAGCTGATATCTTAAGGAGTGAACTTGAGGAAGTTAAAAGGAAAATGGACATCCAACAGACCCAACATGCAAGCGAGCTCTATAAGGCAAGCTTAGAAATTGACGAGCGGGATGAGATCATTAGGCAACTGAAGAAATTAAATGCAGATTTGAGTGACAAGAATACTCTTTATCAAAAAGATGCCCTCCTATTACAGGCAAAAATACAAAAGGCCGGCCGGAGTCAGTTCATAGCTGTGGAAAGAGAAAGAATGAACGGCATCCGTTTGGTGGAAGAAGAACGAGAAATTAACAAAAGAGCGATCGAGAAAGAGATTGAAAGCTGCCGTTTGGCTATGGAGGAAGAAAAACGGTCTGCCAAGAAGGCCATTGATCAAGAGAGAGAAAGATTCAGACAAGAAATCAGCAAGGGGAAACAAGCTGTCCATCATGAGAGAGAAAGTGTCGCCGTATGGAAAAAAAAATCCATGAATAGCCGAAACAGACTGTTAGAAATGCAGAAACTGTACGATGACACTATTCAGAGTTTGGGGCAAAGCCAAAGTCAAAATGATGAATTAAAAGGAAAGGTAGCGGAAGTCGAACACTCACTTCGAATGTACCGCCACAGGAATAATTTCGCTGAGCTGCAAGAAAGAGAACGCGAAGTGGGTGTGTTACAAGCACGAATCGGGTCCCTCGAAGCAGTTGTGGAGGATTACAAGGAAAGAATTAATGTGTTCGAAGAAGCTGCAGCCGGAGGGGACACCTATTGGCAGAAGAGATTACGCGACGCTGCTCGAATGGTACAGGACAGAGACCAGTACTACGCAAATCTAATGGTGGACATACAACGAGTCGCCAGACACGTAAATGATTTAGCTGTCGAGGCTGAGACACTCCGACCTTTTATAGCCCCAGGAATGGAAGAAGCTCCTAGGTTCCTCAAGCTGCTCAAGGCAATTGGAAAGTTAGGGGATAGAGCTAGAGTCTATCTATAGGACTCTGTGTTATAATTATATCTTTTGTACTAGGGATCTTTACTTTGTAACACGAATTTTGTTGTAATCAAGACCCTTTAATTCCCGTGAAAGTAATTCAAAAGGGTGATTACCAGCGGAATTAGTACCTTGTCTGCATGCATTCTTGCATTTGCATCATAACATTTGCATCATTGTACATGCATTTATTTTTTGCAACCATATTAACAATGTGAATATTGTGGCATTCTATGTAGTGTTAACCTGCAATCTTTCATCACCTATACTTTACTCGGCTACAAAGAAAGCTCATGGAAGAAAGAATAATCAGTCTAGAAAGAGGGCAAATGGAGCTTGAGACAAGGCTTGAAGAGGCCCAGAGGAGCCTTAGTGATCAGATTGCACAGTCACAAACATCAATAGTATCTGACATAACGGCATTGCTGGCAAAAAGTCTTGGAAAACGAGTAGAAGGAGAAAACATCCCAGAGCCAGAAGGTACCCCGGCTCACTACAAGGTTCAACCAACTGCACCAAACCAGGCTAGGAAGGTGTATATTGACCCTACAGGAATGTCTTCCAGCTTTCAAGTAAGGGCACCTGAGACTCAACCCCTTGATACCGAAGCACTTTATGAAGAAGAAGTGCCGGACCTGAATATGGTCGAAAGGATCAGGAATGAGGTAGAAAGAAAATGGGAAGAAAGATTTCGCCTCATGGAAGAAAAATTCAAAGCGTTACAATCAAATGAAGAATCAGGAAACGACGCCAGTGACCTAAGTCTGGTGTCTGATCTTGTCTTGCCACCAAAATTCAAAACGCCAGAGTTCGATAAATATGACGGAACCACATGTCCTTCTGCACACATAACGATGTATTGTAGAAAAATGGCGGCTTACCATAAAGATGAAAAGCTACTGATCCACTGTTTCCAGGATAGTCTAACTGGAGCGGCGTTACGTTGGTATACTCAGTTAAGCAAAGCGAATGTCAAGACATGGAAAGATTTGTCTAAAGCATTTTCCGAGCAATACAAACATGTAACAGACATGATCCCTAGCAGAATCATGCTAGAAAATATGGGGCAGAAGTCCAATGAAAGCTTGCGACAATATGCCCAAAGGTGGAGAGAAGTGGCCGCCCAAATCCAGCCACCTATCCCGGAACATGAAATCACACTATTATTTGTCAATACTCTGAAAGGAGCACTCTTTGATCGCCTCATCAATAACACAACACAGTGTTTTGCCGACTTGATCAGGACTGGGGAGTCTCTCGAACTGGCAATTAAGAGCGGCAGAATTGATGGTGGGGAAGGGTCTCGAAAGTACAACAAGAGAAATGAAGTAAACACCACCAGCACTTATACCGCCCCGAAGAACTTCACAGTCTCACAGCCACAAGCACCTGTGGGAAAAACACAGAATTCGAATCAAAGAGATGAGAGGGTCACCAGAAAGGATAAAGAGAGGAGAACTTTTACTCCCCTACATGTTTCATACTCAGAGCTTTATTCCCAGTTGTATGAAGCAGACTTGGTCCGACCATACATCGTTAATCCTGTCAATCCACCCTTCCCGCCTTGGTATAATCCAAGCGCGCATTGCGACTATCACGGCGGTACCCCTGGACATCCCACTGAGAAATGTCTTACCTTCAAAAAGCTTGTACAGAACTTAATCGATTCTGGGATATTGAAGTTTGAAGAGCCTAGCGTAGCCAACAACCCGCTGCCTAATCATGAGAGCAGAGGGGTAAATGCCATAGAAGAATGCTTTACCAGAAGAATAAAAGATGACGTGTCAGAAATCAAGTCTCCTTTACGGTGGGTATTTCAACAGTTATGCATGGCTCGTATGATCAATAAAGGCATGATAATAAGACAGAAGGAATGTGGAAAGTATTGCGAATTCCATCAGACTGAAGGGCATGATATCCAAGAATGTGATGAGTTCAAGAAATTGGTGCAGAAGTTGATGGATGAAAAACAAATAGAATTCTTTGAGGAGCCCATGGGGAAGGGATCAGACGTACACATGACAGATACCCCCAAAACTAGATACAGGAAGGATAGACCTTTTATTATCTCTCTCAGGATAGGGAATGCAGGTGTCTCCCAAGGGGAAACCAGCAAGATAAATCCCAAGATCGTCATTTCAGCACCATCTCCATTCCCGTTCAAAGATATGCGACAAATTCCCTGGAATTATGCTGCGAATGTGACCATGCCAGAAAAATCAGAACACGAACAAGTAAAAGAGTCTATGCTGGAAGACCAACAAAGCCAGAACAATGTGAACGTTGGTGAAGCAGGCCATTTCACAAGGAGCGGCCGATGTTATTCCTCCGAGGCTTTGAGAGCAGCTGAAAAAGATAGGGGGGAAGAATACAGCAGTTAGCCCCACGCAGATATTTGGAGAAGAACCTCTCCAAAAGATAAATGAACCGGTAACTGAGGCCCAGGCCAAAGAATTTCTAAAGTTCTTGAGACATAGCGAGTACAGCGTAGTGGAACAACTACGGAAACAACCGGCCAGGATCACAGTGCTGGAATTACTCTTGAGTTCAGAGAAGCATCGGGAGACGCTATTGAAAGTGCTGAATCAGACTTTTGTGCCCCAGGACATTTCTGTAACAAGCCTGGACATGATAGTAGGGCATATTACTGCCTATAATCATATCACATTCAGTGATGATGAGATCCCGGAGGGAGGAATGGGGTCTACCAAAGCCCTTAACATCACTACCCACTGCAAAGGGTATGTATTACCAGGCGTACTGATCGATAACGGGTCAGCTTTGAATGTCTTGCCTATGGTAACCCTGTAAAAATTGCCAATAGATGGTTCGCACCTAAAGCCTTGCTACAACTCGGTAAAAGCCTTTGATGGTACGCAAAAAGGAACAATGGGGAAAATTGAGGTGCCCCTATTGATCGGACCAACTGAATATGTGATCGATTTTGTGGTGATGGACATAAAACCATCTTACAGCTGCTTATTGGGAAGACCGTGGATCCACTCCGCAGGAGTTGTCCCATCATCATTGCATCAGAAATTAAAATTTGTAGTTGAAGGCAAATTGGTCACCGTAGAAGCGAGCATGAATTTGTTGCTTCCGTGACATCGAGACACCCCTACATTCAAAATGATGAAGATGCTGCAGAATGCTCGTTTCGAGCATTAGAACTAGTAAACGCCACATTCGTTTCAGAGGGAAGCCGGATCCCTTACCCCAGGTTATCTAATTGTACTAAGATGACCGTCGCAGAAACTCGGGGCGAGGAGCCAAAATAGGAAAAAATTTGGGAAAGAAATTACAAGGAAACACGAGACCCAAGAATATCATAACCAAGAAGGATCGTTTGGTCTGGGTTACCAACCAAGTGTCCAAA
Organism: Hibiscus mutabilis; assembly: GCA_019671005.1. Classification (NCBI taxonomy): domain Eukaryota; kingdom Viridiplantae; phylum Streptophyta; class Magnoliopsida; order Malvales; family Malvaceae; genus Hibiscus; species Hibiscus mutabilis. The sequence continues at coordinate 48,253,834 of CM033737.1, forward strand.
TGAAGAAAGAAGAATATAAGAGAAAGGAGGAGCAAAGAAAAGCCAGATCTAAAGGAGAAGACATTCCGTGGAGATCGATGTCCTTTCCTAGTTTGAAAGCCACTTTCATCTCCGGAGGGTTCTACCAGCCAGGTCAAGATATTGGAGAGGCAATGAAGAAAAATGATGAACTTAACCAGGAGGAAATATTCAATAAATTATTTGAAGGGATGTACATCAACATGATAGCTGAAGAGGACCGAGGTAGCAAAATGTTGACCAACATCCGCCCTTGCCATCCCGGGGAGACACTCGATAACTGGAGCTACATTGATCTACCTGTAGTTTTTAGGAATAGATCAGAGTAATGCTCCGAATCAACCTTTTGTTTTTGCCCATAGACAATGGGGATCTCTTGTATGGGGCACCTATGTTAACTTTTTGATTGAAATGAAAATATCCCCACTTTCTTAAAAATGACCAAAGTCTCATTTATTCCATTCATGCATTCTTCATATTCATTCCCTTCATGTAAAGCCGTCTCTTTCCCAATACAATTCATTCTCATTTAATGCAGGTCGCTCATGATTGACGATATGAATGATACTGGATCCAATCCTGGAGTAAATTTCGAATGCCCTGAGGTCTCAGAGGAAATTGAGGGAGGATATGATGAAATAGAAATTGAGGTCCCGGAAGAGTTAAAGAGAATGGTGGATGACGAAGAAAGGCAGATTATGCCTCACCAAGAAGAAACAGAAATTGTCAACTTGGGGGCTGAAGAAGCGAGAAAAGAAATAAAAATAGGAACGACTATTTCCTCGAAAACCAAGCATGAACTGATAGCCCTACTTCAGGAATTCAAGGATGTCTTCGCCTGGACTTATCAAGATATGCCAGGATTGAATACCGACATAGTGGTGCACAAATTACCAACAAAGTCGGAGTGCAAACCAGTACAGCAAAAACTTCAGAGAATGAGGCCAAAGATGTTGTTAAAAATCCGAGAAGAAGTGAAAAAGCAATTTGATGCTGGATTCTTGGAGGTAGACAAATACCCCGAATGGGTTGCAAATATTGTACCAGTACTAAAGAAAGACGGGAAAGTTCGTATGTATGTAGATTATAGAGATCTGAACCGAGCTAGCCCTAAAGACAACTTCCCTTTGCCACATATTGACACGCTGGTTGACAACACCGCAGGACATTCATGGTTTTCCTTCATGGATGGCTTCTCAGGGTACAACCAGATAAAGATGGATCCTAGCGACATGGAGAAAACCACATTCATAACCATGTGGGGCACTTTTTGTTATCAAGTGATGCCGTTTGGGCTAAAGAACGCAGGGGCAACATACCAAAGGGCAATGATGACTCTTTTCCATGACATGATGCACAAAGAAATAGAAGTATACGTGGATGATATGATTGCCAAATCCCGAACAGAGGAAGAACACCTACAAAACTTGATAAAACTATTCCAAAGACTACGGAAGTACCAACGGAGGCTCAATCCTGCCAAGTGTACCTTCGTCGTTACTTCTGGAAAACTCTTGGGGTTCGTAGTAAGCAGAAGAGGGATTGAGATTGATCCGGATAAAGTGAAAGCCATCCAGGACCTTTCACCACCCCGCACGCAAAAGGAAGTCCGCGGTTTCCTGGGGAGGCTGAATTATATCTCTCGTTTCATTTCCCAATTAACCAATCAATGCGACCTGGTCTTCAGACTTCTTAGAAAGAATAATCCTGGCGTGTGGGATGAAGAATGTCAAAAAGCCCTAGAAAAGATCAAAAAGTACCTGACAAATGCTCAAATTTTAGTCGCACCAGTACCTGGTCGACCACTAATTCTCTACTTAACAGTCTTCAAGAATTCAATGGGATGTGTACTGGGGCAACACGATGAGTCAAGAAAAAAGGAGCAAGCCATCTATTACCTAAGCAGGAAATTCAATGATTGCGAAACACGGTATCCGCCAGTGCAAAAGCTGTGTTGTGCTCTAGTTTGGGCTACCAAGCGGCTCAGACAGTACATGTTGTACCATACTACCTGGTTGATATCCAAGCTAGACCCATTAAAGTTCTTAATGGAAGCACCAGCGCTAACGGGAAGGATGGCCCGATGACAGATGCTCTTATCCGAATTCGACATCGTATATGTTAATCAGAAAGCTGTAAAGGGGAGCGCCGTAGCAGATTTCCTGGCTAGTCGTGCTTCGGATGACTATGAGGCATTGAACTTTAGTTTCCCAGACGAAGACTTGATGTGCATTACAACCGAAGAAGAGATTTCAGATGATAAGTCATGAAAACTTTACTTCGATGGAGCCTCCAATGCCCTCGGACATGGGATAGGGGCAGTGCTAATTTCACCTGAGGACGTCTATTATCCTTTCACCAGCAGATTGGAATTCTTCTGCATAAACAATATAGCGGAATACGAAGCTTGCATCATGAGACTGAACTCAGCCATCGAAAGAAAGGTTAAGGAACTTCGAGTGTTCGGAGATTCGTCCTTAGTCATTTACCAATTGCGCGGGGAGTGGGAAACCAGAGACCCGAAGTTGGTCAAATATCACGAATGGATCCGAGAGCTTGTTAAAGAGTTCGAAAAGGTCAGCTTCAATTACCTACCCCGAGAAGAAAATCAGATGGCAGATGCATTGGCAACCTTGGCATCCATGTTTAAAACAAACACCGGGGCAGAAATGAAACCCATTGAGATGCAGACGTTTGAAAAACCTGCTCATTGTTGTAATATACAGGAAGAGATTGACGGAAATCCATGGTACTATGACATCCTGCAATATGTCAAGCTTCAAAAGTATCCAAAAGGGGCAAACGTTAATGACAGAAAAGCGCTCAGAAAAATGGCAACAAAATATATCCTAGATGGGGAAATCCTATATAGGAAAAGTCATGATCAAACATTTCTGAGATGTGTAGATGCCCGGGAGGCAAAGGAAATCTTAGCTGAAGTACATGACGGGATCTGTGGAACGCACGCCAACGGGCTGTCTATAGCCCGAAAAATTATGAGATACGGTTATTTCTGGTTGACCATGGAGGGAGATTGCATCGATTACGCCAGGAAATGCCACAAATGCCAAATTTACGCTGACAAAATTCATGCACCCCCATCACCTCTACACGCCATGAATTCTCCGTGGCCTTTCGCAGCATGGGGCATGGACGTCATCGGACAAATTCATCCGAAAGCCTCCAATGGGCACCGTTTCATTTTGGTCGCCATAGACTACTTCACTAAATGGGTAGAGGCAGCGTCTTACGCCAATATCACCAGGACTACAGTTTGTAAGTTCTTAAAGAAGGAAATTATTTGTCGATACGGATTGCCAGAGAGGATCATCACCGACAATGCTTCCAATCTAAACAACAAAATGATAAAAGACGTGTGCACTCAATTCAAGATAACACACCATAATTCCACAGTCTATCGTCCTAAAATGAATGGAGCAGTGGAAGCGGCAAATAAAAATATAAAGAAGATCATAGCGAAGACTACGGATACCTACAAGGATTGGCATGAGAAGTTGTCTTTTGCCCTTTTCGCCTATAGGACGTCCATTCGTACATCAACAGGGGCAACACCCTACTCCTTGGTGTATGGTACCGAAGTAGTACTCCCAATTAAGGTAGAGATTTCGTCTCTCCGGGTCTTAAACGAAGTAAAATTGGAAGAAGCTGAATGGGTGCAGGCCAGACTCGACCAACTAAATCTTATTGACGAAAAAAGACTAAAAGCCATTTGTCATGGTCAGATGTACCAAAAGCAGATGTACAAAAAGGTGCGCCCAAGAGAATTCAAAGAAGGGGATCTGGTACTCAAAAGAATCCTCCCTATCCAAAAAGATTCTCGAGGAAAATGGATGCCCAACTGGGAAGGACCATACGTCGTAAAAAAGGCCTTCTCAGGAGGAGCCCTGATCCTAACAGAAATGGACGGGGACGAGCTGAAAAATCCTGTAAATTCTGATGTCGTCAAGAAATGCTATCTCTAAAAAATATATATATATTTGGAGAGCTCAGGACAAAAACCCGAAACCGGGCGTCTTGAAGCAAAGGAAGGACCCAGGTTGAAAACTCGTAAAGGGCGGCTTGGGTAAATTGAAAAGTTGAATATCTGAGGAGAAGGGTATCCCCATGAGCATCATGAAGAGGAAGCTTCAGGCAAAAAAATTCTACACCAGTTGACAGGGTCATGTATCATTCATATCGAAGATAATGAGGGATCTTGTATTTTCATACTTAACTCATGTGTGTCATACCTTTCTCTTCAAGATATCTCGAAACCCTTAATCATAATAAAACTGTGTTTTGAGCATCCATTCCTAGCCTTCTTGTCAATTTCAGTCAAATAAGATAACATAGGCTTATAACGAAACAAGAGATTTCGAAGCATTACTATGATTTAACCTTGGAAATGCAGGTGATCAAAGGAAACGATGTTAACTCCGTCCTTTAGTTCCCTACATAATGGCTGTCGATAGGGAATGTGGGAAGCTTCAGACAACCTGGTAGGATAACCAATGGCACATGTCCTATCTATTCAGGAACGGCGTATGAGATAACAAAAAAGATCTCCTAGGTGAAAACCAGAAGGGCACCCCTCTCAAAAAAAAATCTCTAAAGTGAAAACCCGAAAGGGCACTCTAGAATTCCAAGTCGGAATTGAAAAAAGAGAAAGATCGAGATGGTTGAACTTGGCAGTGAAGCGGGGTATCGATGCCCGTAAGAAAGGAGAAAGCGAACATCAAATAAGGACCAAAACAAGCCCACCAAGATATTGAATCTCATGCATCATGAATAGTCAGACATCACTAGGATTAGGAGCATGCCAATTCATTCATTTGTCATAGCATTTTTGTTTTCATCTCAGACAGGTATCTGCAGATCCAAAGAGACATCGAAGACCATCACGGTGTGAATCCCAAATGAGAAGACAATGTTTTTACATACAAAAGACACATGTTTTCAAGCTCTAGAGAGAGGTTCTATATAGGAAGAATCCTTCCCTCTGAGGTTTCAGAAGCTGAAAGTTCTATATAGGAAGGATCGATGTGACTCGTGGTGAAGACTCATGATTCTATATAGGAAGGACTCCCAGTCAAAGCAATTCACCCATGACACGCAAGATTATATAGGAGATCCTGCTGTGTCGAAAGCAAAGCGTTCTATATAGGAAGGGCTCATAGCTTCAATGTCTTAGAGCGAAAGATTCTATATAGGAAGAATCCGTAACTCCAAGATTTCAAGACGCCGAAAAGTTCTATATAGGAAGGACCGACGGCTCCAAGGTGAAGACTAGCAGTTCTATATAGGAAGGACTCCCGGTCGAAGGAATTCACCCATGACACGCAAGATTATATAGGAAATCCTGCCGTGTCGAAAGCAAAGAGTTCTATATAGGAAGGGCTCCTAGCTTCAATGTCTTAGAGTGAAAGATTCTATATAGGAAGAATCCGTAACTCTAAGATTTCAAGACGCCGAAAAGTTCTATATAGGAAGGACCGACGGCTCCAAGGTGAAGACTCGCAGTTCTATATAGGAAGAACTCCCAGTCAAAGAAATTCACTTATGACACAGGGTTATATAGGAAACCTGTTGTGTCAATAGCAAAGAGTCTTATATAGGAAAGGCTCCGAGCTTCATTGTCTTAGAGTGAAGGGTTCTATGTCGAAAGAGCCTGTAGCTCCAAGATCGGAAGGTGACGAAGCTCTATATAGGAAAAACTTACGAGCCTGAAGATTCAGCCAAGGAAGAGCGGAGATGTCCAAAAGAATTCGTTTTTCCAAAGCTACAAACAGGGAAATCTGATAAAAATGAGAGCGAAGGGGTCTATGTCGAAAGAGCCTGTAGCTCCAAGATCGGAAGGTGACGAAGTTCTATATAGGAAGAACTTACGAGCCTGAAGATTCAGCCAAGGAAGAGCGGAGATGTCCAAAAGAATTCGTTTTTCCAAAGCTACAAACAGGGAAGTCTGATAAAAATGAAAGCGAAGGGGTCTATGTCGAAAGAGCCTGTAGCTCCAAGATCGGAAGGTGACAAAGCTCTATATAGGAAGAACTTACGAGCCTGAAGATTCAGCCAAGGAAGAGTGGAGATGTCCAAAAGAATTCGTTTTTCCAAAGCTACAAACAGGGAAGTCTGATAAAAATGAGAGCGAAGGGGTCTATGTCGAAAGAGCCTGTAGCTCCAAGATCGGAAGGTGACGAAGCTCTATATAGGAAGAACTTACGAGCCTGAAGATTCAGCCAAGGAAGAGCGGAGATGTCCAAAAGAATTCGTTTTTCCAAAGCTACAAACAGGGAAGTCTGATAAAAATGAGAGCGAAGGGTTCTATGTCGAAAGAGCATGTAGCTCCAAGATCGGAAGGTGACGAAGCTCTATATAGGAAGAACTTACGAGCCTGAAGATTCAGCCAAGGAAGAGCGGAGATGTCCAAAAGAATTCGTTTTTCCAAAGCTACAAACAGGGAAGTCTGATAAAAATGAGAGCGAAGGGTTCTATGTCGAAAGAGCTTGTAGCTCCAAGATCGGAAGGTGACGAAGTTCTATATAGGAAGAACTTACGAGCCTGAAGATTCAGCCAAGGAAGAGCGGAGATGTCCAAAAGAATTCGTTTTTCCAAAGCTACAAACAGGGAAATCTGATAAAAATGAGAGCGAAGGGTTCTATGTCGAAAAGAGCATGTAGCTCCAAGATCGGAAGGCGACGAAGCTCTATATAGGAAGAACTTACGAGCCTGAAGATTCAGCCAAGGAAGAGCGGAAATGTCCAAAAGAATTCGTTTTTTCAAAGGCTACAAACAGGGAAGTCTGATAAAATGAGTGCTTATGAATCTTTGCTTTGTTTCCCATTTCATGAGAACAAGCAAAGAGGGGCAACTGTAATCACTCATTTTCACTTGTAAATATATTAATATTGCATGTATATTTATTATATGAATGTTACTAATATAAAGCGATGTGTGCATGTATAAGCTATGTATACGTATTAGGGGTGTATGTATGTCGCGTATGTATAAGCGTATATAGAGGTTATGTTAATTATATGTATGATTATACGTACGTATACTAGAATATTATATTAATTAATGATCGTATAATATAAGTATATACTTTCGTATGTATATGTATTGCTGTTATAATTATACTATTACTATTATTGGGCTGACAAAATGAAAAATTAAATATATATTAAACCCAAATAAATAGTAAGTCCAAGTCCAATTACAAGTTCAATTACAAGGCCCGTTTGGCCCAAAACTGAATCCTATTTAATTACAATGTGCAGGTAACTGTGGGTCGTTGGATCAAGATCTGATCCAACGGCCACGATGCAATGGAAGTCGAAAATATCTGCCAGGCGCGTGCTCCACACGTATGGATCGTTCGAGTGCCACGCGCGGACGCTTTAACATCCCACGCGCGCGTAAGATCCACGCGTTCTGACTCCTCGACTGCGGAGCTCCACGTGGCGAAATCTGAAGCCGTTTCATCAGATCGAGGCTTCATCCAGGCCGATCGTTCTTCAAGCCATCTCGACCGTTAGATCAGATCCGATCTAACGGCCGAAAATGCGTCCGTCGCGGGGCAGATCGACCACACCGCCACCGCGCCGATATATTGATCCCCGCGCGCGTCGATTATGCCAAAGACAACAAGCAAATGTCAGATCTGGAAAAGAAGATACAAGTTGCAACAAAAGCAGAGGCAGTGATATATATGAAATAGGGCTGTTGTAACGGGAATAATTTTTAGGGCGAGCAAAAAAGATTAGCAAAAAAAAAACAGGAGAGTAGTAACAAAAAACAGAGAGCTTGTAAAACCAAAAACTTGTAACCAGTGGAGATAATCAAAAAAGGGGTCCATTGGTAAACACTTATCTCTTTTTCTTACTTATTTCTTTACATGCATATACGAAAGAAAAATAAAAAACAGAAACAAAAAAGAAGTAGTCTTACCGGCGTTGTCTGTGGGTCTTCCTTCTCTCGGTGACAAACCTCTCGGCTTCTACAAGCCATATCTGGTGAACTAAAGGGAAGAGAAGACCCTTTGTAGTTGTATTTTGGTCTAAAAATATTTTTTTTGGGTTCGTATTTCTTAGATCTAGAGTAAAAGAAAGGGTATCCTCTGAATCCAACCATGGATTCGTATTGAGGACGACAAGGGGAATGTTTTGGTGTATTTTGTGAGCCTACCGACGCCGGTTAGCGGCGGCCGGCCGCCGGATTCTGGGTTTCTCAAGAACATTTGAGAGAAAAAGATGAACACTGGTTATTTGGAAACTGAAGAATGAAACGAAAATGGAGAAAATTTGGTTTCGGTCTGAAAATAGCCCTTATATAGATGTTATTATTTTACTAAATGGGTAAATTACACACTTAATCCCACCGCGTTTTCAATATTTTCATTTTTGTCTTGCCGCATGGTATAATCACAGATCCCCCTGGTTTTTCAAAAGATTACAATTTCGTCCCTAAATTACACCGAATCAGTTTCTAAATGGGAAAATTACGCCCTTAACCATCCCGCGTTTTTGAATTTTTCACTTTGGGTCTGCCCCTTGGTCTAATTACAATTCTGGTCCTTTTAGGTTTTGTTTGCTTCGCAATTTCGTCCCCAAATTACATATTATTGCTCTTTAATTTCTGCCACTAACTATCGTTTTCCTTTCATTTCAGTCCTGTTTTCTTTGTAAATATTATTGTTCGTATTATAATCGTATATGTTGATATTGTTTTATTTTATGTCTCTCGTATATGACTCGTTTTATGTTTATATGTATATATATGTGTCAAGTATGATATGATATTTTTTTTTTTTATCCGGTTATTCATATCAAGCATGTTATGTTTTAATTGGTTCATTACATGGCGTATTTTGTATTTTATATGTGTGTGTTTCCTTGTTTTTAGGGGTTACATGTTAGTGTATTTACCCTTTTTGTACGACATGTGGACCCGTATATGTTAAAATATGTTTTATTACAGTATATATATCTTTTTAAATATTTGTTCGTCTATATGCACTTACTCCTGCCTTGTTATTTTGACATATGATAGTTATTTTTATCTATTATTTAGAATAATATGTATATGTACATGTTTTAGTCTAAAATATCATTTATGTAAATTAGTAGCCTGGTATGTCAATATTTATTACATTTAAGCATTTTGCTATGTTTTATATTTTTGCCATTAAGATTGCATATCAAGATATAACTTGTTAATGCGGAGTCCTTTTATCCGAGCGTAAAACGGGCCCGAGATCAAGCGTAGTGATAGTGGTTGGGCGTTTATTCTCGGATAACGGGACCCTTAAAATATATTCGCAATTATGACCAAAATTTAAAATAATCGTCACTTTAATCCGGAAAATCCAATATTAATAAAGAGGTAATTATTAAAGTACCAATTTTTGGGCGGTGTGGGGGTGCTAATCCTTCCCATCCCAGAATCGACTCGAACCCCTGTCTTTTTGAATCTCTGGTTTTATGGTGTCCGGCCTACCTAAGTGGCCGGTGGCGATTCCATTTTTATAAGGTTTTTGTAAACCCCACGGAATAAATATTTTATATCCAAACACCTTTCAAAAACATCCTTTCAAGCACCATCGTTTTTATTTTAGCGAGACATTCGCTACAACTTGGGGATCAGTTCTCCCTAAAAGATCTTGGCAGCCTAGACTATTTTTTGGGGATTGAGATAAGGCGTGTTGGTGACTCTATTATGTTAAGTCAAAGGAAATATGTTATGGAGTTGCTAGTAAGGGCAGGTATGCAGAATGCAACACCAACTCCCACCCATATGGTGACCACTCCTAAGTTGAGTCGAGATGCAGCAGGGAGTCCGTTGCAGGATCCAAAAGAATATAGAAGCCTTGTGGGAGCATTGTTGTATGCGTGTCACACACGTCCCGACATTGTGTACAGTGTGAACAAGTTGGCACAGTTCATGCACTCACCCTGTGAGCAACATCTAAGGGCTGTAAAAAGGGTGCTGCGATATTTGAATGGCACTCTTGACTATGGTTTGGTGTTTTCACCTGTTTTGGGGCAACGACAGCTAGTAGCGTTTTCTGATGCTGATTGGGCTGGGAACATTGATGACAGGAGGTCGATAACTGGAAACTGTGTGTTTCTTAGTGGTAATATGGTCTTGTGGAACTCGAAAAAACAAAAAACAGTATCACGATCCACCACCGAGGCCGAGTATAGAAGTCTGGCTGATGTTGCATCTGAGATTACATGGTTAAGTGCTCTATTAGATGACATTGGAATATCCATGCATTCTGTGCCAGTAGTTTGGAGTGACAACTTGAGTGCCATTGCAATGAGTGCTAACCCAGTTTATCACTCCAAAGCCAAGCATGTAGAGCTGGATATCCATTTTGTAAGGGAGAAGGTGGCAGAGAACAAGTTGATTGTCAACTATGTACCTACAGAACATCAAGTTGCGGATGGGTTTACAAAACCACTCTCTAAGCCCTACTTCAGTCTGTTTCGTCAGAGGATAGGAGTGTGTTCAAGTGAAGAAGCTGGAAAGAGCAGGGAGCATGTTGAATATTGCACGTGAAGTTAGGTTGTTGAGCAGTTTAGCTTAACCGAGTCTGTTAGGGTTGTTGAGCTGTTAATTAGTGCGTTATGCATGGTGGTTAAACTGTATGGGTTTTGTATATAAAGAGAGTTGAGATGTATTCACGGAAGGGTAATTGAATCAGTTCTTTCCAATTTGTTTTCATTCTCTTATTCTCTTTTCTGTTGTTATAACATAAACATTAGGGTTCTTAACATTCAAAAAATAAATTAATTAAACGTTATGTACCCGAATTATATGCACCATCAACTATTTTTATAACTTTTGAAATCATGAGACTTGTGATTACTCTTTTTTAGAATAAAATATATTAACACTTTTTGTGCCAATTTTTTAGTTTTTATTAAAAAATAAAATTTTATTAAAAAATTCCTAATTTTACTTTTAGTTAAATTCCTAATTAGTGGTATATATCACATGACGTTTACTCTAGAATTTTTCATTAAATAAAACAACATGGACCGTAAGGCACATTGCACTGGTAAGGCACATTGCACTCTTAAAGAGAGGACACGAGTTCAAACTTTAGAGACGACATTGTTAAGAGGGGCAACCTCGCACCCCGAACATGGACCGTAAGACAGACATACATTTTACCAAATAAAAAACAACATAACATGTTGAATTCTTCCTTTTTTGACATAGTTTCTAACTTTTCAATGATTTGTTCAATTCTATTCACCAACTAAATTACTACTTTTTATGTATGAGTCTAAAGTAAACGTCATGTACCGATATGTATCACTAATCATATATATTGATATCCACCACTAACTACTTTAATAACTTTTGAACTCATGGGACCTAAAACGTGATTATTCCTCTTTGAGAATAACATATGTTGCTTTTTATATATTTTTTAATTTATGGTCTTATTTTTAAAAAAACTTTATTATTTTTTAATTTAAAATAAAAAAAAATTAAAAACATATTTTAACATATTTTATTCTCAAAAGAGAATAATCATGCTTTAGGTCCCATAATTTTAAAAATTATTAAAATAATTGATAATACATATTAATATATATAATTAGTAGTACATATCGATACATACAGTTTACTCTAGTATTTTCCTTTTTTATTCAGCTTATTAACCATACGTATAATACGTTTGGGATGAAAAGGTAGTCCCTACCTACAAAGGTTGATAAAGGGAGGGGGGGGGGGGCAAACTTAGTATAGGTGCATGAATATAATAGTTTTGCTTTTGAATGATTTAATCAGTGGGTGAGACCCCACCGCCACATGCAATGCAATGACAAGCAGCTGGAACGAATATGCCTAATACTTTGCTTGCTAAACAGAATGAATCAATGGAAAAGTTTGAAAAAAATTCTACTGCACTCCTTTCATGGCATTCAAATAATTAACTTTTTTTTACGAAAAAAATATGTCGTTAGTATAATGACTTTTCGCCATGCAAACAAACAAAGGATAGTTGTATCCATCCATCATGCTGCATGGCTATTACCAATACATATATTTACTAAAAATCCTTGGTTTTATGCTTTAAAGAAATAAATAAAAAGCAGCGCACCGACAAGTAAACCATCATGGACTTCAAATCCACTTCTTGGCAGCTGAGTTGGCACGCGCTACCGGATGAGGCCTATATATGAAATCAGCGGTGGCTAAGGCTCTGCCAAAAGCAGCACACCCCTACAGGTAATAACAAGAAACTAGTAGTAAGCCATCCATCACCATTTATACCTGTCCCGTTCCGTTCAGCAGCTGCCCAGCCCCTGACTCCATTCTCCAAGGTAAAGCTTTCATCTTAATCGTTACTCTGCTGTGCTGAGTTTGTTGGTTATATTTACTGCTATTATACTATCTTTCCTTTTGTGGAATGAAGTGCGGCAGCTTCTGGTTTTACAGTCTTATGATGTAATCTTAGGATTGGACTTTTTTTCCCCCTCGGTGTTTCAGTTCTTTCTGCTCCGGCGACTTTTCATAAGTTTTTCTAGCGTCACTTAAAATGAATACACAAAAATTCTAATAAAAATAATAAAAATTTCGATATTAATTTTTATGTACATATAAAAATACTTATAAAATCAGTAAATATTTTTGTATATATCAAAATTCTTACTATTTTTATAAGTATTTCTGTATGTATAAAAAAGTTGATGCTAAATTTTTTATTATTTTTATAAATATTTTTGTATAAGCTCATTTTAACTTCATTTTAGACTGCCTCACCCTAAAATTTTTGCTTTCCCATCCTAAGGGGAGAATTAGAAAATTGCATCGGTTTTTGAATATGGAGAGAGTAGAATGATGGTTTATGATCTTAGGGTATGGGACACATGATTCAGTCTTCCTGTCATGTGCGACCTTTGTCGGATGCTTTTGTTTTTTTGGTTCATGACCTTTGTCTGATTTTATCATATTGGAGTACATAAACTAATGATGCTTTTCATTTTATATGATTAAATCCAGATCTCAGCCGACTGTCTAGTCTAGCTTATCATATGGGCCGGCCAGGCCTGCTTTTACCCATGTCGTCTCTTTCTCTGATTACCATAGATTATACTTAGCTTAGATTCTGTTAAAAACTTAAAATTCTATATTTTGTAGACTATGTGATAATGAAGCTTATTAATGAAGTAATAAGTAGGAAAACCCTAGATAGAACTAGGTAAAGCTTATCAGGAGAATCAGTAGATTTGGTCAAAAGAATTAGACAGCTCACATATCAACATCCACTAAATATTATGGTATTATATAGTATTTTATTCCCTAAATATTGCCATATGGCCTATGGGTTGTGGTTATGGTATGGATGTGTGTGGTATTCTATATTCTGACTAATTGTGTTCAGTATATATATATATATATATATGTTTGTTCATACATATACACTTATGTTTCTTTGATTGTAGTTTGGTTTAACAGTTACTACCAACATTTGATTGTTCAAGCCAGAAACATATTTTTGTTAATCACACTGACTTTAGATTAATAAATGCAGCAGAGCAGAATGATTAGTGCAAGATTTCGCCAATGGCTAAGTCTTCTGGCCTGTGTGCTTACAATTATATCATTGAAAGCGGAAGGCGCTAGCGTAGGAATCACGTATCTGCAGGATGCCGTAGCAAAAGGAGCTGGTAAGGACTTCCTTTGTTCTTCTATGTAGTTTATGTATATAGTCTGTTTAATGTACATTTTTCTTTTGGTTTGGGTGGTGGTGTGCAGTGTGTTTGGATGGGAGCCCACCGGCTTACCATTTTGACAAGGGCTCTGGCACTGGGGCTAATAACTGGATAGTTCACGTTGAGGTTAGTTCTCTTCTCATCTCGCACGATCGGTCATTGGCCATTGTGTTGCTTGCTTGTGGTCTTGTGGTGTGTAATTTACTTATAGAAGGCTTTGGCTTTGGACAACTGGTTTGCTAGCTTTATTAGACCGATAGTCGATAACACAATGACCTAACAGGGTGGAGGATGGTGTGAAGATGTGGAGACTTGCCTTTCTCGTAAGAAAACCGACTTAGGGTCATCGAAGCTAATGGTGAAGCAATTTGGTTTCTCTGGACTTTTGAGCGGCCAGCAAAAATCCAATCCAGGTACGTTGGATCCCACAATTTCACTCTGCCTTGGATTTAGGATGCCTTTATCTTAACACGTTCATTATGTAGATTTCTACAATTGGAATCGAATTAAGGTTAGGTACTGTGATGGATCATCGTTCACCGGAGATGCTGTCGATCCAGTAAGTTACATCAATTAATCATACAATAATAGAGATTAAACAAATACATATGTTAATGCATAATGGTTCTGTGATCAGGCTAATAATCTCTTCTTCAGAGGACATAGAATTTTCGAAGCTATCGTTGCTGATCTATTAGCAAAAGGAATGAAAAATGCTAAAAATGTAAGACCTAGCTTAGCTTGCGTTATTATTTTGTAATTCCTTTAGTAACCCTTTTTTCCTACTTGCTCATAACATGTTGGAATCTGTTCATATATGTATATACAAAAAAACAGGCCATTCTTTCTGGCTGTTCTGCTGGTGGATTGGCTGCGATATTGAAATGTGACAGATTCCGAGATCTCCTTCCGGCTACAACCAAAGTGAAATGCCTTTCAGATGCTGGCTTCTTCATCCATGCGTGAGTTCAGAGACCTTAACCTTATTTATTACTACTATATGTATGCATATGTGTTTGGTTTTTTTTTTATCTCATTTAACATCAAGGAAAGCCTTATTACTGGCAGGAAGGACGTTTCCGGAGGGCAGCACATAGAAAATTTCTATAGCAAAGTGGCTAAGTTACACGTATTGTCCCTATTGACTCTTTTCTTGGTGGACTTCATGAATAATTGTTCCTTAAATATATCCATTGATTCACTCCTTCTTTTTGCAGGGCTCCGTTAGGAATTTGCCGGCGTCCTGCACTTCAAGAATGGGAACAAGACCAGAGTTGGTATGTGTGGTGGCTATTTTGATACGACAACCATATATATCCCCTTCCGTTGCACCCTTGTCCGTAATTCTTACCATTTCCCTTTGCAAAAACTGCAGTGTTTCTTTCCGCAGTACGTGGTGCAGACCATGAAAACGCCTATCTTCTTCGTAAATTCAGCTTACGACTCCTGGCAGGTCCGTTCTCAAGCCAAATTAGATCCAGTATCACTCTGCATTTGCTTTTACGCACTCGCAATCACGAATCATTACGTTTGACGATCTCTATATATTAATTTTTCAACAGATTAAGAACATTTTGGCTCCCAGTGCTGCTGACAAGAGTAAGGCGTGGAAAGACTGCAAGCTTGATTTGAAGAAGTGTACACCTGCGCAGCTCAAAGTCATCCAAGGTGACAATGCTTACATTTACATACACACACATGTTTATCATTGATCTTCTCTCCTTAGTGAAGAAAATGTTATCTTAAATCTTCAATACAGATTTCAGGACGACGTTCTTAGTCGCCATCAATAGAGCCGGTGTCCTCAGTTCTCCGACTAAAGGAATGTTCATAGATTCCTGCCACGCTCACTGTCAAATAGGGAGGCAGATAACATGGTCTAGCGACAGTTCTCCGGTTGTCGGTAACACGGTAAGAGACTCGATATTCTTGTCGTATAAATCTTAATCGGCCGCTGGTCGTGACATTAACTTGTGGAAGGCATGCAGAAAATTGCCAAGGCTTTTGGAGACTGGTATTATGAGAGGAGCCCCGTCAGGAAGCTTGACTGCCCATATCCTTGCAACCCTACGTGCCCCAAAGTTGACTCTGAATCAGGGCTGGACGGATAATTAATTTATTAGAGTGGGTAATATATAAATAATTCATGGATGATCTATCCATTGTTCATTTTCTTTGAAAGCCTGATTCTATAGAATCAATCTATTTATTTTGTCTTATTTTAATAAGACAAAATAAAGTGTATGAACTTGGAAACAAATAAAGTTGGTTATGCTTGTATCATTACTACTAGATTCTATTAGTATTTTTATCTATGAAATGTTATGTAATTGCAATTCCAGTGTTTAAGAAGTTGATTAAGATTTGATTAAATCTATTTTTCTTAAAGAATTAAGAAGGTAAAAGGAGAAGTCTCTAAGCGGTCGCTTATGTGGCTTCCTCTTACAAAATAAAATGTTTTTTTTTATAGTTGGCGTAAAATAAGTTGGCCAATGTAATTCATTTTTTAGTAAACATAATTTCTTTTGCATTTTCTGTAAAGTGCTTCACGATCTTTTTTTTTGTTTCACCATTAGTATCGAATTTATTTTCTGAGTAATTCAGATCAGGTACAGTAGAGGTCATTATGGGGACGACCCTCCCAACCCAATTTACTCTATTCACGATCTAATTTTTCGTAAAATATTTTCCTAACTTTTCATTCTAAAACATAAACACTCAAAATTATTATTCTATGTATTTAGTATTAGTATTAATAGAAATATTATAATATCATTTTAATGAAAAAACATTAATGATAAAAATATTTTAATGTATTTATTAATAATTTAATATTATAATTTTTAATATTACAATAATATTTCTAATTATATTATAATATTATATAATTTCTACCAATGGGGTTGATCTAAGTGGTAAGTAGCTTGACATCGTTTAAGCTGGTTTCGAGTTTGAGGCCTTGTATATGCAAAAAATTCTAACTGGGAGACTCGCACAACAAGGTCAGGTGTGTGACGCATGTCAGTCCGAATTAGTTAGGGCAAAACACTGGAGAACCAAGAGGGCGGTCAAAAAAATATTATATAATATTCTTTTTTTTAATAATCTAATATTTAATATTAATATAATAGTCTGATGTTTTTTAATAAAATATTAATTATTAAAATATTTAAAATATAATAGTATTATATAATAAAATTATTTATTTTCATAAAAAATACTATTAAATTATTAATAAATAATAATATTAATTTATATATTTAACATTAAATAATATTATAATATTATCTTAATGAAAATATTAATTATTAAAATATTTAATATATGTATTAATAATTCTCAAAATATAATATAATATTTTTGCTTTTTCAAAAAATTGCAGGTCAGACATCGAAGGCTGCTTTGCTGATTAACTATGACCCACTGAGACCTTCTTGGCTATTGGCTACCATTTTTTTTTATCGAAAAAGAAATTTATTACCATTGAAGAACATAAACATACACTTCAGAACAGAGATATAAACTCAACACCGTTACACGAAGGAGGGAGAAGGCCAGGGTTGAATCAGGGAACAAAGTCACAATCTAAGAACACAAACAACACCACCAATCCGGCATTGAAAGTAGTTTGAAAATTAGGGATTTGCGAGAGCGGCGCTTAGGGTTTTTTTTTCTTCTTTATTAGCAGTTGTCTATTATGCAGCATACATTTCAACTCTTTAATCTGAATTTTTACATTGATTTTTGGCTGCTCTTATTTTTTCTATTACTGTACTTCTGCCCATGCCTAAGTAATATCTCATCGATTGCGTTCAAAGTAGTTTGAAGTTATTTCATTGTTTATATACATGTGGCCGATAGATTCTGACTCTATTTAATATAAAAGCATTGTTTTGGCATTTCATTGAAATATCACCATCTAAAAATTATTTATCATTCTAATATTCATACAAAATTATTTTCATATAATATTTTTATAGTAAATTCGTCAGCATGTATGGCGAATTTTATTATTTTTTAAAGAAACTCGTCAAACTTACACGACAAGTTCAATTACCATTTATTTCCTTTAACACTTAAAAATTACGCTACTTACATTAAAAATTTACCAAAAATAAAGGTCGTCCTACTCGCTATATGAGTGCTATCTGGAAAAATAATTTTCAATAAGTATCAATTTGATAAATTATTTTTTATGGGTGATGTTTCGGTGAAAATGCCGATTGTTTTGTTTTGGTAATGTGAATGAACAGGAGAGCGAGAATTGGAGTTGGTAATGTATGCATGTAATGAGGGGATTTAGTAATTTGGTAAAAAATAAGGGATCAATATTGAAGATGAACCATCAAATTTTCCCTCCTTTCTTCCAGCTGAGTTGTGCCCCCAAGGCTTTACAATGCAGATCAGCAACCCCTTTCTGCCAACCCATTTTATATTAGTCCATTGTGCAGCCAAAAAGAGATGAACTTGATCACATATGGTATATTAAACAAACCACTTCATATTCACGCCCAATTATATAGTCATTTGCCGATGCTCCTCTCATCATCTCACCAATTATGTATAAAAACCGGAAGCTCTAATTCTCCGCAGGCATCCAGTTAGGTCCGCAGACATCCCCACGACAAAGAGGGCACACCCTACAAGCTAAATACCAAGTAACCGTAACTTAAGCCAAAATAATCTCATTGCAATTCTATTAACAATAGAACACAGTTTTTCTTAAAAAAAAAATACATGTCCTTATATTTCAGAAGGGGAATATCATCTTGAATCTCGACGAGTGTTAAAAAAGTCATTTTCCCATGATGTTCTCCTCAAGGGGAAAAGAAACCATTTACCAAAAAGCCATAGGTAATTCATGTCTATTTTATATATAGAACAACGTTAATCAAACATTTATGGTCAATGTTAAATATAAGTTAACCTCAATAAAAGGTATTCGTCTTATACCTGTGAATCTCCTTGAGCCACTTGTCTATACATGTCCTATGGAATTCATGATTACAAGGCAATCTCCGAATGATATCCCCCTCCTCATACTCCACGAGGCAGATGTAACATCTGATCATTGAAATGGAGGACAAAAATAAGGAGCAAAAGCAAATGACTGATTGCATTGCATACAAGTTCCATTGGAAGATCTTGAAAAAGAAAACACAAAGAGAGGTTACAACCCTTAACACCCCCATATATGTCTATACAGATACACAATACCTAGTCTGATTAAAATTCCATCTCCAGCTCACAAATCTCTCGACCTCTAGCAAGGTAATTTAACAGGATTGGCAGTGGCAGCATCAATGCTCAAAATGTTAAATATGTGTAACTTTATCATGTGAATCTCAACACTTTTATTCCAGATGCTTCACATAGTCAATTTCACATTGTCAATTACATTCATGTTATTTATACATATTACCCCCAAGTTTATCAAGTCTAGATTTCAAATTTTCACACTTCAAAAAATCAAAGACCGTGTTTACATGGTTGCTAAAACCTAATAGATTAAAGTTAAATTAGTTCCTCATTTATGCTTGGAACTTGTGTATTGAACTCATCTCAAATGATATTATGGGTAATGGTAGGGTAAATAAATTATTCTTTATGAGTTAACATTTCTTTCCCGATAAGTATCACACAGACCGATTAATGCCATTGAACTTCATAATATTACATACTACGAATCCACATAGAATAGTGCCCGTGAGGTCCGCCAACAATAG
This sequence comes from Hibiscus mutabilis, assembly GCA_019671005.1. Lineage (NCBI taxonomy): Eukaryota > Viridiplantae > Streptophyta > Magnoliopsida > Malvales > Malvaceae > Hibiscus > Hibiscus mutabilis. The sequence continues at coordinate 48,273,311 of CM033737.1, forward strand.
GACTTTTGCAACACAAAATATACTCTGTTTGAGCAACCTCATTAAGTGTTTTAGACACCAAATAATCCGAACCTATCTGTGAATAAAACTTGGAAGCATGCTTGATAACTTAGCATCCAAGGACAGCAAGTATTTCATTGCATCCATAATATGAACCTGGTAACCATTCTTTCAGATCTAAGTAGTCTATTAAATTAGCTGGTTGAATGTTGACTTTAAGCCATTCAGCCTAAATTATCACAACAGAGAAAACAATTCAGTTGCCGTATCACTAATGTTGTCACATACTCTCACCATCTTAATTTGTAGTTAAGATAAGTCAAGCTGTCTCATTATCTTCACAAAGATCTACGAAGTTCGCAAAGCAATTACTTCTATGTATAATTGATTATGTTCCATCTGACCTGACTATACATGTTCTGAACTTAGTCTGATCTAAGATGACAACTATTCTAATTCCTTGATGATCTGTTATGGCCATGTCTAATGCAGTTATACCTCACATCCAGCTATCCCCCAGAAACAAATTTATTTCAGACATATGTTGCATTTTCAGTCAACTCTAAATATTAGACTACAAATTTTCTTTTGCAAGAGAAGAACATTGTATGCTCACAACATTTTCCTATCCATGTTCACAACTACTGCAAATGAAAAGATGTAATTAATAATTTTCATACCAATTTATAGAACACACGTTTTACTGCAATGCCTATCATAATCCTACAGCACTATTTTAGTAGAAGCAAGAGAGATCTTATGTTATAGAAGATGCAAATTTAAAGAGATCAATCAAAAACTACCTGAAACCCCAAGCTAATAAGTATGTAGTGTTTGATTATCTTGAAAACTAATAGTTTGTCAAAGGTATCCCCATACAAGTTAATCAAATGGAAAATACAGCTTAGGTAATGGTTTAGCATAGCAGAGGAAAGTAAATACTTACTGCACAACTTCATCATTCTTAAGTTTCTGGGACTTGAATAATTTGACAGGAAGTGATTCCACAACTTCCTTCGGTGCAGGAACAGATCCAATTGGAGATACAGATGAATGAGAAGATAGAACCAACGACTGCTGATGAATTTCATCCAGAACCTAGTTAAAGTACACAAAATATTACTCCAAGAGAAACGAGGATCACCCAGAGAAGAGAATAACAATAGTTGCAAATAAAAATTACCTCAAATAAAGCTTCAGCTAACATAACAATTCTGGACACGCTTGACCTAGAACTGTTGGCATCATCATTTGAACTCGAATCTCGATTATTTACACGGCATGTGCATTGACCAGTTCTATGTTGACCAGATAAAATACAAGATCTTTCATGTCCCGAAAAGTTCTCAAAACGGCTTCCTAACCTCTGAAGAGCTCGGACCTGGAGCAGTTCATAGGTCATCAACTAAAGTAAACATAACATTTGCTGAGACGGAAAATTTTCAAAGAACCTCTAGCAAAAAGTAATGCATGCAGGCAAAAGCGTTGTGATTAAGGTGCTGAGAGCAAGAAGATTATACACCTGAGATCGTATTCTTCTCCTCCTCTCAAGGAAATTGGATCTGTGGTGGAGCAAATCATGATGCCTGGCTTCTCTGGATCGTGGAGTTTCAATTTCATTGTGGGGAACAAAGGAGGAAGCATGCGTGGAAGTGGTGATGGTAGCGGATGTAGAGGTAGCTAATTCTTGAGTTTGATTAGTAATTACTTGTATGCCTTGCTGCAAAGGGCACAAAGAGGAAGCTCTAGCAAGAACACGATCACGAAGCCTTCCAACACTTAAGGCTCTGGAAAAACGAGTATTGCTTTCAACAACCTCTCCACTTCCATCTGAATCATTGATTATTATCGGAGAGCAAGAATTGCGGGGAGGTTGTTGAGGTTCAATTGTCCCAGAGTTGTCATCACGGTTCAACATTGATATACTCGTAGGAGAAACGGGACATTCAGTGGAGGACCCCAACCTATTACCTCTTCTTAATTGGAAGCTTAAGCCGGAGAGGCAGCGAGAAGGAGAGTGATGCACAGCTGTTGTAGCCGCTCCGGAGGTGCTACCACCGGAAGTTATGCATCGCGTTGGCAATGGCATTCCATCATGAGATGTGGTTTTGCCTTCAACCTTTTTGCGACATTCTTTTTCGACCCGATCCGACTCCGACGCAGGTTCTTTCTGATGGTGAAAGTTAGGTTTAGGAGACTCAGATCCAGATAACGCTCCCAAACAAGAGGACCGGAAAACTCTATTCTTCCCTTTGCATTTTCCCCTCCGGTCACCGCCGCTAGACGAGGAAGAAGCCGATTCTCTTCCTCCTTGGCCGCCGACTCTGCAACAAGCGTTGCTCCCACCGGCTCCCATTTATGCGTTGTTTTCACTTCACTTTCACCCTAAATCCAATAAAGAAAAGGGGGGAAAGCAGCGACATTTGGAAGTTGTGCTTGAAAGGCACTCCAACTATATTATTTAAGGGCACAGTGATATACTCCTAACTGATGTATTCAGATCTGGAATATGGTTACGTCTTGAAAACAGTGTTTTAGGTTTAAAGGCTTCTTCTTTTTTCTAGGAAAATAGGAAGGATGGAAAAGCAATTGCCTCTGCCTCCATAATCGAATGTGGATCCACACTTAATTTCCCTTTTCAATATAATTTCAAATTTTTCTTCAGCGACAACAATCTTTGTTTCGTTTGATTTCCCACCAATACCAATAATAAAAATAAAGGTCTAATTTCGCCCTACCTCTTGTACTCTTTGAACTTTTGAAATTTAGTCCTATTTTAAGGACGATAACGAGGTAGGGCGGGACGGAAGTTAAATCCATCACCGCTCCCCTATCATTGAATGCTTAATTTTAAAATTCACTGTGAATATTTTTTAGGGTAAACTACTTGGGTGACTATCAAATTATTGGGTCTAACCTATTATGATTATTGAACTATAAAAATTTAAAATTCGACCATCCAACTATTTAATTAGATCTATTTTGACAACTAGCCGTTAAAATCTAATAGAGGGATGACGTGTTTGTTAATGGAAATTTGTATAATTACACATTTGGTCTTTGTTAGTTATCTATTATATCAATTTGATCCTAATTTTAATTTAATTAAATAAATTAATCATCTCTAGATCCTCGACAGGAATGCCTCACTGTTGGGATATTCCACTACGGATATAGGAATGGGTAGATCCCAAATCCTCAAGAGCAATAATAAGAACAAAAACAAGGTAAAGGTACCTGAGATGATGTATATAGCCTTGCAGTCCTCCTGAGCCCTGACTGCATACTGTCTTGTTGGTGCCATCATAGTGGACTAGACCGTACCACTGCTCTGATATTCAGACATGTGGCTCGTTCCTCTTCTAGCAAAGCACTAACCTCTTTGTGCTGGATAAGATGTTCTCTATGTCTGAACCGGGGTAGTGCCAGCAGCTGTCAGACAATATCTCACATAATGATCCAGTGACCCACAACCAAAGCAAACTCCAGCCAACCCCCAACACTCGCCTCTATGCTTCCGTCCACACTGATCACAAACTGGTGCGCATGCACTATTTTTAAGGCATATTAACACAAATCTTAGGTTTGGCCATTAAAGGAGTCTCAAGCAATCAAAATATCAACCAAGCAACAAGGCAATCAGATTTATGATTTCTAGGAACACTAGAGAGTTAGTAGTGTACTAACCTTGATCTTATAACAGAGAATGGAGCTCATAGCCCAAGCTTTAAGCTTTATTCTGTCCTTGCTCCTTGGAGGAGTTTCCAACTTCTTTCACTATAAGAGAATGTTGTAAAACAAGTTACAACGTTGCTAGAAACTTAGGATATGAAAAAAAAAGAATCCTACAACAAGAAATAGAGTTAAATCTCCTATTCTCGATCTTCCTCTTCAACCCCCACCAAACACCTATTTTTCAACCTCCACCAAAATTATCCAAACTTACCTTGACATGTAGATCCTTAAATGTAGCTTATAACTCTGTTGACCTGAAATCCAAAAATCCAAATCAAAACTACAAAGTTCCAAACTTTAACCTTGGATTCTTGGGAGAAAGATGAACAATGAGAGATGGGAAAAAAGAAGAAGACAAGGTGAGATCATCACACTTGCTTTCTGCATGGCAAAATTAAAACCTCCCTTACTCCTTCAAAAATGGGTACTTTACCCTTTTACCCTCCCATCTATCTCCTACACACACAAGCCTAACACCCCAAGCCCATCAACAACAAGCAAGCCTACAAGGCTCTCAAAAGCCCAACATTTGGCCCAACACATGAGGCTTATGGCTCGGGTTAAACCGATCCTCGAATTTTGAAATTCGGGTCGTTACATGTATCCTCAATGTTTTTTGGTCCAATAACAATTTAGGTTCTTATAAAGTTTAAATATTAGACAAATTAGGCATTGTCCCATGAATTTTGAGTTTAAGCACTCAATTATCTCTTACATTTTTTAAATTTAATATTTTGGCTAGTAGCGGATCTAAACTTCATATCAAGTGGGTTCAAGAAAGTCAAAATTAAATGAACTAAATTTTTTAATAGCGGATAAGTGAATAGAGATCATCTACATTTTTGTGCCCCTATTTATGTCCCCACACTAAAAAATTAAATTTAGGGTTTATGATTACATTTTAGGGAATTGAGGGTATACTGTATTTTTTAAGGTTTAAGATTTAGAATATAGTGATAGGGCTTATAATTTAATTTTTTAGTGTTGGACCATAAAATGGCACCGAAAATGGACATGATTTTCTTTTAGATCAAGTGGGTTCAAATACATTTGATTTTTTTCTATCTCCCAAACTTATGTACTTTTTACAAGGATTTCTATAACCCCACTAACCTATATGTAAATCCGTCTCTGATTTCGGCCTCTGCCAATGTTTGATCCTAGCTCCGTCCCTGAACTTGAAACCAAACTATGTTCATCTTATTGTCAAACGGGGCATTCCTAGCATTGGGATTGATCAACGACAACTTCATTCATCGAAGGTTGATTGTGATTATTGTTAATTTAGAAAATTTTAGTTTTTTTAAAATAATACTTTAACGTGTCACGTCAATATTTCTTAACGATAATGATTGTAAAAAGCAAACTAAAGTTAAAGACTTGTCATGCAAGTTCTAAAAGCTTAGCGACTAACGTGAAAGTGCCTAAAAAATTTAATAACTACTGATGTAATTTATGAACCTTTAACAAAATTTTAGCCTTTTGTGGCTAGGGTGTTGGATTTTTTTTAAAGAATTTTGAGTTTGAGTTTTTTTTTTGTCACGAATCATTATTCTTTTCGTTCATCATTTACATGTTTGTAGACATTTCCTATTGAAATTTTATTTTTACCCTCTTAAAATTTTAAAATTCTTATATGATTTATAATTTTTTAGAATTTTGTTATGTATTTCTTATTGAAAATCTATTTTACCCCCTAAAATTTTATAAGTTCGCCCCTAAAATTTTATAGGTTCGTCACCTAACGTAAAGTTCTGTGTTCGTCCCTGTCTATAACTTAATTTGAATTCAAATTAATTCGTTTTATTATAAAAATTAACAATTTACCTCTATTCAATCAAGCATGAAGAAAATTCAAACTCAAAATAATTTAAACTAATAATGGAAATGACCAAATTCGAGTTTTCAACCAAATGAAATCTGAAATAAAAAATGATCCGCTCAAAAAATCAAAGTAACCAAAACCCCAAATGATTCCAACTTAAAATAACCTGAAAATTTAAAATCGACATCAACCCATTTCAGATTGACTCAAATCATTTTTAGAATACAGATTGTCTCAATCTAAAACCAACCAAATATGTACACTTTACACGTCTAGCTTACTGATACGGCAACGTAGCTGATACTATAAAATCTATCTCTAACCCCAATCAATTTAACTGAATTTATTGACTTTAATTAAGGAATAAAAATCATCTGAACTTTTTCGGTGCTGCCGGGAGTTGCAAAACGCAACCAAAAACGAAACCTTAATCTATTGAAACCCTGGTATTAACCTTCCAAAAGGAAAAAAAAGTAAATGATTATCTCAAGGCTATAGTTAAAAATTTTATTAATTAATTAATAAAGTCTAATAATTATTTACAGAAGCAGTGTTATAATCATGCTTTGATAATCCTTTTGATATATCAAGGAGACGTGCCTACACTGCTACATGTCTTTTTACCAATACACCAAACTCGACGACTCCTACTTGTACTCGGTGTTGCATGTACACTTGCATCACCGTACGACTCCCTATCGGTATCAGATTTGCAGTGGCTCCCCTTTCCTCTCTTCATTGCATCAATGGGTGAGTGCCTTGGATTCTCCCCACTTTTATTCCTGGAAAGAACCATGTTGAAACACTCGAATCAGGGTGGCACAAGCTATCTTCTTGCAGAATTTCGCCCATCCTGCTCATTATGCTGAATGCCAGGTTTTTTAAGACACGAGAATATGCTTCCAAAATCGAATGTCCAACATCCTGTGCACCAATAATTTTAACATGGATTCAGTAATGAAAGATAAATGCAGGACAAAATATGCCATCACATGTATGTATAATAAATTTTAATTTAAACACACGAAACTTACCTTGCCATATTGAACTTTTGTAGCATCGAGAAAAGTTCGAGGAAGATTTGGATATGCACTCTTTATCTGATGTGAGAGTGCTTCGGCTCGGTCCACTAGTAGCTCCATCTTATCCATTTCAGACAATGGATCCTTAATGAAAGACCATGACTTTCGCACTGGGGATTTGCCACTAGCTTGTTCTGTAAGTCTCCCTTTCCAAGCAAATACGGCAGCTTCCAACCTATTAATGGCCTCCAGGGCATTATTTTCAGACTTTAAATTGAGCAAAACGAACATTTCATCCACTGAGCTGGACTCGAGAGTCAAAACCTTGTACAGTTCATCACCGAGGCTTGCCTTCCCAGACTGTAAACATGCAGAATGAGATTGAGTTGCCATGAATGCAATACAAACTTGTAAAACTTTAATCTGGAATTTTGCTCTCATCATTCAGAATTATCAGATATTTGACAACATTTTAAAGTAGACCAACATCAGCTGGTTCCAGCTAAAACCTCAAGACTCCATGTTTTTTTTTATATTTCCTTTTAAAACATGTTTTTCAAAACTGATCTTGATCCTGTATCAGGGTTTCAAGCTATGATATATCATCATGAAAAATTATTAAAGGATCCAACATTTAAAGTTAACAATGCGGTGAAGGCAGTGAGCATGCTCACCATGGGAAGGGTGTCCCTAATAATGGACGGAATAGGCATTTCAAGCAAAACACTTTCGTTAATGGATGTCGCAGCCTTGAATACTTGATACACAGCCATGCCTTTACATTGTAACTTCTTCCTTTCGGTATCTGAGAGCCCAGTTTTTGGTACTTGTGGCAATGGAAGCCACCACCTCTTGCTCTCCCTTGCACTCTTGTTTCTTCCTTCTGCTTTGCTTCCAACTTCTGCATAACAAAGCTCGGTATTTACTATTAACTCCAGGGTTTCCTGACAATATTCAAAATTTAATCAGGAAAATTCGGGTGACGTGTTCATAAGAGAATCTACAAACTATTAGGAAGAGTAAGGAGATCGCCTACAATAAGCATAGAGTCCAACTTCTGAAGTGCTGGGAGATTCATGTGAATGTCTGCACGGGCTTTTGGTGTCATTATCTGCTCAAAAGAGAATTTACATAAATCTCACCACATTGCAGAATGCACATTATCATTTTAATCAGAACCCAACAACCACTAGAATACCTCCATAGTCCTGCCATTTGCACCATTTTTGCTTAGCAGGCACTAACTCCACCATACAGTTGGTAGGAGAGAGTAACCAGTCCAATTCTCTTCGCCATTTATTTTTCCTTTCTTCAGCTAGTGGCTCTAGTTTCCACAGCTCCCCAAACACTGAAGCTGCATATTCAAATCCGCAAACCTTATAAGTTGAAGACTAATGAAAGAAGACAATCCTATGATAACAGGAAGACACAATGAACTTTGTAAAATGTACATGCTTTTTATGTTTTTTAAGTTGCAGCTCCTCCTCATGATGCATGTTTCCCTTTGATGGAAGATAAAATCAATAAAGTACAACATGAAGTGCTATGACTTTTCTTATTTAAACATGTTTTACCAAGTTCCAATCCAGAATAAAAGTTTCTGATTATATACACATACACGCAAGGATGTAGAAACAAACTCACCAGCAAGATTTGTTATGGCGTTCGACAAAGCTAAAGCTGTGGAGACACCCTTCTGTCCACCTGTAATATCTTCCCCCAATAGAAGCTTTGCAAAATTTTCTTTCATTGTCTCAACATCTGAAAAATTGAATGGGAAAAGCAGGTTTCTCTTTGACATAAAAATGCTTGGGGCTTTCCGAGAGCTCCCATTCATCCGAACCCTGTTCATCTCTCTTCATCCACTTGGAAGAAAATGATCCGAATGCATCTTTGCTAGAAGAACAGCTGGAGAAATCATCATCCAAGGAATCAGATTTCCATCCATCTCCTCGGCTTGTTCTACTTTCATTCTCATAAGACTGATTGTTCAGAATGCAGCTCTCAAGACCATTATATGTCATTATCCCTGAAAATTCTGATTTATTATCCATTTACAGAAATCAAGTGGGAACATACAACAACAAATAGAAGCATAATCAGCTAGAAACCTTTGCAAAACGGTTTACATCAGGTCATCAACTTTAGGCAGGTCAAATGCAAACATAGATGAACTCAAGTTCCTGGTGTATGTAGTGCTAACTACATAAACACTAAGTGCAGAAATATAAACCTTTTCATGAAGGATTTGTTTGACATTCTAGTTGTAATTGAATGTAACCATTTTATGGAATGAAAACTGTTAAAAGGGCACTTTCTACACTAATGATCCTTCCAAGAACTAGTGAAGGAAGTTTATTTCACACACTTGTAATTTCTGTATTGTCATTTACCAAATAGCGGATCAGGTAAGAGATTGGTTAAATGCCATTCTGTTCATACTTAACTAGACAAGATATGAAAAACAAATCTCTCCGGGCACACATGCACCTTCACCGTTTGGAATAAATGAGTATGTCAGATTTGTCTTCATTATAAAAATGTCAGATGTTAGCACATGCACATGACAGTGCAAGGGCCCAATTTTTGCACATGTAAGATTATTAAATAAGATGACTCATTTATTCAATAAACATTGCATAAATAATTAGTTTTGAGGTGTGCTTAACTTTAACTACCCATCTATTCTCTAGTGGCTCGTGCATGGTAAATAAAGGGACTGGCCGTACATGTCATGGATGCACGTAAAAGACAAACAAGACAAGGAAACTCACATGGCATGCTTTTGTAAATCCCATTTCATGCATAGCAATTTGAGGATTTTTTAACAATGTGTGTTTCTCAAATCAATCATGTGAGAATAAACAGCAATAATAACAGCGTCCTGGACAATTGGCACTACAATACATAATAAAGTTTACCATTCAAAAATAAAAGACGAGATCACACTAAGGCAGAAGCTTCCCAAGTTTTTTAGAGCTAGCACTACATCCACAAAGAGAGATTTCCAAGTAACAAGTGCTCAACAGCAAAGCACACTCGAAAAAGGACATGCACTACTTAAAATTTGAAGTAAAGATGTCCCAAAGATAAAAAGGGGGAATAAAGTTTAAAGAGTATAATTTTAAATATGTTCCTTTTACCATCCTTTCTTTTTCTAGTGATAGCACAGATCTCCTTTTTACTTACTTTTGTCTGTTGCGTTGCAGGGTATATTTCTTTCTGCACTTGCTTGAGGTACTTAATTAAGTCAAGTGGAATACAAGGGAAAGGAAATTGATATTGAAGAAATGGGTGAAATATAATAGTATTAGCATACAATAGTAGCAGGTGGGAGGCTAGCTAACCTAAAGCTAAAGGGTAAGGTAATCAAGGCATCAATAATTACTAGCATTTCAAACTTCAGGAGAAAGAAAAGTCGTCTTTCACATGAGTTTTTTTTTAGTTTATGTCCCTACTCAATAACTCTCACCCTGTCTACATTGACTGTGACTGTGGAAGAGGAGTTTTAAATGATAACAGCCATAACCACTACTGCTTCTATATGAAAGGAAGTGAAGCGAAGGGACCACCACTAAATACTAGCAAAAACAAAAGTGTACGGTAACTTAATTAGTAGTAAATAATGAAATGATCACCACTTCATTTTTGTATGTAACTTGTGAATTGCAGCAACACCCTTAAAACTTTGAAGTTCAAACAAAACCAAAAAGCTTCCAATTATGAGATAACCCCACCCCACATGTGGTTTGCTTTGCTTGCACGTAGAAGATACCATGACCGAGGCATTTCTTTGGGCCCATGGAGGAGACCGATCAAAGACCGGATTTTGACGAGAACCAATAGGGTTGGAAGAATGATCAGGGTTTCTCATCTTTGTCTTAATTAAAAAAGATTCACACTAAAACTCCATGAATTCTCAAGGAAGTTGATTGAATATATTAGTCATGGATGCATGCTTCTTGCTGTTAAAAAAACTGAACTTGATTATTCAGTTATAAAGTGTAGAAAAAGGAAAGAAATAAAGGAAATATGGGTGTGCGTCGGTTGTGGAGCAAGAGAGAAACATGACATTCACACCTCATCTTCAGGTACCATAAATGTTCTGCTAAGAATTAAAAAAGAGGCAACACCATTTCTGCCTGCATGATAATGGCAGTGACTAATACAAGTGAACATCTGCTAATGGCCAAAAACTAAAAGAAGACCCACACGTTATGGCCTTATGGACCCCTTCCCCATCCTCTCAGTTTCGTTCCCACCACAATCCCCAACCTTTCCTCTCTCTCACACACACAGTGTTCTCTTTTTTGACATTGTACAATAAATGCTCATGATACAACAATGTCAGTCACGGACGGAGCTATTAAGCTCTTAGGAGGGTTGCTGAATTTTTTTTAACCTTTAGTCCTTTATTTTTTTCGAAAAAAATAATATAATCGTAAATTTATCCTCACCTTTTAAAGTTTATGTTTTAATCTACGCTTAAATTCTGGCTTCATCCCTGTCCTGTCAATCGAGCTACTCGCCCTAAAAACGAATCCGATATGATATATGTAAACACAAAAAACAAAAGACGAATCCCATGGCATCAATCATGGAAATTTTCATCACATAATAGAAATACTCCGCTTCAAACCATTCAACCATAACCATAAAACCCTAAAGAAAATTAAAATTAAAATGCCAATAAGTGTATCGATTTAAGCAGTAATTAACTTTATGTTAATAAAAAACGTAAATGTAGTAATTAACTTACTATCTTCTCGCTCATCAAAATCGAGGCTAAACTCCCTGTCGCGCGTACAGCAAGCCAGTCTTTTCCTCATCGTCATCATTTTCCTTCCTTCTTTTATCTCTCTTCCCACCGAAAGATGTTTACCATTTGCTATCAAAAGATTTGATTTTAAACCCCAAATAAAAACCCCTATTTTCTCTTGATGATCATAAAGAAAACAAAACAAAAGGCGTGTACCAACTTCCAGAATTAAAATCACTAGAGAAAAGGGGCGGGGAATGGGAACCAAAAGAACCAACCAGTAAGTAAGCAAACAAGGCTTCATTATGTGTAAACGACAAAGAGAAAGATGCATTCCTTAAACACCAACAATGTATAAAACATCTCAGATTCTCAGAATAAAATAAAAAATTTGTAGTTTCTTAAACCCAGACTAAAGAAACTGCATTTGGAGAACAAACCTGGGAGAGTGATAAATGCAAGGGCTGAGGTATGAAGTTCAAAAGCAATCAAAGCTGCATTTGTAGATCATTGAAGGAAAAAGGCAAAATCTAGAAAGAAAGGGAGAGAAGCAGCGATATTCAAAAGCGGCGCAAGATAGAAATGGCATTCGAATTGCGAGCCATCGGGTGTTAGACTGTTAGTGCCAGGCTCCTTAGTCCTTACTGAACTGAAAAATGGAGCATTATATTCCCGGACTCATTACGGTCACAGGGTAGAGGAGAAATTATAAAATCAAATAAATAAAATGAAAGGGAAAATTGCACTACAGGTCACTTAGTTATAGGTAGGGGTGTAAACGAGCCGAGTCAAGCTCAAGTAGTTTTGAGCTCGACTCGTTAGGATTTCGAGTCGAATTCAAGCTCGAGTATTTTTTAATGAGTCTGAGAAATCTGAGCTCGACTCGGCTCGTTAAGAATTCGAGTCGAGTTCAAGCTTGATTCGTGTCCAATCGAGTCAAGTGTTGACCGATCTTTGATCGTGTCGGACTCAAGTAGCTCGCCATCTGTCACGTCTCATTTAAAACCCTATTGAGAAAAAAAGTTTGATACACAAGTTGTGTAAATTCAAGCTTGTTAATTTTAGGGTTTAGGGTGTTAGTTTAAGGTTTAGGTTGTTGAGTTTAGAATTTAGGATTTATATTTTAGGGTTTTAAGTTTAGGAATTTAGATTTTAAATTATAAAAAAAATAAAAACTTAGTATGTTATATTTTCGAGTAGCTCGCAAGCTTTTCGAGTCGGGTATCAAGTAGCTCGGTTCGTTAAGAACTCGAACCAAGTTCGAGCTCGAGTCAAGTCCAATCGAGTCAAGCTTTGACCGAGCCGAGCTCGAATAGCTCGCGATCTGTCTCGTCTTATTTACAGCCCTAGTTATAGGTTTAGTAACAAACAAGTAATTATTTTTCTAAAAGTAATAATTTAGTCACTAAATTAAAATTTTGTGGCAAACATGTCATTTGTGACTAAAATTGAAATATGGCCTAGTATAATTGTAGTTTTAGTTCCAAAATTTATATATTTTATCAATTTAGTTCTAATTAAAAAATATTCCAATAAATTTAACCCTTTATATTTTAAAATTTTGACACTACACACAACACCCCAATTTTTTAACTTTGTTCTTATATATTATTTTTAAAAAAAATAGATTATTTATGAATTCCCCCGCTCTCAAATATTTATGTTTTGCCCTTGACCTCAAATCCTGATTTCGTCCCTGACTACATTCTTCGACCACTTATTGCACTCCATGCTAGGCGGTGTCATTTTAAAAAATGAAGGAAGATTTGACAATTAATCTTCCCAACTCTTTTACCTACCCGGTTAGTAGGTGGGGATGGCATTTTGCCTTTGAAAAACAAGAAAGTAAGGTAGAAGCAAGCTTTTCATCAAGTGCAAGTGAAGGTTTTCAAACTCCAAAAATCCAACCTCTAATATCTTGGTCCTAATCGTAAAAAGATTAGGTTGCTGGCTGCTACTATTAAAACAGGACATCTTCTTGTATTAATTGCAAACTAAAAACAGGGGAACATTGTATACCATGCTTCGTGTTGTACCAGGAGCGGAACCTCCATCGGATTAGAGGGGTCCCCACCCCCATTATGAGAAAATTAAATTTTACTTTTAAATTTTTAAAAAATTTAATTTGTTCCCCTCAAGATTTTTTAATATTTATATTAAACTTCAAAAATTTAAATATTTTTAATTAAATTATTTCTTAAGTAATTTAAAATTTTCTGCTTAAAGATCTCAAAATTATTAAAAACTTTAATTAAACCCTCAAAAATTTTGAAAGTGTTCGTTTAAACTTTCAAATTTATAACAAATTTACTTTGCCCCAAACTCTTATTCTAAGTTCCGTCACTGTATTGTGCTTAGCATAGAAGTAAAAGCATTCGGTGGATCAAGAGATTGGTGGGAGTATTTGAATCGAATTTGAATGGGAAAAGATGTTGTGCCAACAATGGGCCAACATTTTGTTTTTAAAAAATATGAGATTTGTTTATGGTGGCCGAAATGGTGCCGGCAGAGAGGGACACTGTCTTTTGTCTCCTTCCGGAATGGAACGCTCTTTCATTCTTCATCACTGCAAAATGCAGTCCTCAAACTGGGGTGGGTTACGAGGAGGGGGAGGAGCGGCTGTTTCCTTTTATGCAAAAGGTATGAGGGTAAATTACATTGTTCATCATTCAACTTTTTTCTTACTCCTATTTTAGTTACCGAAGTTTAAATTTTTTTAATTTAATAACTCAACTTTTGTCTTATTCATATTTTGATCACTCTAGGATGACTTGACTTATTTTTATAAATATTTTAATATCATGTCATATTTAAAATAAAGATATTTAAACCAGAATTCCAATCTCAATCCCTAATCTATAAAACCATAATCCCAATCTACAAACCCCAAGCCTCATCTTCACCCTTATCAACCCCATTTCCTCTCTCTCTCCCCCCTCCCATTTGAGCAGCTACTTGCACTGTTTTTTTTTTTATGATTTCGAATTTCGGTATGAAAATATAATATACTTTTTGAGAAAAAAATAAAGCATACCTTTTAAATTATCAAGAAAAGCGAATTTCCGGTAGAGTTTATCAACGATTATTCATGTTTGGTGGAATGGTCTCCTGGTTGGCATCAAGAATCGTAGGATCAAGCAATGTTGACCCACATGGTGTCCCAGGCCTCAACATTTTTGTAGAGGAAGCTTTGGGGTGTAATTGATTTAGATGAAGTAATTAAGACTATGGCTACTCAAATGGGAGAGAGAGGCAGAGAGTAAACGGGGCTGGTGAGGGTGAAGACGAGGGTTTTGGGTTTGTAGATTTGAGATTATGGATTATGATTGAGATTGAGATTGAGGTTTAAATATTTTATTTTATTATTATTTTTTATTTTAAATCTGACATAATATTAAATTATTAATAAGAGTATGTCATGTCATAAAAAATATCAATAAAATAAATTATGCTATCTTAGAGTGACCAAAATAAGAACAATTCAAAAGTTAAGCGATGAACGATGTAATTATTCATTTTTTTTTTGGAATCATGGTTAACGCCAAGCACAACGTGGCAAGGCAATAGAAAGCAAAGAACACAAAATTCCCCCCGTCCTAGACGTATGGCGTCGGCAGTGTCCCCTGCCTATCTCCAACCTTTTTAACTTTCTTTTTGGAACGCACAACACCATTACCAAAGAGAATAGTGGAATATGGATTGGAATGCGTAACCTCCGCTCCTACTGATTCCATTCTTTGGGGTCTTTAATTCATTACTTCAATGTTACTTTTAAAACATAATACTAAACAAATAGGGTAAAATTTTGATATACAGGCTTGTAAGTCTGTGTATTTACACTATAAAAACTCAAATCCTAAATTCCTAACTCTAACCCTAAAAAACTAAACTCTCACTATAAACTCTAAACTCTAAACTCTAAACCCTAAATTATAAACACTAACCTTAAATTTTAAACCCTACAACCTAAACCCCTAAACCTTAAACCCTAAACTAAAATCTTAACCCCTAAAACTAAAAGGCACGTGTAAACAAAAGTTTACACGACCTGTGTATCAAAGTTTTTTTCCAAACAAATATTTGTTTAGTTTAAAGTTTAGTATTTGTTATTGCTATTAAATAGTATTTTTAATATATATAATATTTATTTTAAATATTTTAAAAATATATAAAGCAAAAAAAACAAATGAACAATTTTACTTAAAATTCCTTTTGGCAAAAGTCAAAAGAAAGAAATTTGAACTTTTGAAAAAATTAAACTTTGTTGGATCTGCAAAATGAAACTATTAGCACTGACTGGGTGAAATAAAGCAAATTAGAAAAATCAAACCGTTTGCTATGTCATGGTATGACCATTGACTTAGAAGTAAATTTACCCTAATTGGTGTAATCGCTGCATTGGACGATGCCCTCGAAGTTAACACAGCGCCTCCAAAATTCGTACACCCAAACTTTGAAGTTGGACAAAATCATATTGCCTATCTTTTCTCAAAAGCATGAAACACATACGGGGTGTTTGAGAGATACACTAAAAGTTAATATGAAGTTTTCTATTTATAGGCTGAAAAGTGGGGTAGAATCGACAAATCACTCACATCAATAATGACAAACAAATTAATTTATTTATAACTGTCATCTTAAATATGCACTAAATGGGTGATTAAACCATGAAACTGCTATATTAAATTACAGTAAGTGAATGTTTTAAATCATGTAACTCTCATTTTAAATCTGCAGTAAATGAGTTAAAATCCTTTCAAATTTTCTCCACCAGCAATAGCGAAATCAACTGCTTAAGTGCTAGTGAACGTATCTAGAATTAATACGCAGTGACGATGAGTGATCATTCTCTTTGACAAGTGAACGAATCTTGAACTTGCAAAGATAGGGACAAACTCATGACACACGTCTAACCTCATTCATTAAGTCCGCAAACGCGATAACCGTGACGTGACCAAAAACGCGACCGTGAACGAGATTTAAATCCCTGAGTTTGGGTAGTCTGGTCCTAAATTGATCACTTTTTGTTTTTAAATTTCTTAATTTAGTTCAATATTTATATTATTGATTATTTCATTTTATTTAAATTTTAATACTAAATGAAAAAATAAAATACAAAAATTATATTTAACATTATCATTTATTCTTCACTATAAAAATTATAAACCATTAAAACGCGACACATTAAATTTTTTATTAAATGAGAATCTAAATGATAAAGTTTTGAATTTTTCTCTTTATTTTGAGGGAAGAAAAGTGGGTAAGGAAGAGAGAGAGAGAGTGATAGGGTGATGAAAGCAATAAATATTATCTCCCCTCCCCCCAACATAGCATTAGAAAGGCAGCCCCTTTATTCTTTAAAATGGTACAATTGCACACAAGTTTTCCAATTCTCATCTTATCCTAAAAGTGACATCTTTTAGTTCAACAAGTCCAATTAACAACCACAATGGCCCAAACTTGATCCACTTAGTCCAATTACCCCACTAAGTCTTCAAGCCTAAAACCACAAAGGCCCAAACTTGATTCACTTAATCCAATAACCCTACTAAGTCTTCAAGCCCAAAACTCAAATCAACGCTTTCCTTAGTTTAAAAATCAAAATCGTTACGCTTCACATTAAAAAACTAAATCAATAAAAGCATGACATGTTATATTTTTAAATAAAAAATTAATATTAAATGTTTAATAAAATAAATTTAAGTAAATATAATAAATATAGTTTTTTTCTTTTTCTCTGTAACGTTTCTATGCTCGTCAGACTACCATTGTCGTTTGATTTGCTAGTTGGAATTTGTATCACTTTTGACATATTTATGATCAATCAATGGTGGTAAATAACTGTACTTCATTAAATTTTTTAGTTACAAATGAACTTTTCAAGGACTGGACTAAACTGTATTTTTTCTTGAAAGGCAAGGACTGGACTAAACTGTAAATAGGGAACAATAGGCACAAATAGGTTTTCAAAGACTGGACTGAACTACGAAAACAATCTACGAAAAAACTATTAGATAGGTCTGGCTCACCACGTCATCCATGGTCCTATCTAATAATAATTTTTCATCTCATTTTTTGTCCAACGTGAATCTTTACCTCTTTCGTACATATTATTAAAGAGTAGGTAGTTACTAAGAAATTAAGTTGAAGTAGATGAATCTCATTAGATGGACCATATATGACGTGGTGAGCCGAGATCATCGAATAATTTCTCTACTCTATGACATGTCATTTATCTTTTTACTAAAGCCATGCAAACTTGATGTGGTTAAAGTGGTGGTGTTGTGGTGCATGTATAACCATGCAAATAATGTCGGCAAGCTTTAGAGACAGTAATGACAAAATAAATATTTAGGGGTGTGTATATATAACTGTAATAGTTAACCTAACAGTTGTATTTTACCGAATAATTAATTGAACCGTTAAAATTAAACGGTTTCGATTAATCGAACCGCTAAATAAATTAACCGTTATTAAATCATTTATACAAACATTTTGTTTATAAGATTAGCTACGTCAATCTCGAGGCTCTCTTATAATATAATATTTATAGGAGAGGTAATTTCATTATTCTCAAAAGAAACAATGAACAAATTAACCTGTAACCAAATAATTAATAACGGTTAACCGTTAGCGGTTAAAACGAGTTAAATTACGGTTCAATAACCGCTGACCGACCGTTTAGACTAAACGGTAAGGTTAATCTACCCTGAACACTCCTTACATTAAGCAGTAAATTGGGACAAAACAGTACTGCAACTCTTAACTAAATAAATTTTAATGATATTAAAAGCATGGGACAAAACTGCAGCAAGAAGGGAAGAATAGAACACAATCTATCAATTTCAGATGCTGATAGAGAAGAGAGAATGCAAATTCAACAAATTTCAGTTAGTCAAAATTCTTCATTTATGAAGCTCTCCAAATTTCAGTTAGTCAAAACCTTTTACCAAATGATGCGAGGAAAAACAGTAGTGAATAATAGAACTAGGCTGCGACTTAATTTGTCTCTTTTGGGCTATTGAAGGTTGAAAATAAATTATCAAATCTGAATGAATATCTATACTTATAAAAGTATTATACAGACAACTCATATTTATCCCCTAAAAGGTTCCATGTTATTGCAAGCTGGAAGAAAAATGCAGGGACAGACTAAAATACAGAACTCAGAACCTAGAATCTTGTATTTTCAGTGAAGGAACCAGTAATTAAAAAACCCGAAACATTAGAACATGTTAAAAGTAGTGTTTTATAAATTTATGGGTTTTGATTTCTACTAACTAGTTGGAGTATATTGAGCCCTTAAGCATGCTAAATCCCACTTCCTCTTGGATATTGTATCAACAACAATGTCCAAGAGCTATACTTAATCCGCATAAGATTAAGGCATAACTAATATTATGGATGTTACTCTATTTTCTCTCTCAGACTTAATCAAGAAAAAATAGGAATTAACTAATTCCATTGTAAATTATCGTAATAATTCCAGGACTCAGAGAAAACATTTGCAACAAGTGATGCACTTTGGTTTCTACACCATCAGAGTCATTTCATAACTGAGGAAAGCATGAGCAATTAACTAAATTTCACCTCCCTTTGAGTTTTTTTTTCCCCATTGCCTTCCCATTTGAATCGTCGAAGCAAATATAACAAATAACAGTTTATATATTTAAAGGGACAAAATTCCCAAATCTAAAGATTCAGAAACAAATCAATAGCAATAATAACCGTAATGATTAAAAAGGCAATTAAAACAAGCAATAAAGACTAAATCCAACCTGAGATCTGAAATCATAGGCCGGAAAAAACAGAAGAAAAGGCAAGATCAACGCAACCCTCACCGCGGTCTCCGATTCAGTTGATGCAAGGCGGGATCCGATTCGTGCTTCCTCCAATCACCGCCCGCCATCTGGCTTGAAAATCAAAATCAGATATTAAGGAACAGCCAATCAGTTCCCGACCTGCACCAAGCGAATTAGAGAGCGCCGGTAACTGAATCAATCTCCACCTCCTTTTTCCCTTCACCGAAATGGTTGGTTTTGGGGAAAGGGCTCTTCCATGACATCTATAACTAGTACTATTTCTACAACCCTATCAATGAGCTTTAGTTTGCCAATTTTGCCCGTTATTTATATTCGCAACAGACCAGTTACTTCTCTCCACGTGTCCAAAGTGACTCTGGTTCTGTGAGCTAACAAAAGGGCACCGTCTCCAATGGGAACTTAAAGCGCAATGCATGTGATTTTTTTAGATTTTTTTCTTTTTAATATAACAACTCGCCGCTCCTGTTTAAAAGTTTTCAAATTAAAAAAAAAGTAAACTAGTCCCTAAACTTTAATATTTATATCGAACATACCACTAAACTATAAAATAATATTATTATACCATTGAGCTTTAGTAAATTACACGAAATACCACTCGACCGTTAAATTGTAACGGACCATTAAATGCAAAATGGTTTACACCAAACCAAGAACCTCAAGGATGAAAGCTTTACACCAAATCATCAAGTCAACTTAAAGAATTGATATAATCCTAATGAAAATAGTATATAAATAATATTGCAGTTGAACTTTATTTCATTTATCTCGTGATAAAATTTTATAATATAATTTTATAAATATATTAAATTTACAAATAAATATTATTTATAATTTATATTACAAAACTAAAATATTATTTATAATATATACAACTAAATCCTAAACCCCAAACCCTAAACCATACATATAACTAACTAAACTACAAACCCTAAATATATATAATTAAATTTGAAACCCCAAACCCTAAATATATATATAACTAAATCCTAAATTCAAACCCAAAACCATAAATCATACATATAACTAACTACACTACAAACCCTAAACCCTAAATATATATAATTAAATCTAAAATTCCAACCCACAAACCCTAAATATATATAATTAAATCCTAAATTCCAAACCCAAAACCATAAAATTAAAATGTTATTTATAATATACATTAGGATTTGTAATATAAATTATAGATAATATTTGGGGTTTTGGAATTTAGGATTTAGTTATATATATTTAGGGTTTAGGGTTAATGATTTTAGATTTAATTGTATATATTTAGGGTTTGTAGTTTAGTTAATTACATATATGGTTTAAGGTTTAGTTGTATATATTATAAATAATATTTTAGTTTTGTAATATAAATTATAAATAATATTTATATATAAAGTTAATATATTTATAAAATTATATTATAAATATTATAAAATTATATCATGAGATAAATAAAATTAAGTTAAACTGCGGTAATATTTATGTACTATTTTCGTTAGGATTATATTAAGTCTTTAGGTATCAAAGTATAGTGTTTACTTAATTTTTTTCTAACAAAACGACGTCGTTTTGGCCTATCTTAGGCATCAAAGTAACTATACCAGAAACGACGCCGTTTTGCATTTAACGGTTCGTTACAGTTTAACGATCGAGTGGCATAATAGTAGCAAAAAATAAAATTCAGTGGTATAATAGTAGCAAAAACTAAAGTTTAGTGGTATAATAGTATCATTTTATAGTTCAGTGATATGTTCAATACAAATATTAAAGTTTAGTGACATTTCATGTAGTTTACCCTTAAAAAATAACTACTGCTTACAGATTTTTTTAATTTATATTTACTGTTTTAAATCTTAAAATTTTAAAATTGCTATTTCAAAAGTTTCAGTTTTATTTGTTCAACAAAGTTTTCAGTTTTAATTTTAATATTTAGCTTTAGAATATAAAAGTTCTTTATTTAATAATAATAAAAAAATATAACTCCAATTATTATTTATTTCTCCACTGTATCATTATAAAATATTTATCTATTTCTCAAATATAAAAATGGTATGATGCGATTAAGTATAATGGCCTTGTTTAGTGAATAGAGTTTTGAGCTAAAATTAGAAGACTAGATTAAATTTATATGATTGACCAGTCAAATCCGTTAATTTGTTATTTTGATGAATAGATGATTGTAACAGCGAATTGAAGTGAATCTTCTAAATTTGAAAAAAAATTGCTAGGAGTAACATTTTGGTTTAGAAGATTGGATATAAGAGTTGTAAAGACTCTTTTATTATCGACAATTACGAAGAGGGTTCTTCAAATAACCTAAATTTGAATAACTCACGTATACTTTTTAAAACATATTCTCATATACAATCTAAATAATTATTTTTTCCTTCAAATAGATGAGATTAATGCATTTACTTCAAAAGAAAATCATAAAAAATTAATAGTTAACAAAATTATATTAAAAGATAATTTTATAATTAGAAATTAATATATATATATCCTTCAAATATGCTTAGTAATGTTATATTAAAAATAATTTTTATATAATATAATACATATTAATAGGTATATAATATTGGTAACCAATAAACTATTCAAATAAATATTGAATATAATGATGTCTTTTTATGTTATTTTGTTTGTTTGAATAAGAAACAACAATTAGCTATCATTTAATTTGACCAAACACTTTTATACAGTCAGTTAATGCAATAAGCTATTAGTTATCAACTTTTATAATTCATTATAAAAGTTATTTTAAAATATTATATTAATATTAAATGCGTAAAATAATATTACTCATTATTAATATTTCAATAATATTTATCAACAAGTGTTGGGTGCATTTGTAAGGCACATTGCATTCCCAAGGAGCGGACACGAGTTCAAACTTTGGAGACGACATTGTTGAGAGGGGCAACCTCGCACCCCGAACATGAACCGTATGACGAACATGCATATTATCAAAAAGTAATTTAATAATATTATTTTAAAATATTATAATAATTAGTAAATATTATTTTTTTCAATATAATAATTAATGAGATATTATTTTTATAATTTTTTGAAATTGAAATATTAAAAATTAAATTTATTATTAAACAATAATAGATTTTTAAAAAAGTAAATAATATAATATAATACTAAACAATATTTGTATGAAAATAAATAATTGTATTATATTAATAATTTATTTTATATTATTAAAATAAGAATATAGTATTATTAAACAATATTAATAAATCTATTTTAAATATTTTAATAACTAATATTAAAAAATATTAAAATTGTATATTAATATACATAAAATAATATTATTTAGGGTGTTTATGATTTAAAATGAAAATTTAAGAAAATGTATTTCCAAAATTCATATGGTAGTACATTTTCTAGAAAATATAAGCCATATTACATTGACTTTTTTTATCATTTATCAATTTTCATTGACCTAGAAAATAAAATACATTGATCAAATTATCTTATTTTAACCAAATATTGAAAAATGAGAAAAATATTTTTTAAATGAATTACATGAAAAAATACTTCAGTTTTAAGCTTAATTCCAAAATAAGTGTTCAAACTCTGCATATTTTT
The DNA here is from genome assembly GCA_019671005.1 of Hibiscus mutabilis. Classification (NCBI taxonomy): domain Eukaryota; kingdom Viridiplantae; phylum Streptophyta; class Magnoliopsida; order Malvales; family Malvaceae; genus Hibiscus; species Hibiscus mutabilis. The sequence continues at coordinate 48,296,057 of CM033737.1, forward strand.
TACGTTGATTGTCTAAAACTTTTTTTGTCAAAGAGCCATGATTCATATTGTCAGCATTTTAAGATCGTGCAATTAAAAATTATGTCACTCAATTATTACGTGACATGTGATTTATTTTCAAAATTTTTAATATTTTTTTTTAAAAATATAATTTTAAAAAAAATTAAAATATTTAATTACTCAAAAAATTTCAAATCCTTAAATCTTTTCTATGTTACCGCTAAACATTATGATGAGTCGCTACAACAATGAATTCTCCTCTTCTCGCACCAAGAGTCGCAACTTTTAATCTTTCATCCGTCTGTTAGCCACATTCATCGTTTACGTCACCTCTTTTGCGTTCATCATCTGGCCAATGTCTCGACCATCGATTTGTGAAGACAAAAAAGTGGGTAATCATAGAGGGATTCTACGGTGGAAGGATGAGTGTTGGTGAATGATTGGACGGTGACATAGATGAGATTTAAAGATCTAGAGACTTAAGAGTTTTTTTTTTTTTTGAGTTTTAGGGGTTTTGAGAAAATTAAAAATCATGTTTTTATAAAATTAAAGAAAATAAAGAAATACTATTGCCTTGTATTAACGATTATTAATAATTTAATTAAATATATTAAATATATATTTTAATTAAAAAATTAGACATGGATATAATTTGTACATTTATCTTATGGTTGAACTGTAGGGATGAAGCTAGGATTAAATATTGAAAAAAGACAAAGATCTATTAAGTAGGGGTGTTTAATCGGTCGGTTCGGTTAACCGACCGAACCGAACTACCAAAAATCCTTTAACTGATTTTTTTTCTTATTAATCGTTAACCGAACCAATTTTTTTGAAAATTTTTAACCTAATCGAAAAAAGTTCGGTTAATTAGGCCGGTTTTCGAACTAACCAAAATTTGTTACAAAATTTTGGGTAAATTACAAAAATGGTCACTAAACTATGTTAAAATGATCTTTTTAGTCACTAAACTTTCAGAAGTTATAATACAACCATTAAACTTATCGAACTATTACAAAATGGTCATTGATTCATTGCACGTTATAAATTATTGATAACTATTGAAAAGTTTAATGATCATTTTTTAATAATACAATAAATATAATGATCGTTTTGTGCTAATTTGGTAAAGTTTAATGACCATTTTATAATATATCAAAAAATTTAATGATCGTTTTTTAATTTTTAAAGTTTAATGACCAAAAATAAATATATGTAATATATATAAATTTCGGTTAATTTTGTTAATTATCCGATTTTGAATCGAATTAACCGATAAATGAAATTTGAAAAATTATTAACCGACCAAACTTAAAATTAACTGAAAAAAATTTCACTTCGGTCGACTAATTCAGTTAAAACCGAAGTTTAAATACCCCTACTATTAAGCTTTTAAATCTAAAAAATTAAGAAAAACACAAAATTTATTTTATTACTATTTATACTAAAAAAAACCTCAAATACAATTATACTAAAAAAATTAGGAAGGGCTCTTGCTCTTCCCAAGCTCTGGCTTGTAGCAAAATTTTATTAAAAAGCTAAAAGCAAGTCGGTAGGATTGGAGTGAGATAAAGAGAGATGCAAATGTCAGTAGAAGGCCGACGCTAGGCTACAGTACGAGCACGTGCGAGTGGTTTCCAAATGCAACGTGAGAGTCATAAAGATGAAATAAAAAGAGAAAAACCGGCATCGGCTTTTTCTAACCCCTTGTGTTATTCTTCCAGTTTCCAATAAAATATGACAACTATTAGTATACCTTTTCTAATATATCAATTGTAAAATCAGCACTGACCTGTGATGACCAGAAATTTTATGTTAAAAAATATTTTAATTTTAGTTTTAATTTTAACTTTTAGTAGAAATCAAAATATATATTTTAGTTAAATCAAGGGAGCTAAAAACTTTTATGTAAAAAAAAGGGAGCTAAAAACTTGCTTGTTATTTCTGGATCTACACAACTCAATTTCATACATGATATAGTATTATAGTTGAACTATAAACAAATATATATATATATATATATTATTTTTGAAATCATTATTTTCTTCCCAAAAACATGTATAAAGAAAGAGCAATGTCACTACTTTTATATACTTCATGGTTTTTTTAACATGGGATTAATGCTCTCATATTTCTATAATGTCATTCGCTTTTTATTACTCAAGCTTGTGACGTCCTGAGTTTACCACACTCACTAGGACTCTTAGCATGCAATCGGACAGTCACGGATCGTTCCGATGCTATTTACTACGAGACTAGTACTTTCTTTTCTAAGACATGTTATGTCTTAGAAAAAAGTGAATATTAATCTCACATTGAAAAGAAAATAAAAAAAATTATAAATTATAAAAAATATTGATACTGCACATCCTATTAGATATGTATTTAAAAAAATAATGGACTCGTGAGACTATACACAAACGAAGCAAATAAACATAATAAAAACAATTGTTTGATCATGTTTATATAAAAAAATGTTTGATTTTATTTTAGGTGGTGTTTAAATGTGAAATTGGAGTTCATATAAACAAAGTGATAGATACATAAGAATTGTTCTAGACATGTACAATAAGAGATACCACACATGAACCCAAAAAGAGAATCCAAAATGAATTAAGTTAAATGTTTATAAAAACAAAATATTAGTTAATAGTAATGGATTAGTGATAAAACATATGAGAAAAATAAAGTATTGTTGTACTTCATAGATTTTGAATCATACCATACTTTTTTTATTTAAAAATCAGCTTAATACATACATAATAAATAAATAAATAAATAAATAAATATTAAAGATTATATTTTAATAAAGGGTAAACTACTCAGGTGACCACCGAACTACTTGAGTATACCTATTTTGACCACCGAACTAGCCAACCCGTCAATCAGACCATCAAACTTTTAAATTGGTCCTATTTTGACCACCGCTTTCTGCAATAGCGAGTTCAATTTATTGCTAGACTTTATTATATTGAACTCGCTTTATACAATAGCGAGTTCAATTTGACATGGTTGTTCAAAACCTATATAACTTATTAATTTATTTTTTATATTTACAAATATTACTTATTAATTTTTTTATATTTGCAAATAATTTATTAATTTTTAGTCAAATATAATTCATCTAAATAATGTGAATTCGAATAATTTAATATTATGATAGATATATATTCTTTGAAAATAACGTGTATCTGAAGCTTTAATATCTTTTAAATTGTTATCTAGAAATATATTTTTAATTAAAAAATATTATCGTGAAAAAATTAAGATCTGAACTAGTTTTAAAAGATCCTAATTAATTTTAAAAGATCCTTTTATATTTTCGGTTATTATCTTGAAATAATATATCAGAAAAACTTTAACATCTTTTCATTTATTATGTTGGAAAAATAGATTTTTATTTTAAAAAATAAAGACCGTAATTAATCTTATTTGAATATAAAAAATTTAAAATAAAAATGCAAAAATTTATTTTCTTCAAAACATTATCAACAACAAAATAAATGTATGAATCGGTCAGGCCCTCACATTTAATAATTGTACTATTACATTTATCGGGTAACAAAATCCCTTCGTTGGCTTCAATTTTTTTGGTTTGAAACCATTTTCAACGCGATTTTTACTCCATTTATAGTGTATGTTGTTATGTGCCAATATTATCATCAACTGAAAAATAAGTTCTAATACTACGCCTCCAAGCTTAAAAAAAATACGAAATTTCTCGATTAACATCCCCAAAAATCCTCTTGAACATGCCTATCACACATCTTCATGCACAAAAGCAAGGTTTAGAACCATTTTCAACGCAATTTTTACCATGTTTATAATGCATGGTATGTGTCAATATCAACATCAACTAAAAGATAAGTTCTAATACTACGCCTCCAAGTTTAAAAAACACGCAAGTTTCTTGATTAGCATTCTCGAAAATCCCCTCGAACATGCCTATCACACCATTTTAGGTTATTTTTCATGCACAAAACCAAGGTTTGAAATCATTTTCAATGCGATTTTTACCCCGTTTATAATGCATGATATGTTCCAATATCAGTTTCAACTGAAAGATAAGTTCTAATACTACGCGTTGAAGCTTAAAAATTACACAACTTTTCTGATTAACATCCCGAAAAATCTCCTCGAACATGGCTATCAGCCCATGCAGAATGGTTCGATATTCATTGAACTTGCTATCTGTAGGAGGGGAGTTTAGTAAAATAAAGTCCAACGATAAATTAGTCTGCCGCTTCAATTTATCGCAGAACTCGCTATCTGCAAAACGCGAAGTCATTTTTTCAATTATTATAAGGGGTTATCTGAAAAGTTGTTCCATGTTAGATGAAAATCACTTTCTATAAGAAACGAATTCTACGATTTTTGCAGAACACGAGTCATTTCTACTTGGACAAAATAAGAATTATTGTTTTTTAAATAATTTTGGATGGGTTATTTTTCTGATTAATAATTAAAAAGAGAATATAGATTTAAAAATGCCCTTTGCCCTCTACTAAGTCAAAAAAGGAGAAATCTGGTCAACAATTTCACCTGCACCCACCTATTGACGTCAAATCTGAAATGATATGGAAGCTTCATTACATTCAGAAGCGATGGAAATGAATTCAACAAACATATATTAATATCTAGGGTAAAACACTTATAGAGTGTATTTTTTATTAAGTTTCCGACTGGTAATGATATAAAATTATTTTATAAGTGGAATTATTTTAGAGGTTAAGAGTTTGTCACAAAATTTAAAATTTAGTGTTTACGATTAAAATTTAGAGTTTAAGGTTAGAGATTTAGATTTTAAGAATCAGGATTTTCATGGTTAGCTATTTATATTGTAGATTTTAAAGTAAAATGAATATGTTTGTGTAAATTTTACATTGACAGTATTTTAAATAATAACTCACGATAAATTTAAGGTTTTTATTTCATACACCAACAATGAAAAAAACTCCACAACCGTGTATAATTTTATTTTAAGAATTAAAATCTAAATCTTTAACCCTAAAATTCTAATTATAAATTCTAAATTTTAAACCGCAAACCCTAAATTAAACACCTAAACCCTAAGTTAGATCTTTTATAAAAAATAATTTCACTATAAATATATAATATATATTATTTTTTATAAATTTAACCTTCAATTTATACACTTTATTTTAATTTAATTATAATTATAAAAATCGACCCCCCATTGCTTATTTCATTTATTGGAACGAACTGACTAGTAGAGCAGTGGTAGCTTGTGGCGCAAAAATTGGTACCAACACGGCGTGCACAAAACAAGTGGAGTAGAGCAACAAACGCTAATTATGTTTTGATCATTAAAAATTAAAAGATTCTACAGAACCGTTATTTTTTTAATTTATTATTTTTTTAAGTCAAATAATTATTTTATACTAACTTTTTATAAGTAAGTGACTCAACAAAAAAAGTTTTATAATAGGACTATTTACATATTTACCTTAATATCTAACATGGTTTATTATTATTAAACAATATTAAAACAAGTTATTTATGTTTTAGTTAGTAAAATTTATTTTTAAAGTTTTCATTAAACAAATTAGTTTGATAATTATCTGATACATTGACGTAATATATTTTTACTCCAGGTGGGAGGATTAAACATTACCAATAGGACGTTTTGTTTATAGAATATAGACATTATACCCTTTGAGTATAGAATATGTTACATTATTTTATCTGATTCATTTAATGCAGTATAAAATTTTAGTATTTGATTACAGTCCGTTTTCCTTGGGTTTTGTGCCTCACCATTGTTTTTTCTAAAGAGAACTCTAATTTTTTATATCTTTATTTAGGCCGCAGCGGCATCAACTTTGATGTTAGTTGCCGACTGACATTTTTTTCTTCATTTTATTATATATTATCTTTATTCCTTTTTGTATTTTTAGTTTTTAATGAAAATAACTCTGCATTTGTGGCACGTTTTTCTTTGTATTTGTGACACATTTATCTTTGTCTTTTGGCATGTTTCTCTTTTTTCTCGGTCGTTTGGCCGTTTTATTTTTATTTTATATTTTCTTAGGGTTGGACTTGACGCTGCTACGACTGATCTAGGTGGAGCTTATTTGTTATCATGTTGATCTTCCCTGGTTTGAGCCTTTGTATTGAATTTGGATACGCAATTTGCGTCCGTGGATAGTTTTCTCACGACGCTCGGTTCTGATTTGCGTTTCTCGGTGGTCTTTCAATAGCTTAATCTCTTTTGTGGTCCGTTTGCCAATGCAGTCAGATTTGTTCCTATCTATATTTCGCTCGAATATTTTGGTTGAGTTTTTAACCTTTTCCATGTATGGTCCTTGTATGATCTGAAGTGGCTAGTCAATGTTATAGGAAAATGTCCAAATTATATATTTAGGTTACGATGGTAGTTGTTAACTCTTTTTGTAATTTTGGATATTTTTTAAATAAAACTAGCGTCTTTTATTTTTTTTAAAAAGATTTTAGTATTTGATTGATAAAATATAAGTTTATTATTATTATTATTATTATTATTATTACATTACTTATAGTTCTCTAAAATTTCTAAATAGAAGTCAATTGACTTGAGTCATTCGTATCCAAAATTTCTAAAATATAATAGTATTAATTATTATTGTGATAGAAATTTTTAACAAATTTAACATTCAAAATTAAATAGTTATCAAAGATCTCTCGTTCAAAAAAAGTTCTTAATGTCGATGGTTCGGCAAGGGAGAAGCCGGGCCCGGTGGGATGTGGAGGGATTTTGCGTGATGCGACAGGTTTCATTTTGGCACTTTTCTCAAGACCCTTAGGGGTGGTTGATTCGAATGTGGCAGAACTCCGGGCGATTGATTATGCGTTAGATATGATATGTGCTTCGAGTTGGGAATGTAAGGACACTGTGATCATTGAGTCGGATTCATGGGTGGCAATATCTAGGGTTTTGCATCAGGAAAAGTGACTGTAGCGTTTGGGATATTGGTTCCGCATGATTGATGAGGCATGTCGTAGTCTTTCGCGCGTTTATTTTTCTCATACGCTGAGGGAGGCAAATTGCATTGCGGATACGTTTGCTAAAAGAGGTGTGGATAAGGAGGATTGGATGCATGTTTATCCTTAATATGCGAGTTTTTCACTTTTTCGTTTTTATCACATTACCATGTTGTACTCTTTTCCCCCATTTAGGTTAGAGAATTTTTAATGAGGCACTTGGTAGTGTTCCTTGTATGATTTTCATTTTGAATAAAACTACACGCTTTAATAAAAAAAGTTTTTAAAGATGTAATTACCCGTTTTTGCCCGGGTTATCCAAACCTACCCGGATCCAACCCAAACCTGGTTCAAGCCCAAAACCCCTTTACACCCAAACAAATAGCCCACGACCCAAAACCTAAACCAAACCCGATCCAAACCCTAACCCGACCTAATAACTCGGATCTGACCCAAACTAGGAAAACCCTAATCCTTAAAATGTTAACCCTTACCACCGCCGGTTGTCCTCCACGGCCGCCGTCATCGCACTACCGACCACCATCTTCAATAACTCACCAAACCCTAAATTCAATCCCAAAACCCTAAAAATTAACCAAAATAAATAAACCTAAAATCTAATCTACCAAATTAACCCTAAACCCTCTGTCAACCTAACCACATTAACCCATACCCCTAAACCTACCCCCAATCTGCCAAAATCTTTAGCCATATCCCCTAAATCCGGCACAAAATTCAGATCTACCCACTATGCCAATCTGTAATAAAATAATAAGAGTAGTTGTTATTTTGGATTGTAAAATGGGTGTTATAAACCCATGAAATCAGACTTGTAAGGGGGCTTTTTTTCCCGAAAAATAGGGAGAAAAGATAGGATTTTAGATATGTAATTAGGGGTTTCAAATTCAAAAAAGTTTGTAAGAAATTCGAAATCAACACAAGAAGGTTGAGTGTTTTTTTTAAAATCAAATATGTCTGTCTTATTTTTTTCTTTTTATTTTATTTCAAAACAAATCAAAAAAAGGAGAGAAAAGGATTTTCGAAAGCTTACCTGGTTGTCTGAGTGTCGTGTGTTGTCTGGCCGCCGCTGTGAGGCCGAACGGCCTGAGAACAGCGTCGTGAGGATAAGAAGGCCGCTGCTCTAACTCGGTGGAGAGGAAAAGAGAATGAGGGTTGAGAGGAAAGTGTCATTTGTTTTTTTTTAATTTTAATCTGTTCTAATAAAAAATATAAGCCTTAATATTTGTTTTTTTTAATTTTAATATGTTCTAATAAAAAATATAACCCTTAATATTTGTTTTAGGCATGTACATGAAACGACGCCGTTTCAAGCGCACCCGGTTCACGCGGTGACCCGACCTGGGGAGGATCCGCATTTTTGTTTAAGGGGTTAATTACGCAAGTGGTCCATCTTTTGTTTCCAGCTTTTGTTTCGGTCATGGGATAATTTCTCTTTTGGTCCTTATGTTCTTTTAGTGCGTTTAAAATCATCAATTTTTTATTCTTTTCGTAGCTTTTAATTTCCGTTTCGTTTCAATTCGGTCACCTTTGGTTCATCATTTAATTTCCAGCCTTTTAATTTCTGTTAATTTATATTTATTTCTTTAAGTTTCACATGTTCATTTTAGTCCATAATGTTTGTTAGTTATGCCATGTAAATTAGTAACCCATGCGTTTTAGTCCTAAATCTCTAGTTCCATGTTATTTTAGTTTAATCCATGCATTTTGTCGTTATTATTATTATTATTATCATCATCATCATCATCATTATTATTGTTATTTTTATCATATTTTATGTGTTAGATTAATATTTATGTTTGTATGTTTTAGAGTATGTATTTTATTTATGTTGGCTTTGTTTTTTTATGTGTTATATTAGTATTTTATTATGTTAGTGTTTATTTATATTTTTATCGCACATTTATTCATGTTTGTCATGTTTTAAGTTTGCATATCGAGATATATAAATTATCAATGCGGTGCCTCTTTATTTGAGCGTAAACGGGGCTAGTATCAGGCGTAGTGATAGTGGTTGGGCGTTTACTCTCGGATAATGGGGCTTTTAAAATTTACTCGCACATATAACCGAATTTTAATCTAATAGTCATTTTAATTCGGAAAGTCTAATATTAATAAAGCGGTAATTATTAAAGTACCAATTTTGGGCGGTGTGTGGGTGCTAATCATTCCCCATCCGTAACCGACTCCCGAACCCATCAATTTTAAATCTATGATTTTTTACGGTGTCCGGTCCACCTTGAGTGGCCGGTGGTGACTCTATTTTTAAATAAAACACGGATTTTGCAAAACTCCCACGGAGGACATCATTTTCAAAATAAAGTAAAACAAAATAAAAACCTCTTTTTTTAGCGAGAGGGACATCGCTACAGATGGCGACTCCGCTGGGGACATTTTTTGGTTTTCAAAAATAAAATAGAATCGAGCTTTTTAAATAATTATCGCTTTACTAATATTGGAAATTCCGGATTAAAGTGACTATTAAAGTAACATTCGGCTATAATTGCGCGTTTATTTTAACGCATTTAAAATTTGGCATATAAACTCGTCCTTTAAGTTGAGGGAAGACGCTAATGCTTTCGTGAGGATATCGTTCCTCCGTGTAGGCCTAGCAAGTACCTTCGGGGCTCGAGTACCTTATGCTTTTGTAAGGATATTGTTCCTTCGTGTAGGCATAAGCGAATGGGTCCCCCTGAATTGAACCCGATTGAAAGAAGCCTATAATGGGTGATGGTCGGGGCCTTGCTACTCTTAGTAGAGGACAACAAGGACAATTCGGGTACCTCTTAGCACCAAAACTGCATATAGTAAGCTGTATGAGCCAACCTTTTAGAGCCATGTCAGTACTCTGCCCGTTAGTGGTCACCCTATTTAGGCTCTGATGCCTTATTTATTGTTCATGAACAGTTTTAATTACTTTATTTTGTTTACCATTTGTTTTATTTAATAATTTTATTCGATACTACCTCGTTTCATTTTATTCTTATCACATCAATTTCATTTGCATCATTACACAACATCATCACAGTCTTAATTTTGCATTGCATTCACTTAAATCATTTTGCATTTAAAACACGTTTTGCATATAGATGCGTCAATTTTAAAATCGGTCCCCGGGTTACCCCATTAGATAGAACAAACTTGGTCGACCTAGCACCTTACAGAACCTCTACAAGAGCATGATCTTAGGGCATGTCCAAAAGCACCCTCCATATCTTTTACAAATATTGTGCCTCTAACAAGGTCCCAGTCCGGGGGCATTCTTTGCCAAGGTTCAGCCTTCATTGCCGAGTCAAACTCTTGCATCCTTGACTATAGTATGCAAAACTGCACCCAATCCAAAAAAAAAAATAATGAGCAGCCAGGAACCAACATGACAAATCATAAACCCAACTTAAGTGACAACGCAACGCGTTCACGAGAGCACTGAAAGTCATCCAAAAAGGAGACAATGCAACTCAAAGTTGAAACATGCTACAAAGGCATTCCCAGAACAATATGTAAAAGTTTGGGGGCATCCAAACAGGAAAATGAGTCCAAAGAAGATGTTCGAAGGCGAAGGAGGTTAGGGCATCCCATTGAGGGCCAAAAAATCATATCACATTCATGCATTTAGATTGCATTCATCTTGCATTAAACCATTTTTGCATGCGTCATACATTTAGATTAAGTGCATACACCGAAGTCACCATGCATTTAAGATAGACACATGCATTTAGGCATAAAAATTATACATGCATTTTTGCATACAAACATGTTCGAAGAAGAGATCGAACATCCTCAACATGGGGGCAACAACACAACTGCCAACCTCTAGCCATGAAGAAGTCCAAACATGCAGAATAGCTGAAATCTTTAGACAAAAGGTATCAGCGGTAAAATTTTAGAACAAATACTAACTAATTATTCTTTCAATTTCAGGTCTTGTCTACATCAGTAGTGGTGGACCAGCTCAAACAATTCAACCAAATCCACAATTTGAAGATCTTTTTCTCTGTTGATGGTGTAATAGGTCAAAATTTCTTTTGAATCTCGTCTCTTCGCCAGTGATGTGACAGATCTAGCATCTTTCAAATCTCGCTTCTCCGTTGATGGTGCAGCAGACCAAATTTCTACTCAAGTCTTGTTTCTCCGTTGATGGTGCAGCTAGACCTAACTTTTTTCCTCAAGCTACTTCTTTGTACAGTTACAAAAAAAACAAAACAAAAAAATAAAAAAGTAAAAATGAAGAAAAAATGAAATGAAAAATCAAAAGAAAATTTATCAACTTTCATCGCCCGATCTAGTCTCTCTGCTGATGGAGTGGCTAGGCACAAGATATTGTCGTCCTTAGATCATGCTCTCCGCTGATGGTGTAGTTGGTTCCAGGTCGTCATTATCCGATCCAGTCCTCCGCTGATGAAGTGGTCGGGTCCACGCTCCCGTCATCCTCAGATCCTGCTCTCCGCTGATGGTGTAGCCGGTTCTAGATCGTCATTATCTGATCTAGTCCTCCGTTGATGGAGTGGCCAGGTCTAAGCTGCCATCGTCCTCAGATCCTGCTCTTCGCTGATGGTGTAGCCGGTTCCAAGTCGTCATTATTCAATCCAGTCCTCCACTGATGGAGTGGCCGGGTTCAAGTTCCCGTTGTCCTCAGATCCTACACTCCGCTGATGGTGTATCCGGTTTCAGGTCGTCATTATCCGATCTAGTCATCTGCTGATGGAGTGGCTAGGTCCAAGCTGCTGTCGTCCTCTAATCTTACTCTCCGCTGATGGTGTAGCCGATTCCTGGTCGTCATTATCCGATCCAGTCCCTCCGCTGATAGAGTCGCTAGGTCCAAGTTGCTGCTATCCTGCTTCTCCGTTGATGGTGTAGTAGGGTTCCAGTTAATGTTCTGCTTCTCCGTTGATGGCGAGTAGGGTCCAAAATGTTATTATTCGATCTTACCCCTCCGTTGATGGTGAGGTTAGATCCAACTTTACTGATTTTTAAGTTTTCTTTATTAATGTTGTAGCTAAAAAAAGAAAAAATCAAAGAAAAAAAAGAAAAAAAATCAAAGAAAAAAAGAAAAAATCAAAGAAAAAAAATAAGAAATAAGAAATAAAAAATAAAAAGGAGAAAAAAGAAGAAAAAAGAAAAAAATATTCAAGTGTTATCTGATCATGTCCCTCCGTTGATGGTGTGGCTGTGCTCAAGTTGACGTCATCCGATTTTGCTTCTCCGTTGATGGTTTAGTGGAGTTCAAATGCTGAAATTCGATCTTATCTCTCCGTTGATGGTGTGGATAGATCAAACAAATATAACTTTCGGTCTGCCCTTTCGTCGGTGTTGTAGCTGAACCAAATTTACCAAATTTTGATCATGCCTCCTCGTCAGAGTCGTAGCTTGATCGCAAAAAACCAACTCTCTGATCTTGCCTCTTCGTTGGTGTCATAGCTGGATCAAATCTTTAGACCTTGCCTTTTCGTCGGTGTTGTAGCTTGGTCAAATTTAACTTCCAGTTCTGCCTCCTCGTCGGTGTTGTAGCTGAACCAAATCTACTAACTTCCGGTCTTGCCTATTCGTCGGTGTTGCAGCTAGACCAAATTCACTGACTTTTGATCCTGTCTCTTCGTCGGTTTGTAACTGGATCAACATTACTAACTTTAGATCATGTATCTTCGTCGGTGTTGTAGCTTGGTCAAAATTTACTAATTTTCAAAATTTATCAATGTTGTTTCTTGAAAAAATGAAGAAAAGAGCAAGAAAAGAGAAAAATGAAAAAAAAACAAAAAAAAAATTCAAAAAAAGAGAAAAAAAAGAAAGAAAATCAAAATGAGCTTTCAATCATTCGATCATGCCTCTTCGTCAGAGTTGTAGCTAGATCAGATATCAGAACCATCATCCACCGATCCTGCCTCTTCGTTAGTGTGGTAGCTGGATCGAATTTTGTTGACCCTGTCTCTTCGTCAGTGTTGCAGCTGGGTTAAATTTTCTTTAGGTATTAGCTCGTTATCAATAATGTAGCAAGTTGGACTCATTTTGCTTCCCCAACAGACAACCTCCATTTTAAAGATTTTGCTTCCCAAGAGTGACAAGGTGGATTAACCAAGTCAAGAGAGAAGACTCGCGTCGAAGAGAAAGAAGACCTACCGAAAAATGAAGACATACATCAAGAGAAGAGGCTCAGCCGAACCGGGCAAAATGGGTCATTTTTAGTCTTTGCTCTATTGCTGTTACACAACAATGAGCAAATAGGGGCAACTGTAATTACCCGTTTTTTTCCCGGGTTATCCAAACCTACCCGGATCCAGCCCAAACCCGGTTCAAGCCCAAAACCCCTTTACACCCAAACAAATAGCCCACGACCCAAAACCTAAACCAAACCCGATCAAAACCCTAACCCAGCCCAGTAACCCAGATCTAACCCAAACCAGAAAAACCCTAATCCTTAAAATGTTAACCCTAGCCACCGTCAGTTGTCTTCCAAGGCCGCCGTCACTGCACTACCGGCCACCATCTCCGGTAACTCACCAAACCCTAAATTCAATCCCAAAACCCTAAAAATTAACTAAAATAGATAAATCTAAAATCTAATCTACCAAATTAACCCTAAACCCTCTATCAACCTAACCACATTAACCCATACCCCTAAACTTACCCCCAATCTGCCAAAATCTTCAGCCATATCCCCTAAATCCGGCGCGAAATTCAGATCTACCCACTATGCCAGATCTGCAATAAAATAATAGGAGTAGTTGTTATTTTGGATTGTAAAATGGGTGTTATAAACCCAGGAAATCAGACTTGTAAGGGGTTTTTTTTCTGAAAAATAGGGAGAAAATAGAGGATTTCAGATATGTAATTAGGGGTTTCAGATTCAAAAAAGTTTGTAAGAAATTCGAAATCAACACAAGAAGGTTGAGTGTTTTTTTAAATCAAATCTGTCCGTGTCATTTTTTCCCTTTTTATTTTATATCAAAACAAATCAAAAAAGGAGAGAAAAGGATTTTCGAAAGCTTACTTGGTTGTTTGAGTGCCGTGTATTGTCTAGCCGCCGCCGTGAGGCCGAACGGCCCGGGAACGGTGTCGTAGGGATAGGAAGGCTGCCGCTTTGACTCGGTAGAGAGGGAGAGGAAGAGAGAATGAAGGTTGAGAGGAAAGTGTCATTTGTTTTTTTTAATTTTAATATGTTCTAATAAAAAACATAACCATTTATATTTGTTTTAGGCATGTACATGAAACGACACCGTTTCAGGTGCACCCGGTTCACGCGGTGACCCGACCCGGGGAGGATCCGCGTTTTTGTTTAAGGGGTTAATTACGCAAGTGGTCCCTTCTTTTCTTTCCAGCTTTTGTTTCGGTCATGGGATAATTTATCTTTTGGTCCTTATGTTCTTTTAGCGAGTTTAAAATCGTCCCTTTTTTTATTCTTTCCGTAGCTTTTAATTTCCGTTTCGTTTCAATTCGATCACCTTTGGTTCATCATTTAATTTCCAGCCTTTTAATTTCTGTTAATTTATATTTATTTCTTTAAGTTTCACATGTTGTTCATTTTAGTCCAGAATGTTTGTCAGTTATGCCATGTAAATTAGTAACCCATGCGTTTTAGTCCTAAATCTCTAGTTCCATGTTATTTTAGTTTAATCCATGCATTTTTTCGTTATTATTATTATTATTATTATTATTATCATCATCATCATTATTATTATTGTTATTATTATCATATTTTATGTGTTAGATTAATATTTATGTTTGTATGTTTTAGAGTATGTATTTTATTTATGTTGGGTTTGATTTATATTTTTATCGCACATTTATTCATGTTTGTCATGTTTTAAGTTTGCGTATCGAGATATATAAATTATCAATGTTGTGCCTCTTTATTCGAGCGTAAACGGGGCCAGTATCAGGCGTAGTGATAGTGGTTGAGCGTTTACTCTCGGATAATGGGGCTTTTAAAATTTACTCGCACATATAACCGAATTTTAATTTAATCGTCACTTTAATCCGGAAAATCTAATATTAATAAAGCGGTAATTATTAAAGTACCAATTTTGGGCGGTGTGGGGGTGCTAATCATTCGCCATCCGTAACCGACTCCCGAACCCATCAATTTTAAATCTCTGGTTTTTTACGGTGTCCGGTCCACCTTGAGTGGCCGGTGGCGACTCCATTTTTAAATAAAACACGGATTTTGCAAAACTCCCACAAAAGACATCATTTTCAAAATAAAGTAAAACAAAACAAAAACACATTTTTTAGCGAGAGGGACATCGCTACAAAAGATAAATATCAATTGAAAAGTAACCCTACCTTATTTTTAAAAAACACCTTTTTTTCTCTTTAAAGATTTTAAAGTTCAAACCTACCTTATTTTTCACTATGTTAATAAATTTGATATTTTTAATAAGAAAAGTAAAAAAAACCATTATCTGAACCGAATTGAATATTTTAATTAATCCATCGATCGATTAACCGGTTTAATAGTTACAGTTTATGGTCGAGAATTAAGTAACCCAAATTTATCGGTCTGAAATAATTTCTAACGGTTAACTGAACCTGGTTCTACAGACTCCTTATATGTTATACCAACAAAAATACCAATTGAACTAATCTCAATTGAAAGAAAGATAGAGTTTAAATCTATATTATCCCCATCATGTAATATGTTGTTGAAGGCTTGCGATTAGCTTGGTTTTAAGGATTTAAACGTATTGTTGTTCAAGTTGATAATGTCGACGTTCGTAAGCTCCTTATTGCTCCTTCACCAATGAATCTTTATGCTTTGGTTCGTTCTAGTGCCGTTAAGATTGAGAAAGTTTGGTCAGTTGATTTCTTCTTGATATGTCGCGAGGCTAACATGATTACAGATTTCATGGCTAAATCCGACTCTTTCCCTAATGGCTCCTTATCAACTTTCGATGCACCTCCTAGTGTGGCCTCCTTGCTCTTTTAAAACGTGATATTTGTGACTTCTGTATGCTTGTCTGAGGAGTTCATAATGTAATGACTTTTGCCTCATCTTATATTCCCCAAAAAAATGTTGTCTGACCAAATAAGGAGGGATGTTCCAAAATCTTACCTATCACGACTATATTAGAAATATTATAACACCAATGTAAAATACATGGTAATAATCCATTTTATTAATATTAAGCATTTTTCTACATATACCAATTTTTTTTCATCCATCACATCCTTACTTAGCATTTTCATTTTTAAAAATTACATTACTTACCTTAGAGTAAGCTAAAACCCCTATTGAATAAACATAAATTAAATTAAATATAATATAGTATTCTAAAAGAAAATGAAAACACTCTTAACTCACCTACCTTTCTCCGTTTCTAAATAAAATATTTCTGAAAATAACGAATAAAATTCACAAATAAGCATGAAACAAGCTTTAGATGCGAGGGTTGTGTTTAGCAGTGGGGTTCTGGACAGACGCAATAGGAGCGACCGTACAGGGGCCCCGAGAGAAAGAGGCCCAAAAATAGAAAACTTAAGTTAAATAGTTGTAAAAATTATAAATTTGTATATATAATTATGTGTATATATATATATATAACAATTATCTAAAACTTTAAACACGTAAAAGGAATGACACCTTTTAAGTTAAAATGTTTATAAATCAATTTTTTGTTGCTCAAGAGGATAATATAATAATATTTTTTCTATTAAGGTAATCTTTTGGAAGAAAAAAATTATATCCTTTACCGATTATAAATTAAGAGCCGCATTTTTAAAAATTGCACAGGGCCCCCAAAATCTTTAAACCGCCCTGGTGTTTAACAGAAGCACTGTAAGGTCTGGAGCTGGAACTTCTTCTTGGTCTCTACCGTCGGTGGAGTGGGTTAAATTAAATGTTGATAGAGCGAAGAATTCTGAAGATGGTCATGCCATGTGTGGATCCCGGATCATACCGGACAATGGTATACGGGGTTCTCGAAGTTTGTTTGGTGTTTGTTCGGCTCTTGAGGCGGAACTTTGGAGTATATAAGTGGGGATGTCCTTAGCTTGGGAATTGGGGTATTAACATGTGCAAGTGGAGTTAGATTGTCTTAACGCCATTCGCATGGTGAGTGGCTCAAGTGTGAAACCTGGAGCTCCAACCATCCTATCGTACATTCACCATCTGAGTACCCTGCAATAGAAAGTGCTTTTCACACATGTTCGCTGCTCGGGTAATAGCGTCGCTGATCGGCTAGCCAAAATGGCACCAATGGATACATTTGATCTTATACCTTATGTTCACCATCCTGTTGAGGTGCTTGATATGCTGCAGAGTGATGGTACTAACATTGGGCAAGTGCATGGGGTGCATGGAGTTTGACTTGTTCTAGTTTGTTTTTTGTGCTTGCTTTGGTTTGTTTTCTGATGTTTTTCTCGTTATGGTTCTGTTTGTTGTTGTTGAGGTTTATTTGGCCTCTTTTATGTAATGCTATCATAGGTATTTTTTTCCGTTTAAGATTAAGAAGGTTTTTAATGAGGCTTATGGCAGTATCATCTTCTTTACAAAAAAAATTAAAATTATAAAATAAATATTAAATTTAAATTTTATTAAAAATGAATATTGAACTATTAGATGTGTCGCAGCCTAATGAAGTAATGATGAATTGACTAGATATGTCCATCTAATTAAAGTATATATTAATTGTTATAAAATAATCGTTAAACTTTGTAAATATTATATAGTGATAATTGAATTATTTAATCATTGTAAAATAATTATTTAATTATTACAAAAGAATTATTTATTAAAAGTTATACAACAAGATATTGCAATTAATTTTCAAGAGATTTTATTTTTTTAAAAAATTAAATAAAATTAATTAATTTTTTTCCATTTTTAAATGAAATAAATTAATTTTTTTAAAGAAACGTTCTGAAAAACACCCTCATTTCTTTCACTTGAACATTTTTCTATTATTTTTTTTAAAATAACATTTTTCTATTATAACTATAACAATTAACCGTAATTAAATAATTCAAGTATCATTTTATAATAGGGTAAATTGTATAAATCATTACTAAACTTTATTGTTAAACCTATTTTGGCCATTGAAGTTTCAAAATATTTAATTTACTCACTAAAGTTTAGACATTGAATGTTTTTTGTCACTCTTAAATCCCAAACGGTCGTAGATAGTGGTCGGTCGGTCTCAAATTTTACCAGTCACTCTTAAACTCAAAATGAAGTTCACGAATCAGTAAAAAACTTTCTGGTTTCTCTCTCGTCGATCTTCTTTTTCGCCGTCCGATGAGGCCAGTTTCTCAGCATATTTTTTCTCTTGTGCCGATGAAGATTTCCATCGTTTGAATCTTAAAAAAGTTTTTTCGTTCGCCGATAAATGGACGTCGTCAAAAAATTAACGGAAGAGTGACAAATTTTTTATATTATAATATCTAAACTTCAGTGAGTAAATAGAACGTTTTGAAACTTCAGTGGCCAAAATATGTTTGAGAGTAAAGTTCAGTGATGATTTACTAATTTACCTTAAAGCATTTTTCTGTTATAATCTATAACAATCAACCGTAATTAAATAATTCAAGTATCATTTTATAATAATTCAAGCACATCTTGTCGGTTGGTCAAGCTATTCACTTTTGTTCCTTTATAATCTTTTAGGTCATGAGTTCTAGATCTACTAAAAGCACCCCCGTTCTTTCACCTAAAGTTCTCTTTTTCCCTCCTCTTTGTGTAGGATTAAGATTAGAATTAATTTTTTTTTAAAAAAATATCATTTTATAATAATTAAATAATTCGATCAACAATATTATTATGATTTTCAATAATTAATATATTACTTTATTCCTAGTCAACCCATCGTTAGACTAACTTGATATCCATTTTATAACAAAATATAATATCCACTTTATAACTTTAAAATATCATTTTAAGACAATATAATGATCATCAACAAAATATAATATGGGTCCATCATAGAATTTAAATTTTTATCATTAGTTATTAATTTTTTTCATTATATTTATCTTAAAAAAATTTATTTGTGTCTGCCCTATAATTTTATTTGTTTTCATCAACACATAAATTATAATAAAAATCGACTAAAGAGAAAAGTCGATGATCATTATAAATTTTTAGGCTTTTATGTATGACTATAATTCATTTTAAGACAATAAATGAATTATTTGAAAGTCTCGTATGTATTATCTATCATATTGCTTTACAAATTGTAATTAGAAAATTTTTGATTTATTAATTTATTTTTATGACTAACGTAAATGGTGCTTTCTTTCCTTTTATTGTACTCAATTCCCATGGTATAAAAAAAATCAAAAGTTTACATAAAATTATTCATATATAAATAAATAGATAACCAAAGACGTTGTTTTCCTCTTTTTAAACAAATTATAAATTATATACGCTATTAATCAAAGTCACTAATCTATCATATAGTCATGGTAAGCAATTACTTACATTATTATTTTTCGATTCATTAATACTTACATTGTTAAGTTATTTACACCGTTGTACCATTACAAATAAGTATTGTTAACTTATTTAAACCGTTATAAATAAGTATTGCTAAATTATTTATACTGTTGTAAATAAACATTACTAACTTATATCTAATCATTTATGATCGTTAATATATAAACGAACATGTCCACAAATACTAAAAGAATACGTCCACAAATGATAAAAAATCGAATCCGAATGTACTAAATAATAAATGAATCAAATTTGAACATAATATTAATATATATGTACCTACACTCAAAATTATTTCTGAATCCACCCATCTGTCAACTTTAAAAAAATGTTTTATTTTCCTTTACCCTAGAGGATAGTATCAACCTTTTTCTTTTATTTCCTTAACCCTTATCAACTGCTCTAAATCGAACTTATAATCAAACTTGAAATCAAGTAAATTAATCAAGCACTAGCATCTACTGAATGGACCAAAGCATACATAAATGGATGTCTCCTTGATTCCATATGACCATCAAATTCCAAAAGCAAACATGACCATCTTAATTACTCCATGTTCTGTGTTACAAAGGGCTACAACTTCCAAAATACTGTCATTTATCATGCCATATATTTCCCTCACATATTTGTTAAAAATGCTGGAGAAAATAGATAACTAAGGGGGAGGAAAAAAAAACTAAACTTGCTAGTGCTGTATTTGAAAAGAACAAACAAACCATTTCCCTTATACACCTCTGCCCTGTCCATCATGACACCATCATACAAGTTCACATGGCAATAGAAGCTTGTTGAAATGTTGAGGTCAAATCCGGAAAAGCAAGCAGAAACAAGCAAGAAAATATGAAAAACCTTTACCTTACAAGCTATGGAGAACACTTGTATATGTATCTCAATGGAACCCCATGGGATATAAAAGCTAGTTGAATGAGATACCAAGCCAGCTCGCCACTCGGTTCACAAGGCTCAACGTCAGTGGAGCCAGCATACGGGTCATCTTCGGCAGTGCCGGATAACTGAGTGTCCCAACTATGAACCAATTGAAACTCAGGAGGGCAACTGCATCAGAAGCAGGTTTGTTCTTTATACTGAAGAAGAACTGAACAACACTTTTAAGTGACATGCCCACAACAGTGAAGAGAGCCACCACAAGAGGCATGCAAGGATCTTCGGCTTCCCAGACAATCATTCCAACCAAAAGTGACAGAATTGCACTGAAAAGAGTTTGCGAAAGTGCAATGTCTCTCCGTTGTTCGATAACAGTGTTGACATCCGGATTTTGGACACTGGGTGTAAGTAGTTCCACGGATCCGCTTGGGGCGGGGGCAGCTTTTAATAAATCGAACATTTCAGTATTACTCTTGCTCTTACCTTCCCATACTTCTCTGTTCATCATCAGGTCTTGTAAGGAGATCCCACTACTCCCCTTATAACTAGAAATCAATGAGGCAACACTGTAGGGAATGATATGATTATCAACGGTATTCAGACTTTTGTTTTTATTTGTTGCATCATGATCTCTATAACTCCATTCTGCTTTGCCTTGAACTTCTTTCAGCCGAAGGTTTTCATCCTTTAAATCCTGCAACTGGTAGGACGCACACTATTTTCAGTATATGCTGAAAGCTACATGCAATGCAGAAAGTTACATGGATTAGTCTTCCCAACCGCACGCTATTAAATGGTTGCCGGTAAGAAGCCTTGTTTTTGTATACAAACCAGACAGCTGAATAATGTACATATGCGTGTGTAAAATTCATATTTTTCGAACTTGCAGATAGTTTAAGATATTTACCTCACCCTCTAATACTTCGATCCTGGCAACAGCCTTGTCATGTTCCCCTTCAAGTTCGATTAACATCGACTCCATAATTCTGCCTTCTCTAACAGCTGCTTGGAGATGTTCCTCAAGCTCCTTCCTGTCCCAAACAAGAGTCTCCAACTCAAACTGCATCTCTTGTAGATGTTGTTCCAGCTGCAAACAAGACCATGCTTCGCAAATCAATTATAAAGAAGACAACAGAAAAGACTTCAAAGCAAGTCAAGGAACTAGTTTATAATGACTAAAGAATATTGTACAAATCAAGAAGGTGGTAAAAATACTAAAACACCTATAGTTTCCCTTATTAAAGGAAGGGAAAGGAAGTAGTCACTTTCAGCTTCTAAGCAAACAGATGACCATCTCGGACATTCGAAAATAAATACTAATGACTAAACATAGAAAATGATAATAGCATGCATGAATTAGGAAAACAACAGTATAGGTTTCTCAGCTAAGGTATATTGAAACTAACCAGCCTTTCCCTCTTCAAGGCAGTCAACATTCTGTAAGGAAGAGATACAAGAGCAACTGTCCAAAGTACTGATTTCCAGAACATATTCACCGGGAAGGAAATTGCTGCCTTTACCAACTGCAACCAGGTTTTAACAGGCATAAACATTGTTTTCAGACAAAATGTACCAATTTGCTAAAAGAAAATGGCATGGTTACCGCGTTCTTACGTTACCTTTGGAAACAGCATTATGAATCCAGCCATTATTAATCAAGGGAGCTTCTTCTTAATAATCACACTCCCACATACTGCATAACCATAATTAAAGATTCAGCTTGGATGCCCTGCACAAAATAAACTAGCAACGGGGGGAAGCAATCGAGTTACATAATCATTTTCTAAAGGTACCATAAACTATAACACATTGTAACAAAGAAACAGGTAAATATCAAATTATCTTTTGTGAGAAGAATGATACCAAATGCTATTCCTAAGAACACTGAGCATATGATGCGCCATTGATGGACCCCCGTATACAACAGAAATGCTACATCCAGACAATAGAAAGTATCAAGAGACCAAAAACCTATGTGCCATTCATGCATTGATTACAATAAAGCAGCAATCATTGTCTCCTTTGTCTTTCTTACAAGCTTCAGAGGATCAATTGGAGATAATTCCATTCTCTGGATGAACAAAATCTTATCTCAAGAGATGACATCCAAACGCATGCAGAGAGCAACTATACTAAACGTGGCGGATGCATATAAAAATATGGCACCGGAATCATTATTTTCCCTCGCACCAATTCCACAATTTTTTCATCCAAAATTACAACCGGACCTGTTTTCCATGGCGACAACGCAATCCAAAAATGATTCTATTTTACACATCCTCTTCCTTTACAAGGTAAAAAGATTTCACAATGCGAAAACGAAAAAAGAAATGATTACTTCATTGATTAATTGCGAAAACAGAGAAGAAATTGACAGTAAATGATATCATTACGACGTGAAAGTTGTATCATAAAAATAAAACGGAAAATTGATCTCAATGAACGAAAGTAGGGCTGAAGAGACGGCGCATTCACAAAGTAGAAAATATCTGTATAGAAACCTGGAAGATTGGGAAAGTTCTTACAGTTACAGTACAGAGAAAGCGATGGAGAGAGCAATAGAAGATTTCAATTTAATTTCATCTGGATTTGTTTAGTAATATTACAGTATTACTTGCAAACTGAGTCTGTTCGAGTGAGAGAGAGAGAGAGAGAGAGAGAGAGAGAGAGAGGGGCTGTTATGAAGGTGGAGAAAGGTGGCACGTAGAGCGCACCCTGGCTGACACGTATGCAAGTTTACATGCAATTCATTTATGTATACTATTTTATTTATGGAGAACAAAGCCGTGATTTATTAGAACTGTTCTGTGTTGTGCCTGTATTTATAGATGGATATCCTATTCCTATTCCTATACCCATTCCTATTCCTATTCCTATTGCTATTCTATTCCTAGTTTCAGTGATACCGCCCACCGCCATAGTTTTAGACTTTTCTTCTTTGTTTCAGTTCCCTTGGGCTTTGGGAGAAATTGGCTTTTTTTGCTTCAGCACTGGATATATTTATTACTAATGGGTCGGGTTCCCGTACAAGCGACTGGACATGATGCTGCTGAGTTTCAATTTGAGTTCGAGTTCGAGTTCAATTTAAAACTTACGGTTTGATATTTAATTTGAATTCGATTAAAATAGTTTATTTGTTTTTATATTAAAATTTGGATTCAAATTGAGATTTATTAATTGGCCTAGTGGCTAAAGATATTTATATTGTCTCATTTTATATGAATTCGAATCTCGATATGTGAATATAATATTTATATTTAATAAAAAAAACTTGAATTCAATTTCGATTAAGTTTATTCTTATTCAATAATAATAGTGAGTGTAAAATTGTAATTTAATAATACATATTAAAATAAAAAGAATGATAAGATTAGTGAGTCATTTGATCTATATATTATGATGCTGAGATTCAGCTTGATTAATAGTTCGAGTTATTCAAATTTAAACTCAACTCGATAATTATCAAACCAAATTAGAATTTTTTTTCAAGTCGAACTCAAATAGTTTGTAAGCATAGGGACCTCATTTATACCCCTAATTTAGGATAGAAATAGTAACAAGGTAGGAGGGGCCTCTCCCAAAATTTCGGAGTTAATAGCATTCTTTTTAATAGTCTATTGAAATTTAGACTATTGAAAAAAAAAATTTAAATAATTAAAAAAAATTAATTATGTGGGGTCACAGGCCCTCCAAAATTTAAATTTTTTTAATTTAGACTATTGAAATTAAAAAAATTAACTTGGCCCCACAAAATTTTTAAAAATTTAGATTAAGCTTCAAAATTTTTGAATGTTTTTAATTAAATCATTCTCATAATTTTTAAAAATTTTCGTTAAATCTCTCAAAATTTCAAAATTTTAGTTAGACTCTAAATTTTTAGAAAAATGTAAATTGAGTCCTTCAAAATTATTGAAAGATTTAATTCAAAGCTTTAATTTTTTTTAAAAAAAATTACATTGGCCCCCAAATTCTATCACCAAGTTCTGCCACTGCTAAAGATAATTATAAGGTAGTATCCGTTCTTAAATATTTTCAACCTTTTGACAATACATACATACCTTGCAGACATTGTGGTTGTACCCGAGTCTCCTAAGATGAATATCACCCGCTTTTCATTGGAACCACTTGTTGGGTTAGAGTTAATAAAGTTTCCATCAGTTTTGAAGTTGGTTAAATGAAGAATTGACCTCTGAATATTTAGTTAAGTTACCTATCTCTCTTTCAGTTTTGAACTTATTCAAATTAAGCTTTGGCCTTCCTTTTTTGGTTTAAATATTTATTAGGAAAAAACTTGGATACACAGGCCGTGTAAATTTTAGTTTACACGTGCTTTTAGTTTTAGGGGTTAAGATTTTAGTTTAGGGTTTAAAGTTTAGGGGTTTAGGTTGTAGTGTTTAGAATTTAAGGTTAGTGTTTAGAATTTAGTGTATAGGGTTTAGTTTTTTAGGGTTAGAGTTAGGAATTTAGGATTTGGGTTTTTATAGTGTAAATACACAGACTTGTATAAAATTAATTTTACACAGCTTGTGTATCAAAGTTTTATCCTATTTATTAAGCCATGTGAATATTAAAATTAGATAAATTAAACATTACTCTATTTTTGGTTAAATACTTTTAGATTATTGTTAGTTTTAAAGTTATAAGATTTAATATTGTAATATTTTATCCTGATTCTATGTTCAAATGGGTTGGGTAATAAATTTTCTATTGTTAATTCACTTGAAGAAAATATTATCCATTTTTTTATATTAATAATTTTTTTTGAACAATTTCTACTTATGAGGAGTGAGAAAGAGAATTTGCTTCTAATGAGTTTAGGACCCACAACCTAAGAGAGAGACGAGAGTGTCAACTAAAAGCTTTAACCACTTGCTCTAAAAATTATTGACTTATTTTAATAAACTTGAAATTAAAGGCAAATTTATTTCAGTTTAGACTCAAGAATTGAAAAAAAAAATGAAAAGCAAATTGTAGCTTTGCTTTAACAAGAGTGGATATAATGGTACGTGTTGTTTGAACCCTTCATTGATTATTAAATATTTATACTTAACATTTCGATAAAAGATATGATTTTTAAGAATATCTCTAATATGTCGATTTAATTTTGGTATAGTGACAAGCTACTCGGTTAACACTATTCTCTTCCTTGTGTTGTGAATTTAATGCTCATTATAAATAATTTTTTTTTCACTCTCACTTAAATAAGAATAGTTAGAAAAAGAATCTTTTAAATAAATAAAATATTTTAAAAAATTTAATCATATTCCTATTGGATACACTCTCATATCCAATATTTAGTAAAATAACATAGATGTATCATTTGTCTTGCATGACCTAGGTTGTATAGAGTAATGTTATGTAAGACTAACTAGGTGTGTTCATATTCTCTCTCCGTCTCGCATCACAATGTGTAGTAATAACATACAAGATTGATTGCATTTTTTTCATTCGGAGTTGTCTTAGGTATATATATATGTGTGAAATTTAGTTTTTTTTTTATAATTATTAGTATCTGATTCATTGATCGACTAATTCAAATATAGTTTTACAAATACCAATTATGAGAACGACCTTTTTAATTTAGTTTTCTTCGTTAACAATATCATGTTTCTAACCCATGACCTTGGTCAAAAGACATAACGTCTCATCTCGTTGGACTAACTAAAAGCAAAAGAAATATATACATGTAAAATAGGAAGAACAACCAGCTTTCCCTTGCTTGTCACTAATCTAATAAGAATACACAGACATGCATACATATACATGTTCAATACTGAAAATATGTAGCATTGATGCATAGTTAATTACTGTATTTAAAAGCAAAAGAAAAACAAACAAATAAAATAATTATTATATGACTATGTATAATATAGAGCAACAAAAACACATCATTTGGCCTTGGAACTACAGCGTGAAGGAATGTAGGATCCATTCAAAGGATGGAAATGCAACTGGCAATCGAGACGACACAAGAATCGAACCGAACCGAGATGCCCTATTCTCCATCTCACCCTGGTGCCCCCTTTCAAATCGAATATGATCAGATCTTTCTTCAAACCCACGTCCACATCCTCTGCTTGTTCTGGTCCTAAAGGTATGGGTGATGCTGGCACTACATAATTAAAATCAACCGAGCTGTTCTTACCTACTTCAAAGGGGGGTGCTACCAGCTGCGCTACCACTTCCCCGTTCAAACCTAGGCTGTAACTCGAATCCGAGAAGCTCGCATGCGCCTTCTTGTTCCCATTCTTAGCTCGAATTAGTATCGTTACCTGAATCTCCAGAATACCGGCGTAATCGAGCTGCATACGGTCTAGGTGTGCATCTATGACACTAACGTAAGGCACCCTGGGATGTATAACTAAGTACCCTATGAAGGTGACAATGCCGGCGATGATGACGGCTATGGTCAAGACGGTGCAGATGATGGCGGCACACCACACCAACGGATTCGTTGCTCGTTCCCGGCTCGTTGAGAACTTTGATTTCGGGTTCATTGGGTTGGGAGAGGCTCATGAAGCGATGTCAACATCCGGAGGAATTTTTTTTTTTTTTTTTACTTTTGGTTTTTGGACAAGGCTTTATGTAGTGCACTAGGGAGGTGTGATGAAGGTGAGGCTCTGTTCAAGCTTCTCACGATTGGCAAGGTATAAATTAACTCCAATTGGCGGGGAAGTATCTTCCTTCCCTACATTTAAAGCATTTTCCATACACACACATAAAATATAGGGAAAACTATAGAAATAATACATCACCTATTCTCGCGTTACTGTTTTGGTACCCTAACTATTATTTTTAGCAAAATGGTACATAATGTTACATTTTTGTTTTGTTTTGGCACCCGACTTTTAAAAATTATCGGAAATAATGATGTGATTTAGTATAATTACACTTTTAACTCAAAATACGTATATATTTTTTTTTATCAATGTAGTCCAAAATCTATCCATTTAAAACATCATTTTCATTTTGAGGTAAAATTGTAAATTACTCACTTTTTTTCTTCTTCCCCTCAAGGATTAAACTGGAATTAGGGTTTCAGAACCCTAACTGTGCGACGATGACAGTGAATTAGTAAAAAAAGGCTTGCAGCGGCGCGACAAAGACAGCTTGAAACAGAGGACAATGCGTAGACTCTCACAACATTAACCAAACACTTTAGAATGATAATGACAACAAGGTTTTCACTTACCCATTGTTCAACAAGGAGGAGAGAATGGCAATGCAACTACAATGAAGGAAGCCGAACAAGGTTGATTTTGTTACTCGTGAAAGGCGTACGACGAAGGAAAATTATGACCATGGTTTTGCTCGCGACGAGACGAGGAACACGGTGATAGAGGTCGTGTCACTCACAGAGCACATCAGCGGCGAGGGACTCTGATAGTTCACTAACGGTTTAGCTACCATTTTTCTCTCAGTGACACCCATTGACTTTGATGAAAGAAGAAAATTGGGTAACTTACAATTTTATCCCCAAAAATTAAGATATGTTTTAAATGGATGAATTTTGGACTAAATTTGATAAAATATATAAGTGTTTTAGATTAAAATTGTGATTATACCAAATTAAGTCATCATCTCTGTTAATTTTTAACGGTCGGTGTATCAAAACAGAACAAAAACGTAACGTTAGGTATTATTATTTTTCAAAAATAATAATTGATGTACCAAAACAGTAACGCGGGAGTAGATGAGTACTATTTATATAATTTTCCCTAAAATATATTCATAGTATTAACCAGTAGAGAGAGAGGTACACACTTGTATTCTCACAGTCTTATTACCTCTCATCTCATCTCGTCTCGTGCGATTAACGCCTATCAATTGGGTTTAAAAAAAGGGTAAAACTCTAATACACAGGCTTGTGTAAAATTTTTAAACAAGCCTGTGTATTTACACTATAAAAATCTAAATCTTAAATTCTAACCCTAACCCTAAAAAATTAAACCCCGCACTCTAAGTCCTAAACCCTAAATTCTAAACAATAACCTTAAATTCTAAACCCTACAACTTAAACCCCTAAACCTTAAACCCTAAACTAAAATCTTAACCCCTAAAACTAAAAGGCACGTGTAAACTTTACACGACCTGTGTATCAAAGTTTTTTCCTTAAAAAAAGAACAAATAAGAAGGAAGCAACTCATTCTTCATCAGATATGGTATTGTGTCCTCAACCTAACATTTTCTATATGCAAATAAGTTCCAATGCGTTCAGCATAACCTCTGTTCTTGTTGATTCCATATTTTTCATTGGCGCATACAATAACCTCTCCACTCGAAATTGTTATTTAAATCTACATAGTTTTTCGATTTATGAATTATCATTTCCTAACCTAGATGTCTTTGGTCGTATCGATCATCAACTCTCCGCACATTCAGATTCTCAAAACTTTGTGCATTTAAAAATACGGTTAAAAATATATATGAATAGATATTATCTTATAATCATCGTTAGACTATTAAAAAATAGCAACACGATACATTTCAAAAGTTAAGAAACAAAATATATAGCATAGGACATGGAAAATTAACAAAACAAAATATATAACATATGTTCTCTTTACCGCATCTGCCTCCTTTTTTTCCTTTTGTCACAAACCCCTAGTCGTTTTGCCCTTTTCTATCTTCTCTCTCGACCCGTTACTCTCTCCTCCCGGTGTTGTTTCCTATCCGATCTGCTGTTCTGCAACCATGTTTTTTGACCGCATGATCGTGTCATCCCGTGCCCTGATATGTGAGGTGGCGATCCAAAAGGGGTAAAGGATGCGATATAGTCTATGACTACTATTTTGTCAATGGAGTACATTTTAATACATTAATTATTGACTTAAAGGTCAAATTGGCCCTCAACGAAAATAAAAAATTAATTAAGTCTTTATAAATTTTTTTTTACTCAATTGAGCTCTCAAAATTTAAATTACGATCAATTAGGCCCTCAAAATTCAAATTGCGATCAATTTAGCCCTTCCGTAACGTTAACCGTTATAGTTGACTGTTAACTTAAAAGTAGTTATCATGATAGTGACACATGGCACACTCTGGACGTGCCACATCATCAAATACGTAAATAATCATTTAAAAATATTTAAAATATTTAAAATTATAAAAAATATATTTAAAATTCAAAAAAAATAAAAAATCTGAAAATATTTAAAATTATAAAAATAAATAAATAATTTTAAAATTCAAGAAAAATTTAAAAATTTTTAAATGTGTAAAAAAATTAAAATTATGTATAAAATTATAAAAAAATATTTTTTTTACATAAAATCAAAAAATATAAAAAATAATTATAATAAATATTAAAAATATATAAATATTTATAATGAAATAATACTTAAATATTGTATAATTTTTTAAAAAATATTTTTTTAATTACAAAACCCTAAATTTCAAAAATTTTCAAAATACCCAAAATTCAAACCCCTAACCCTAAACCTTAAACCTACATATACAAATCCTCAAATCAGTTTAAATTTGTCATCCTACATTCCCAAAATCTCAAAATTTTCAAAAAGCCCAATTTTTGAATCAGTGCTAATGCTTGATTTATGGAATTATAGGGCTTTTTTTTAAAGAAATGATACTTTGGGATTTTTTTAGAAAAAATATTATTTTATGTTTTTTATAAAAGAATCAAAAGAAAAAATTAATTTAATTTAATATTTTTATATTTTCATTTTTACAATTTTTATAATTTTTTGATAATTTTGTGGATATTTTAAGAATTTTTTTAATAATTTCGTAGATTTTTTTAAAAAAATTATTTTGATGACATGGCACGTCCAGAGCGTGCCACATTTCCTTAAATTTTTTACCGTTTTGAATTTTGAGGGCTAAATTGGGTGAAAATTTTATAAGGGCTTAATTGATTCTTTGATTTTTTATTGAGAGCAAATTTGACCTTTAAACCTTAATTATTACGACATGCATGTGTAAGATCCACATATAGATTGTTTAAATCATGTCTATAAAGAATTTTTTACCGGGTTTGAGCAATGTAGTTTGCATGTGTGTATGACTTTATCCAAATTTAAAACCGAACTATGAAATTACATTCTAATGATGATTAAGCTTGTATTGAATAATAATTAATGGAAAAAAAAATAATTGACAATACTTTAAGCACATATTTTGGGCTAAACTTGGACAAACATGAAATGCATTAATCTTATGCATAAATGTGACCAGGGACGGAGCTAGGATCAAACTTTAGGAGGGACAAGAGCCTGTTAAGCCTTTTAAGTCTAAAAATTAGTAGGAGCAAATGTCTTATTTGATTAACATTTAAACTAAAAAGGACCTAAAATGCTATTGCACCAAAAATTTTGAGAGGGGCAACATCCCCTCTCTACCTCCGTCACCGCGGAGCTCTCTTGGGGACCAAATATGAATTTCAAATACTTGATAAATTTTGGGCTAATAGCAATTTGACCCCTGTAAAAAAAATAAGTAGTTCAATTAAAAAATACAATAATTTATTTAATATTGAATCAAGCAAGGGCCGAACTAAGAAATGATGAGCTCGTGTCCTCAAATTTTTTGGACTAGTAACAATTAGGTCTCCAAAAAGTTTAAAAATTAGACAAACTAGGCCTTGTCCCTTGAATTTTAAGTACTTAATAATCTCTCGTATTTTTTAAAATCAATATTTTAACCCTTCTCAACTTATGATACTGGTTCCGTCCCCGAATGTAATCCATCCTTGTCCGCAAAAACCTCTAGCAAATAGCAGCAGAATATTATAAAGGTTTTAGAAGCCCAATAAGGAATCTCTTGATAATTTGATCTTTTGCAAGCTTGTGATTCTAAGTAGCATTTTCTCAACTATCATTGGAGCGTTTAAGAGACCCATCACAACAGGTTCTTTGGGAATAAAATTTTTCTGTCACTTTTTGATGACCTATTTATGCCTCACACTAAAAAAAATAGGTTTAAGGTTATAATTTAAAATTAAGGTTTAGGGAATTAGGGATATGGTGCATTTTTTAGGATTAAAGTTTAAGATTTAAAGTTTAGAATTTAAAGTTATGGTTTAACATTTAGTATTAGGACATAAAAAAGCAGAAGATTTTTGTTCGGTTATGCGGTGCTTCTCTTCTTTTCAGCTCAGCTGCTGCTTGAGTCCAGCATCTTACCTTTAAGAGCTTTTATGGAGTTGTTGTAGCAGCTGTTATGTTTTTTGTGTCCTTGTTTTAAGGTGTTTGTTTGTGTTTTCCTTTAAGGTTTTGAAGTGTGTTATTCTTATGATTGCAATTGCTAATGCGACTAACAGCAAAGTGGAGGTCAGTGTTGTAGATAATAAGAAACCAAGCCTTTTTTTTGTTTTGTTGAAACAAAGGAATCAGATGTTGTGTGTTGTAAAGCAAGCTTTTTTATTTATATCTATAAGAATATTAGCCATAGGGCATCGGCCAATGGCTTAGAGAATGCAGATCCTAGTGCTCCAGAATTTGTCTTCATTTAGGAGCAACCAGTCGTAACTAGTAAAACTAGGGAATAAAAATATTAGGTCATTAATTAATTAGTGCTGAAATAATAAATAAATATGTTACCAGCATTCCGTGTCGGTTATTAAGGTTAGGATTTCCTTAAACAAAAAAGGACAGTGATTGATGTGTTCAAAGTAGCATCACCTGTCACTACTATTTTTTTAATATATGTTCCACTAGCTTTGGCTTTTGAGATAGCTTTGGCCTTTGAGAAAGGTGCGCTGCGATTAGGGTTGATGACATGGGATGAATAGTAAGTTATTCGAGTTTGATTCGGTTAAAATTTGATTTAATTAAACTCGGTTTAAGTTTAAATTTTAACAAGCTAAGTCAAGTTATTCGATACCTGACTAGAAATGTTCGCGAGCTACTCAAAAATATAATATACTCAATTTTTTTAATTATTTAAAATTAAATGACCTAAAAATGTATGTTGTTGGATAATAATAATAATAATAATAATAATAATAATAATAAGCAAGTGCATTTGGCTAATTGGCCAAGTTGTTAATCTTTGTTCCCTCATATTCCCTTAGGTCATGGGTTTTAGAACCACTAGGAGCACTCCCCTTCCCCTGTAGTCCCCATTCTCCTCCCCTCTAAGTATGATTAGGATTAGATTTAGGATTTACCAAAATAATAATAATAATAATATTTATTATTATTATTATTAGAGTCATAAATGAGACGAGACAGATCATGAGGTACTCAAGTACGTCTCGATCAAAAATCGGTCAACACTTGATTCGATTGGACTCGACTGGACTCAACTCAAGTTCGAACTCGACTCGAGTTCTTAATGAACCAAGTCAAACTCAGCACTACTCAGACTCAACTCGAATTCTTAGCAAGCTGAATCGAGCTTAAGTAACACTACTCGAGCTCAACTCGACTCATTTATACCCCTAGCTGTAATGCACTTATCTTTTGGACAATATTATTAAAACTTATAATTACAAGCGACTCGTACAACTAAAATTAATATGAATTAACCCAAACTTTTGGTATAAAAAAATTTGTTATCTAGTAGTTACATTTGATTTTAACTAAATTTGTAATCGAATTAGATTTCTTTGAATCGTTTGATTACAAGTTAATATTTGTTTATTAATTCTAGCCCTTTAACAGCGCACAGTGCAGATAAAACTGCTCGAATTTGAATCACCTAGAATTAACAACATTTTCAATTTCATTGGGATCACTTGATGTGTTTTAAGCGAATCAGATTCTTAAATGAGTAATAACTTCTTTTAATATTATTTATATATATAAAATTTAAAATTGATGCATGATGTAAATTATATTTAGAGGTGGTAAACAGGTCGTTCGGGTAGGGGTCGGGTCATTTCGGTTCGGGTCAAGTTCGGTTCTGACTACATTCAGTTTCGGTTCAATTTGGGTCAGATCTTGTTTGGTTCGATTTTAATTTGGGTTTATAGTGATTCGGGTTGGGTCGGGTCATATCGGTTCAGTTGCTTTTTTGGTCGATTGATATCAGGTCAGGTATTTTCAGTTCAGTTGATTTTGTGTCGGGTCAAGATCGGTTCAATAGGAGATCAATATGTTTCAGTCGAGTTTTCAGGCCGGATCAATTTTTTGCACCCATATATAGCTTTATAAAGCCAATATATTTGACTTTTTGGTGAATTGTGCATCAGTTCATGTCAAATCTTTATTTATTTCTTTTAATATATATATATATATATATTTATTTTAGGTTGCTTTCGGTTCGGGTCCATTCGGTTCACTTGAAAATCAGTTTGGGTTCATTCGGTTCGGTTGAAAATTGGATCGGGTCCATATCGGTTCAACTAAAAATCGGGTCGATTCGATTTATTTCGGGTTTCAGATCAAGTTCAGATCATCATATTCGGGTGGATATCAAGTCTCAGATTGGATAAAATCAATTTGGGTCTCAGGTCTCGAGTCATTTTGCCACCTCTAATTATATTAAACTTTTTATAAGCCGACTCCAAATAGTAGAATGATTAAGTCCAAAATTAAAATTAAGAAAGAAGAAAGGGTAATTTTCATTTGAGATGATTCAACTTAACATTCACTTTCATTTACATCACAAACCTTTAATTTACTCAGATTACATCATTCAACTTTTATTATTTATAAATTAAGTCACTTATATTGAGACCATTGTATAATTCTAATGACAAGGTTTGAAATTGACATTTTTATTAGGATTTATAAGAAATTTAGTTATTTTTCCTTTAAATTTATTTAAATGAAATGTTTCAAAAAATTCTCATAAAAATATTAAAATTATAAATTAAACACTATGATGATGATATGTGAAGTAAAAGTGTCAATTTTAGTTTTTGATTAAAATTTTAATGATGTTAGCATAATTTACTTAGTTTGTTAATAATAAAAATTTAAATGGCGTAATTTGATTGAATTAAAGGTTTATGATTTAAATAAAAGTGAATGTTATGTTTAATGATTAAAAATGGAAATTACCCAAGAAGACAGAAATGTATAACAAAGCACGCCAATGCCGCCATCATTTTAAAGTAATAACTAATACGCTTAGTGGAAGAAGCATTTTCTTTTGAGAACTTCGCTAGATAAATACGTAATACTTTCAGAGTTCGATCCTTCCGAAATTATATATTAAATATTACATTTTTTTTTTGGAAAAGAAATCACTAATTTTATTAACGAGAAAATACTCAAAATTACAATAAGGGTATACAAATTATTGTTGTAAACTAAATACATAATTTGGACATTCTCCTAAAACTAGCCACTTTAGATTAGACATGAACCATACATGAAAAGGTTATAAACCCATCTAAATACTCGATCGAAAAAAGATATGAAACCTGACTGCATCGGCAAAACGAATCACAAAAGGGGATGAAGCTATTGATAGACTACTGAGAAAACGCAAATCAGAACCGAGCACCATGAGAAACTACTCTTCACAAGCGCAAACCGCGTATCTAAATTTAAACCGAAGGTCCAGAGCAGGGAAGATCAGCAAGATTACAAATAAGCGTCATCTTGATCACTCATGGCGTCGTCAAATCCAACCCTGATAAAACATAAAATAAAGAACGGCCAAAACAACCGAAGGAGTAGAAGAAAATATGCCAAAAGACAGAGATAAACATGCCAAGACAGAGTTAAACATACCAGGCAGAAAAATCGTGTCACAAAGATAAAATTATTTTATTAAAAAAACTAAAAAAATAAAAATAAATCCGACGGTCGACAACCGGCAGTAAAACCGGTATTGCCGCCAGCTACAAAACAAAACTTAAGGCATTATGAGAAAAAAATTATCGAGCGGCTAAAAAAAATTAGAGAAAAGTTTGGAGAGCGGCTCATATTACATTATTAAAACTTAAAAGATATGTTGATCAAAGTGTATATGGTGTTGTCTAATCAAAATCCATGTCCAACTTTAAAAATAAAAATAAAGTTGTATGAACTAATGAATAAGCTGCTGTGAGAATGAGAATATAAATCCTTCGTCCATTTTGATGTCTCTATTTATGTTTAATACTAAAAAATTAGATTTAGGATCTAAGGTTAAAATTTAGGGTTAGTGTTTAATATTAAGATTTAGGATATTAGGTGTAAAATGTATTTTTTAGAGTTTAAGATTTAGGATGTAGAATTTAGAGTTAGGGTTTAAAATTTAAATTTTTTAGTGTTGAGGCATAGAAAGGGATACCAAAGAAGGGCGGAAGATTTTGTTCTTGAGAATGATGGCTAAAATGGAGGAATGAAAATCTTTTGCACCTTTTCGGTGCCCATATTTATGTCTCCACACTAAAAAACTAGGTTTAGGGTTAAAGTTTAAGGTTATGATAAGGTTTATAGAATTAGGGATAGGATGTTTTTAGTGTTTAGGATTTATGGTTTATAATTTAAAATTTATAGCTAAGACTTAGAATTTAAATTTTTAATGTTTGAGTATAGAAAAAAACACCTAAAAGAATCATAAAATTTTTGTCCAAAATGGAGTGCCACAAATGCTAAACTTGCCATTTTCGGAAATTATTCCAATTTCCCCCGCTGGCATCTCTTACATCAATATTAAACAGTCCCTGGCCACTGCCATGTGCATCAAACTCTTGATGATTAGAAAAACCTCCTAGTGGGGCCGTGGTATCGTCTTAAACAGCAGCAATCGTAGGGATGCTGAGCCGCAAACTGCTAACTCAACTTCTCATCCCTTTCACTTGTTTGTCAACCCTAATGGCACACATGAGAGCGAACGCTTTCGTGCTTTCTTTGTTCGTCTTCCTACTTTTACAACAACATTTTGACCTGATATCAGCATCGCGCCCACCGGCATTTCATGCACCGCCTAGTATCACCAAAGCTTATCCGGGAAAGCCAACTTCTCCTTCCCTTACTATAAAGCGTTATAAGAAGACCGAGGCGGAAGCTTATCGGCCAACGAGTCCCGGCCGTAGCCCTGGGGTTGGCCACGACAACCCCTCATCTGCTCGTCCTTAATGGAGTCATCCATCTGCATTCTGAATCTCTTTCTAGTCGCTTAGCGAGTGTGGCAGTGTGATATAGATGAATGTTCCAATTCCAAAAGATACTTCCTTTTGCTAGTGCTTAATTTCTACGGTCTTGCAGCTCTAGTAGGAGTTAGGATCGGTTCCCCTTACCACCTTTTCATATTAATTTCTCATTGCGGAATAGTTTATTCCAACTTATCAGCAGTGCTACTACTGTTATAATATTGATATATGAGAAGAAGTCATCCTTTTATTTATTTTTATATTGTAGTACCCTTCGTGTATCAAATATTCTCCCTCTATATATTAATAAAATGCTAAAAAATACTAATATTGTAATATATTTTATAATTAATTTAAAATAAAAATATTTTTTCATTAAATTGAAAAAAATCCGGGCCACTCGAGGTAAATCCAGACCGAACGGACCACCGACTACGAGAACAAATTCTAAACAAGAGTGAGCGAGTTTAAGACTATCTTTCACTTTCTACATGCATGCATTATCATTTATCAGTGGAGATCATATATATATGTATATATATATACACACTTATGATTCATTTTTTACAGTATAAAAACTAAAAAGTTTTATACTGATTTTAGACGGGAGAGTGTAAATTAATCGTGAGATTAAAATATGAGTTTAAATTTGATACACATGCTTATTTCTATTATAAATTAAAATTAAACTTAAACCCTAAAAAACTAAACCCTAAATTATAAACACTAACCTTAAATTCTAAACCTTACAACCCAAACCCCTAAACTCTAAACCCTAAACTAAACCCCTAACCCCTAAAACTAAAAGGACTGTGTAAAGTATTGGAGTTTTTCTCTTAAAACATTCTCTTTATTTCCCTTAAAAAATCTAACACTTTTAACTTTTAATCTCAACCATTAATTTACACTCATCCAATAATTATAAATAAGTGTAAAACTTAATTTACCTAGTAAAAAGATCCTACCTCATGTTAATATTGAATTACATATTAAAACTTCATTAAAAATCTTTAAAAATAAATATATGATTATTTTTTAATAATCAATTTGTTAACGAGTGCCGAATAATAATTTGTATACCAACGAGGTTGGTCCAAGTGGTCAGCAGCTTGGTATCGCTTAAACAGGTCTCGGGTTCGAATTATTGTATATGCAAAAAATTCTTGCTGAGAAACTTACCCACCAAAATCAGGTATGTGGCGCGGGTCGGTCCGAATTAATCAGGCTAAGCAGAAGGCAAAAAGAAAAAAATAATTTGTACATTTATAGGTCAACTTTCCCTTCATTATTTTTTTTACCATCATTATCTAATGTAAGTTTAATTTATTATTTATAAATTTAATGTACATATTTCACGAGTAAATCGTACATATATATAAATGATGATAATTCACGCATTAAAAGATAATAAATACTCTAGAAAAGGTAAGTAAATAAAAAATATAATCTAAACAATTATACGCAATGCATTAAATATAAACCTTTTTAATTTAAAATCATAGTTGATCAGAATCCGACAAGTGTCTTAATAGAAAATTAGATATGTTCATCGTAAGAAATGCTAATTCAAACCGCTCTGTATACAAAATATATACAAATTATCAAAATATTAAAAGTATCTATAAATAAATACTAAAAAAAATCATGGTTGACCGTGATAACTTAGTAATGACATATGATACGAGTTGCCTTCTCCTCCTCCCCCTCTGAAACTTAACGACAAAGAGGCATGGCATCGCAGATTTTCGCTTTTGTTAATGATTCCCCGCAAAACATCTGGGTAGTGCACCACTGCTTTTTTTTATTAAGGTATAATATAAAAAATATCATTAACGTTTAAATAAATTATTATTTTGGCCCATATCTTTTTAAAGTAATGTAGCCCTAAAGTTTTATTTTGAGTCAAAATAGTTTATTTGTGGATAAAAATTATTAGTCAACTAACGGTAAATAGTTTAAAATGACGTGACAAACTTACATAACAGTGCACACTGCTATAACAGTGTCATATAGACAAATATGCTAACTTTACAGAATGACACATCAGTCAAAAAATATTTTTAAAAAATTATATAAAATATAAAATATTTTTTTCTAACATGTCATTCTGCCAAGTCCTTTCAAATTGTTTATCGTCAGTTGGCTAACAGTTTTTATTTACGGAAAGACTATTTTGATCCAAAATGAAATATTGTGAGCTAAATTGCTTTTAAAAAAAGAATAAAAACCAAAGTGATTATTCAGTCAAACGTTAGGGGCATATTTTGATATTATATCTTTTATTAAATAAAAATATTATATTTGTTAAGATTCAAATCTATACAAAATGAAATTATATAAACACCCTTAGTCACTAAGTTAACCGGTAGATCTCAGTGCGCGACTGTCTTTTTTTTTTCTTTGACACTGGCTTTTTCAGGATATTATAAAATAATTACCCAGATATAAAGCTTGTTTGCCCTGGCCGCAGGATTAGATTTTGCCAATCTAAAATATCTTCCTACCTAGATCGGCCTGAAGTTGCTTTATTTATTAGAATTTAAAAAGTTAACTAAATTATAAATTTTATTAATTAATCCATTAAATTTTTAATAGGATTTCAATTAAGTCACTTATTGTTAATTTTTTACGGAAATAAAGACATGATAATTAAGTAAATTTACATAATCACATTTAGTCCTTCTTACTTATACATTATATCAATTTAATTCTAATTTTAAATTAATTCAATATATTTAATCTACCAATCAGATAATGACATATGGATTGATCTTTTAGGTCATATATTTAGGCTTCCATTGTTTTTATTTAATTGATAAAATTTTAAAGTCAAAACTTTAAATACTCAATTAAATAATAATACAAAATTCTTAAATTAATTTTTAAATTATTTCTTCGATTTAAATTCAATTATTTGTAATTTAACATGCTTGTCAAAATTCTTAAATTCATGAATTACAATGACTTAGTAAAGAGACCATTTGGATTTATATGATGTTGGTTAAAATAATATATAATTAAGTTATATTTTTTGTCTATTAATTAGATCACCGTTATTTAAGTTAATGAGTCATTCCATTAAAGTAGCATGATTTAATCTCCCGCACATAAAATTACTCAAAGTTTTGCTTTTATATTTTATCCAATGACATTGTCGTAAATATATTACTCTAATAAGATATCCGTAGCCCCTTTGAATTTTATCCATTCAATCGGTTTGATCACTTTTATCTTAATGTTCCTTTGTAAAATCAATTCATTATCATATTCCATTGTCATAAATCATACAATGCTATTAAATGATACATTTTACTCTTTTTTATTAAGTAGAAAGATATTACATTCCCAAAACAAATATTGAGATTCGAACTCGTACAAATGAGACAAAATGAGCATCATCGAGTTTAAGATAAATATATTTTGATAGTCAAATGTGAAATTAATCTAAACACATATTTAAAATTATTCATCTTAGGTATAATCCAATTTGTTGTTCGTCTAAACTAATATATCTATGTGTCTACTTAGGAGTCAATCTGCTTTGAGAATACAAATCTTTCATGATAGAAGGAATCTTGATACCAAACAAATTTGACCATGATTGTGCATTGGGAAGCTATCTAAGGAAAAGTAATTTTATGATTGGGTGTAATGTTTTGAATTCATTTTAAATGAAACGAGAGAATTTCAGAAACTATAGAAGAAATTTCTATGGAGAATTTAAGATTTGAGTAAAGGAAAATGGAAACAACTTTGGATGGGTGGGAAAAAATAGAATTAGGGTGATTTAGGAATCCTAAACTCAACACCAATTGAAACCAACTTTGGATGGGTGTTACATCGGCGTTTTTAACGGGAGGGATCTTACTAAAAGCGGATTAAAAATGTAGGGACTATAACGCGAGATGTAAAAGTTCCTTGATCAAAATAAAAGCACCCTAAAAATTCGGTGACTATTTTTATAGTTTACCCTTAAATTAAAGCAACTTTAACAATCATGGGTGTTGAGTTTCTTGGATATCATATTCATTAGGGTTTAATTGTAAATTTAAATATTAAAAAGAACCTTGAAACCCATGGGTCTTGAGTTCTTCTAAAATTCTCTATCATCATTTTTAAATGAATTGCAATATCTAAAGGTCTTGAGGTTTATTTAAACTTTAAATAATATGAATTCCGCTCCTCATAATCATGGAATGGGTTATAAGAAGATTGAAAAGGATCTCAACGCCCCTTTCATGGAATGATTGACATAAACAATCATTTGAGGATGAAATTGAAATGTTAAAAAGTTTAAAGATCAATTTAGAATGAGGATTATAGTTTTGAGATGAAACTGAAACATTTATAAGTTTAAAAACTAATTTAGAATAAGAGTCATAGTTTAAGATGAATTTAAAATATTCAAAATTTGAGAGATTAAATTAAAATGAGGGTCATAATTTGGGGACATATGCAACAATTAGATGTAAAATATATAAAGTTTCATTTATGCCTAAATTTCTGAAAGTCTAGCTGAGGGGCCCGTCTTAAGCTACTGGGCTCAGAGGGGCTTAACTTACTAGTCAAGCCTCCGACGCTTTTTTAGTTTGATTTCTCAATTATCAAAAACTCAAAATAGAAATAATTAATTAATTAAGGAGTAAGGTTTATATTTTGATAAACAAGTTGTATACAAAAAAATTAGGGGTATAAATGAATTAAGCTTGAACGAACAAGGTTATGTTCTTGTTCGTTTGTTTATTTTTAAATGTGTTTATGTTTGATTCATGTCCGTTTAATTTTTTAATATTTTGTTCGTGTTCGTTTATTTATTTTTTGAAAGTGTTTGTGTTCGTTTTTTAGTGTTCGCGAACATGTTCGTTTAAGTGTTTGCGAACGTGTTCATTTAAGTGTTCGCGAATATGTTCGTTTAAGTGTTCACAAACGTATTCATTTATACGTTCGCGAGCGTGTTCGTTTAACGTTCGTAAATATGTTCAGAAATATTAACTCCAAAGTTCACTCTGTACTAAATTTAGTCCCTACCTTCATCTATATTTAAATTTTTAAAAATAAAACGAGATTATAAACGAGCCTATAAATGAACTTATAAACGAGCTTGTTCGTGAGCATAAACGAACCGAACACACATATGTTCGTGTTCATTCGTTTATTAAACGAACATAAAAATTTTGTTTATACACGTTTATTTAACTTAAAAACGAACGTTATACGAACTGTTCTGTCAAACATTTTGTTCATTTACACCCCTACAAAAAAATATTACACAATCTTTTTTAGAATATAAATTCTAAATCCCTAAAATTTAACCATAAATCTTAAATTCTAAATCTTATAATACGAACTCCTAAACTTTAAACCTTATACCTAAACTCTAAATCCTAAATCTAACAAGATTGTGTAAACACAATTTGTGTATTAATTTTTTTATTAATTAATGACTTAAATTAGACCAGATTTCTAGGTATAAAAAATATACGTAATTTGTTTTTGGTAAAATCTACTCCATTAGTTTTATATCCATCCCCGATCATCATTATTTATAAATATAGTTCTTATAATTATAAATAAAAACTGCAATTTTATGTTTTTTGTTTTTTATATGTAAACCATAAATATCCTTTATCTATCTGTTCAACGTCTAAATAGTTAGTAAAGTTTTCCTTAAAAAAATTATATTTTTATATTATTAAGTGTTATAAATATTTATTTATAGTGAATATTCTTGTATTAAAGGAGACTTTAATGTACTTTATTATTAGGGTTTAATACCTATTAAAATTAGGGTTTACATCTTATGCCTATAAATATATATATTGGGAGAAAGCATTGTATATAACTCAATATTGAGAATGAATAAAAATCTCTCACTTTTTCTCATCTATTTGTTCTTGTTATTGT
Source organism: Hibiscus mutabilis (assembly GCA_019671005.1). NCBI lineage: Eukaryota > Viridiplantae > Streptophyta > Magnoliopsida > Malvales > Malvaceae > Hibiscus > Hibiscus mutabilis. Next base: position 48,338,263 of record CM033737.1, read on the forward strand.
TCTTCATTATTTTATTTACAACACGTTATCAACACGATCTCGCTCGATTATCATAGTTCTTGTTGGTGGTTCTCGAAAAGGATTTCAATTTGATTTTGTGTCTACATCTGTTTTACATAATATGCTTCAATGGTTTAAAAATCATGACTTGAATCAAGATAAAATCTAAAAAGGTACGTTTCTTCAATATATTTATATTGAGATCAATATTTATTTATGTTATTCTATTAATGAGAGTTTATATTTTTAACCGTGTTTTGAGTTTTACATGTCTTTAAATGGCTTGAAAAAAAATACATGACATAAAAAGATTATGAGAAACTTCTTGGTCATTTGTTATGTCTCCATTGTCCTTGTGAGGAAAATCAATATCGGTAAACTCTATTTTATTTTTAATCTATTCAGTTGAGTTTTTACATACTTCTATAAATTCAATTATGAGGTTATTCAATGCTACGTGTTTATATTGATTACTAATGAGATTTGATGTTTATATCAGTTGTTGTTTCAGTATTTTTACCACGAAAGCAAGGTTGCTTCAGTGTTCTTAATATGTTTGTTCGATTAGGTTTCTTCCATTCCCTCATGTTTTATTATAAAATGTGTTGTTTTATTATATTAATTTAATGCCTAAAGCATGTTCTTTATTTTAACACCAGGTTTAACATATATGTTCTTTGTTCTGTTGGTTTAATTCAATTATATTTACTGGACATCCCGTTCTGCGAGGCTATTGGTCTCAAAGGAGGTTTCTAAAAGACATTGTGAACTGGTTTAACAATGACACGTAAGAGGATTAAATCTTATTTGCTCAAAAGCAATAATTCTTATGCGTCGAAAAACTCGACGATAGACTTCTCCCAACTTTAAGTTACGAAAACTCGTCTTGATCCAAAAATTTTATGGGAGGCATTCCCTGAAGTGAATGCAAGCATGATGTTTATTCCATGCGATTATTGGATAAGTTTCATTCCTTAAAGTGAATGCAAACATGATAATTCACTATATGGTTAGTTCTGTGAATGTTTCAAATTAAATTAAAATTTTGTGGTCGGAGTATCACTGATATGCTTCACTTTTCACGCAAACAATATTGTCCTACAAACACAATATTATGAAAAAAAAGGTTTTTGGAAAGCCCACTGGATCCGCTCCATTCCCTGAAGTGAATGCGATATTATATAACGGAAGAATAAAGGCCACATTATTAATTATGAGTACGGTCAATGCCATTGAATAGACATGATAATCATTTTAAGAATGTTTATACCAACAAGAAGTAGGGTTATAAGGATGCCAAGAGTGATAAAGATCATTATAAGAAAGTGAAATCTTTTTATTTCCAATGTGATGCTATAAACCATTGGGCTCGTACTCGTCGTACGTTGAAAATCAACAATCACTGAATGATAAAGAAAAGAAAATATAAACAAATTTTGTTTACAAAAATGATAAGATTATATTGATCCAACTCATTTGGACGTTGTTGATCTTCTTATAACCCTTGAAGGGAATAAACCCTCTTCTAATTATTCTCATAATCTTAAAGAGAATTTCTTTTCTTAATTTACTTTGCTTTATGTTTATTTACTATACACATTAATTATGTACGCTTCATTTATATATATATATTATGACATTTATTTTGTTTCATATGATTATTTATCAAATACAATCTATGGTGATGGTTTATGCTTACCAGAAGCATAAGATATATTTTCCCATTTAAATTCAAGGAAAAAATGTGAGTACTATATCTCAAAGTACTGAAAATATTGATGCTTCAGAAGAGCAATAAATGTTTGAGAGAAAGCACATTATGAAAAGTGCATAATTGTAAATATTGTAATAATTACAACTAATGGTAATAATATCGTCACCACTAGAAGTTGAAATTCTTCATAAAGCAATGTGAGTTCGCAAAATAATCCTTCGGGAATTATAGATAACATATTTTATCATTTGACATATAAAACAAGCCAACGTGAATATAAGTTCTGGTAGCTAAAAAGTCAGTTGAAAGCTCTAGAAGAGCTATATATTGCTACAAAAAGAATAATCTTCATTGAAAGCTCTGAAAGAACTAAATATATTCTTATTCAAAGGAACAATTTTTTTGTGGACAATGTATTATCAAGTTTCAAAGAAACTTCTATTTCAAAATTTGTATCACGCATGTATAAGTGAGATTGAATCACATGTTATAGTAAAGCAGCAATTTACAAATTCAAAAATATATAATCACATATATAGTTGGCATGATCGGTTAGACCATCCTAATCAATAATGATGCGAAAATTATTGAGATCTATATGCACATTTATTAAAAGAACATGAAGTTCTTGTGGTGTTTGTTCTCAAAGGAATTGATAAAATTCTACTTACTATAAGAACACGGAGTTCTTGTGTTGCTTGTTATCAAAAGAATTGATTAATATCCCACTTACTAAAAGAACTTAAAGTTCTTGTACTAAACTTGAGACTACATGTCTTGTATATCTAAATGAAAAATGGGCCCATTTATCTACAAATGTGGAAAGTTTTATATGATTTTAATAGATGCATCTATATTGTTTTATCAACCTACAACAAGAAGTTTTTGAGATTGATTAGAAAAAGATTCAGATTATGCAATTAAGACTATTCGTCTTGATAAAGTTAGTGGGTTTATATTTTAGGCTATATTAGTTGAAATAACTATTACAAAGCCTATTGATTATGAACAAAACAGTTTAGCAAAATTTTGATTGGATGCCTCCTCTTTAATAGCTAAACTATGAGAACAAAACATTTATTATCTACATGGTATTTCACATATAGCAGCACTTATACACATCAAGCCAATGAGTTATAATAAACTCCCCGTTGTGATTTTTTTGGTCAAAAGCCATACATTTCCCATTTTTAAATTTTTGAATGCTCGATATATAGTTGAATTGCTCCACCACAACGCACAAAATGGGTAAATAAAAAGGGTTAAGAATATATATTAAGTATGAGTCTCCTTTTATGTTTAAATTCTTAAACATTAATTGGAGAATCATTTATGACATGCTTTTTCTCAATATCAGGGGGAGATAATAATCAGCTGGATAAAGGAAAAATGAATTATCATTATCTAGATCATCGTATATGAATCAAAAGTTCATAAGATAACTGACCTAATGAGAGTAATTAAGTCTCATATACCAGCTGAAATGCTCTAATTTGAATTACATGTTAGAGCGAATAGATGTAAATCATGTATGAAACATGATAGTTAAAATTGGTTCTAATGATCAAAATTCTCGTAAATAGAAAATAGAATAAGATGGTCATATATTGGAGGCGGGTGCTTCTTGAAAAGAACCAAGACATAACTATTAATAAAACTCTAGAAGAGTTTCAGGTACCTGAAACAAAAATTGAAAAGATATCTCGACAAGTTATGCCAATACGAGAAACAAATAGCACCGAAATATAAAAGTTGTCAACAACGATTTTCCAAACAATATTTCTATAGAAGTAAAGAAACAAAATGAGGATCATGTATAGAAGTCTATCATAAGTATAGATATTGAATTGGCCAATGTAGAAAGATGCTCCGTGTTGCCACAGGTTGTGGAGTTGCTCGCACATCCTAAGGAGGCTGTACGGAAGAAGGCCATCATGGCTCTCCATTGCTTTTATCAGAAATCCCCCTCTTCTGTTTCGCATATCGTCTCCAATTTTCGAAAGATAGGTCTTCCCCATTAGCTTATTCTATTTCTAGGTTTTTTAATCTAATTTTTATATCATTACCATTCGAAATGAATGTGTTGATGCATTTTAATTTTAACCAGCATGCAACCATGTGAATGAGTGATGTGCTAAATGAATACTACAACTCTTAAAATTTGTGCCTTTTCTTCTTCATTATTGGGTTAGATTTTTTTTAATTGAACTAACCTATACTATGTTTCACAACTACAACCATAAATTTCAAGTATCTCTATCCTTGAACGACCTACTTAAGGGAAGAATTAGCACCATAATGGAGAGACCATGGTTAAACTTAATACCTTGAGAAGTAGAAATACCCTTTCTGAAATGACGAATTTAATCGTGATATATTAGTTGTTTTGGTGTTTCTCTGCATATGTTTTTCTCAGCGGCATACTATCTTATTGATCTATTTATACAATGTGGTTTCCTATGTTTCAGAGACTTTGTGATAATGATCCTGGAGTTATGGGTGCAACCCTCTGCCCACTTTTTGAGCTTATAACAACTGATGTTAATTCTTACAAAGATTTGGTCCTCGGCTTTGTAAGCATTCTTAAACAAGTAGCTGAAAGCAGATTGCCGAAGGCTTATGATTACCATCAGATGCCAGCTCCGTTTATTCAGGTAATGCTTTTTTCTCATGGTTTCAACTTTATTAGCTTAATTTTTCAATTAAAAATATAGGTCATATAAAATCATAGTTGTGTTCTGCAGATCAAATTGCTGAAAGTTCTGGCTCTGCTTGGAAGTGGTGACAAGGAAGCAAGTGAAAACATGTATACTGTGGTGGGAGACATTTTCAGGAAATGTGATTCATCAAGTAATATAGGAAATGCTGTACTCTATGAGTGCATATGCTGTGTTTCCTCAATATATCCCAATCCTAAGTTATCAGAGTCCGCAGTGGATGCTATATCCAGATTTTTAAAGGTATATCACATGTAGCTAGTATCTGCTTTTTGGAAGTGTACATCTATTGTAAAGAGGATTTTAAGCATTTTTTTCCTACTTTAGTGAATCAAGCCAATTCTTGTTTCTTGTTGGCAGAGTGACAGTCATAACCTAAAATACATGGCCATTGACGCTCTTGGCCGATTAATAAAGATAAGTCCAGAGATTGCTGAGCAACATCAATTGGCTGTGATTGATTGCTTAGAGGTAAGAAGTTCTATATTATCTCACTTTTACTTGGAAATGTTATTTACTGACTAACCTCAGGGTAGATTAACATAATATATCCTGTGGAGACTAGGAGTTGTGTATCTGTTTTCATATAGATTGTCATATATGGTCCAGTTTAATGCTTGCTTGGTTCTTTAAATGGGGAAGGGCAAGAGGCAGGAGCGCTGAAGATTGATGGATGGCTTTAGAGGAAAATAGGGAGAATGCTAGTAAAAATATTGTAATATATTTGTCTTCCAGTGGCATAAAATGTTATGCAAGGATTGATTCCTAGGGAAGCAAGTGAGAAAAGAAGCTGTTAAAATCAATATAATGAGTGTTTTTTTTCCTGAATATCCTTTAATAATTTGATAGCGGATTCACAAGACCCCAAGTGGTTTAAGTCTGACTCTATCAGGCTCAGTTATGTTTTTTTTGCTTAAAAAATTTGGCAATTCTGTTTTGGTTTCATCTTTACATAAATGATGATATTTGGGGTGATTTCATCTGGCCGAAGGCCAGCTTGCCGGACATGAAGAGCCTTATGAGTGATTAGTGGGGGCGTCTAACACTACCAAGCACCTTTTTTTCGTTTAAGACTCGAGTAATTAGTTCAAATGGCCCTTTCTATGCATGCTTAATTGTGTTGATCCCCTTATGCATGGTATAGCAGTACTGTAAATTACTTGTGCATCTATCTGTGTTTACAGTTTGGTTTGGCTTCAGATTTCTTAGTAAAACTATCCCTCTTCATTATGCTATCTCCCCTGCAACTGCCATTTTTTTCATTACAATTATTTAACCTGAAGGCACCACACAGGACCCAGATGATACTCTGAAGAGAAAGACCTTCGAATTACTGTACAAAATGACCAAGTCTATAAATGTGGAGGTTATTGTTGATCGCATGATTGATTACATGATTAGCATTAATGATAATCATTATAAAGCTGAAATAGCATCTCGATGTGTTGAACTTGCGGAGCAATTTGCATCGAGCAATCAATGGTTTATTCTGGTAATATTTTACCTTCCACTGGAAAATGAGTTTCCTAGCTTATAGCATATTGTCATTCCTGATAATTTTTACTTGGCAGACCATGAATAAAGTTGTTGAGCATGCGGGAGATCTGGTCAATATTAAGGTAGCACACAATTTGATGCGGTTGATTGTTGAGGGATTCGGAGAGGATGATGATACTGCAGACAGTCAACTGAGATCATCCGCTGTAAATTATTTACTTATTTGGTTATTGCCTTTTGTACGTGTGCTTACAGGCTACAGCCCGTTGTGTCGTTGTATGTCAAATTCAGGCATCTTATGAATTTACTACATATATCTTTCATCCTGTTCAATCTTCTTTATCTATGTTTTAACTAATGACATTTCAATTTGAATCTTGGAAATATAAGAAATCATCTCCTGAAAGCTAAAAACCTTGGATTTTGTAATATCTTGTGCTCTGTCTATTTTGTTAATGAAATGAATTGAGTTTCTTAATTGATACATATAGGGGTGAGTAAAACTTGATTCAACTCAAACAAACCCAAAAAATCCAAATTTTGGGTTAATCGAATCAAGTTATTGGAGTTATTCAGTTTTTTGAACCAATTAGAATACGAAATTCGTTTTTAAAAGTTTGAGTTGAGTTAAATTTTTACAACTACAATATTTGAAAAATCGATTAATAAGTTTACTCCCTCCATCCCAGTTATTGTGTCACATGTTGACTTTTCACGGAGTTTTAGAAAGAAAAAGTTGTGTAGTGTAAAATAATTTAAATGACAAGTTTGCCCTTAGAAAGATAACTTTTGTTTTTGTTGGAAAACTAAAAAAGGATTGAAAAGTAAATTTGTGTTAAAAATGTGGTTGAGCTTTTCAAAGTGACAATTTTAAAACACAAAAGTGACAATTTTATTGGGACAGATGGAGTAAAAAATAACTAAGTTATATAATCATTAATAGTGGAGTTAATTGAAGTTCCATTAACATTAAACAAGTAAATTACCATATCAAGTTTATCATCCTAAAGCCTCTTGTTTTTCTCTTATTTTGCTTTGGAAGAAGTTTTTATGTATGCTCTAGCTTGAAATTTAGTCAAATTGTCAACAAGGTTTTGATTTGACCGAATTAGATTCTTTTAGTTTAATTCAAACAAATTTATTTAACTAATTTGATTCGAATTTCATTTAGCTCTAACACGATTCAGAAAATTTTCAAATTGGGTTTTGTTGATCAAATATGACTTGTCAACTTGACCTAACTTGAATTTATTTGGTTTTCATTCAATCTGATTCGAGTTGATCAACACTCCTAGATTCCTGCAGCAATTTTTAACAAATTAAAATTATTGCATTTCACTTCAATTGATTTGGAAGCCAAGCTTTAGCCCTTGAAAATCTGTTAATTTTATACAGGCAATTGGAAGAATACGACTAGCTTAAATGAAACCTATAAGATATAGCATTGGTGTAACAGTTCTTTTTCTAATGGGATATTCCATGTCAACAAGTCCTATGAACCTATAAGTATAGGGGGGTTCACAATGAGTTCAACATTATTCTGGAAATGTTTTTGGCTCCTAAGGAACTAATAATTTATTGAAAAGAGCGGAGCTTAAAGTCTAGATCTTGACAATGCCTCCTAGAAAATAACTTTGGTGCATTGTCACCCTTCTGAGTTAGTCTGTATTCTAGTTTTAATCTTTGTTGTTTTGATCCTCCTATTTTTTGCCACAGGTGGACTCATACTTGCACATTCTTGGTGAACCAAAGCTACCATCTGTTTTTCTTCAAGTATGTTTTTGTTGTATTGACCAACCTTTGTATTTTTGTTTTCTATGCATGCAAGCAGTACTAAAATTTTGATTATCATCTTAATCCTGACTTGTGAGTTCTTATTGCAGGTAATTTGCTGGGTCTTGGGGGAATATGGAACAGCTGATGGAAAGTACTCCGCTTCCTTAGTAACTGGGAAGTTGTGTGATGTGGCAGAGGCTATTCTAATGATGAGACTGTTAAGGTATCAACTAATATGGTTTAATGCTTCTTAAATCAGTTATTACCATATCTTGATCCGGTTGATCAAGATGTTTGTATGCTGACATTTCTCATAGTTATCTGAAAATCAGCGTATGGTTCTTATAATATTATATTGCACATTCAAAGTCTGAAAATGTGACAATCCTTAACGTATTTTTGAAGGCATATGCTGTTACAGCTCTCATGAAAATATATGCATTTGAAATGGCGGCTGGGATGAAAGTAGATATGCTGCCTGAGGTTGGTTCCCAAACCTCGTGACAAATTTGTTTTACGCAAATGCATGCTCATTGCTGTTTTTTCATGTTGTTGACTATTTGCATCCCTTGGTAATATAATGTTAGATTGCATGTCCTTTGTGCAGCATTGTGAAAATTAAACTAGCATTGTTAGCTTGTCATGCTTCTGATTGATGCTGAACAACGTGCTTTTAAAATAGTTCTTCGGGATTTGCATTATTTTCATGTACTCAAGTTGGGGTTTTGTATTTTGTATGTTTGGTAATAAGCTTATAGTTTTATTTTTGGAAAAAGGTTTAGTTTTGGGGTGTTTGGCTGCCTAAAACAGAAAATTTTAGTACTATAACACTTAACAGCAGCTGCCAATGACTTCTAAAGAACTTAAGAGTCTGATTGTTTTGAGGTATTAGGGACTTGAAAGTATTGATGTTAAAGTTAATAAGGTTAATCATCTCATAGGTATTGGCTTGAAGCAAAATGATTAAATGGAGGAAACCTGAAATTTTAGACTTCTTAGCTGTATTTCCTAGGAAGTTGCATATATGGAACTGGCAAGAGTGAGTTATCCGATGAAGTAATAATTATCCAAAAAAGAAAGAAAAGTTAAAATAGAATGCATCATGTATAGGCTGCTTGGAATTCCTTTTCCTGGAAGAAAAATGGCTGGTATATAAGCAAACAACAGGAAGGAATGTTTGACCCTAGTTACAAGATAAAACTAGTATATCTCATCTGTTTCCATATGATTTGGCAATGAATAGACAGAATCAGTCTTCAAATTGGGTCAGATTGATAGTTCATGTTTGCATGATCTCAGTGGATTGGTTGTGACCTTTAGTTTGATAGAAATGCTGTCTTTTGCTTAGCAGTAGCTGTAGTTTTGAAACGAGTTTCTGTTGTTTAAATCTCTCTCTCTCTCAGTTATATTTAACCTGAAGGGAAGTAGAGCTTAAGCTACCATTAAAAGTTTTCACTTTTTATAAAACATGCAAATAAGACGCCTTGGAGTTCTTCAAGTGTTTAAAATTACGGATAGTAGGGTAATGGGCATGTTGGCACCAGGTTGGGCAAGGGAATGAAAGTAATGTGTGCAACTACAAGCTTTCTATTCCGGAATAAGAATTACAAGTTGGAGATCAGCTGTTAGTGATCCCAATTATGTAGTGTTCTGATAGGATGGAGACCACTGCAGAGTTCTTGTAACTGGATAGTGATGAAACTGCTGTTGATATAATTAATATTTGGGATGAAGACCAGCATATCTAATACTTTCGTGCTTAATTTTTCTGCCCATGCAATCTAACAAAATTTGTGGATTGATTGTTCTTTCCTCTGTTGATGCAGTGTCAGTCTTTAATGGAAGAATTTTTGGCTTCTCACTCGACAGATCTGCAGCAACGTGCCTATGAACTGCAAGCCGTAATTGGCCTTGATGCTCATGCTGTTGAGAGTATTATGCCATCAGATGCAAGTTGTGAAGATATTGAGGTAATTTTTAATTTGGATTTTATGTCTCATTTTATGAGCTTTAAAACTTGTGTGCCCTGTTTTTTAACATCTATTTCTTTATAGTTTGAGCTCCAAAATCTCTGGAAGTCGTCCATGGCCTATATTTCAGTTTTATGAAGTGTCTAGGACTTAAACTTATGATTGATGTTCTTTTAAATGCTCTGGCATCTGCACCTTAGTTTACAGTAACCAGCATCTCTCCTTACTTTCTCAAATATGAGGTGCTACTTTTAATCTTAAATTTTACCTCGAGGAAAGAGTAATGCCATTGCTTCCTGCATCTGTCTTCTGCTTCTGCGTTGAATTGACCTACAAGCATGCTGGATATTTCTTTCCAAACATGCCCAAAACTGGATCTCCACAAGATTGTGAGTGTATCTGTGCTAGATTAACTGATTGATGTTTAAATCCTTACATTTCTACGAAAGCAATGGCCCATTACGTTACAGGTTAAGATTATTACATAAATACTAGGGCTATTTGTCATTTTAGTTCCTTGTTTATTCTGTCAACTGCATCTTGGTGGAATACTGTTTGCTAAATTTATACTTCTTTTCATGCAAGAGTACAACATCGTTAGTCCTCCCTTGCAGGTTGATAAGGCCCTTTCATTCCTTAATGGTTATATCCAAGATTCAATAGAAAAAGGTGCTCAGCCCTATATTCCTGAGAATGAAATCTCCGGAATGCTAAATATTAGCAAATTTAGGAATCAAGATCGCCATGAAGCTTCATCACATGGGCTCAGGTTTGAGGCATATGAGCTTCCGAAGCAGACAATGCAATCGAAGATTCCTCCAGCCTCACTTGCCTCAACTGAGCTTGTTCCAGTGCCTGAGCTAATGTATGTTAGGGAGAGCTACCCAACTACTGCCGTGTCATCTGCATCATCAGATGCAGGATCGACAGAGCTCAAACTACGATTAGATGGAGTCCAAAAGAAATGGGGTAGGCAAACACACTCTCCTGCAACATCTAACTCAAGTTCCACATCCCAGAAAACAGTTAACGGTGCCACACAAGTTGATGGATCAAATACTTCAAATTCAAGAACTCGTGAGACCTATGATTCTAGGAAACAACAGGTTGAAATTACTCCAGAAAAGCAGAAACTTGCTGCTTCACTGTTTGGAGGTTCGTCAAAAACAGAAAAGAAGCCTGCTATCGGTCATAAGATCTCAAAGTCAAGCAGCCACATGGTGGAGAAGTCTCATGCGCCAAAGTCTAGCATGGAAATTGCACCAGAAAAGAAAGTTCCCTTTCAACAACCTCCGGACTTACTTGATTTTGGGGAACCAACTGTCCAAAGTAATGCTCCTTCAGTAGATCCATTTAAAGAATTGGAGGATCTTCTTGAACCAACAACTCAAGTTGCTTCGGCTGAGAATCATGGCTCGACTGCTGCTGCTACAACATCACCTGATATAATGGGATTGTATACAGAAACACCTACTGGCATACACAATAAAGATGACAGTGATATTCTATCTGGCTTATCAAATCCGCCTGTCACAAATATGCTTGGTAATACAAGGACGCAAGTAGCACAAAGTAGTAAGGGCCCAACCTCAAAGATTCATTGCAAAAGGATGCACTGGTCAGGCAGATGGGTGTGACTCCATCGAGTCCGAATCCAATCTTGTTTAAAGATCTACTCGGGTGAAGTATACTTGGAAGGATTGACTTCAGTTTACAGCAATGCAGTTTCAGTATGGTTTCCTTCCATACAGCAGCTAGGTGAACCATACGAGCAACGAGATATCATGAGCTGATATGCAGAGGCAGCGGTCTTAATTTTATTCAGCGACCTCGAATGAGGTTTTAAGAGTCATGTAGGGATCAGTGATTGTGGGAGAGTAAGGGTTTTTTTCTTTTTTTATATAATTGCTGTTTCTTTTTTTCCTTCTGAAATTGGGTTGGGTTGTTGGCAAATGGCACAGCACGGCGGTCTTTCTCTGTAGTGAATGTGAGAGTTTGTGGCTGTTCCAAGTGGAAGGGCTCAATCCAAGAAACGGGGTTTTGCATTGTATGATGTTGAGTCTTTGTTGTGATAACAAATAAAGATACTTCTGTATAAATAAGAAGTGATATATTAAGTTTTGTTGGTATGTTTGATAAATATTTTGTCACCTGTAAATTATCCTCTTTTCAAAGATAGGATTATATTATATTTCATTTTCGTTTGGATGTAGAATTAATGTTTCCATCCCTCTCTAAATCATGATAATATATATGCTTTAAAATATAGATATAGGTATAAATGTAAGGAAAATATTTTAAAGCTTTTTAATTTTAGGGTTTAGAGATTTGGGGTGTAGTTTAGGGTTTAGATTTAGGGTGTTAGTGTTAGGGATTTAAGTTTTAGATTTTATAACTTAAATATGAAGGGTTGTATAATTTTTTTACACAATTTGTGTATCAAAGTATAACCCTAAATGTAATTAATAACATTAAAATATATAGATTTGAACATATATGCTCTAAAGAGTTCATTTGAAATTAAATTAATAGTGTTTAAATATAATCAATCTTTATTAGTTTGATTAAATATAGGTATAGATATATGCACGTGTGTGTGCTTTAATTGTAATTGTAATTGTAATTGTAAGAAAACAAAGCCCCTCGTTTTTGCTCAAGCTTAACCAAATTTCCCTTATGAAACCAACTCATTCATTATGGGGCGGTCAGTCAGGTCAGGCCATGACCTGGCCTAATTTGGGTTAACTTAATGCGGATTATTGACTAATGATAATAATCTTAATTCATGACACGTGCTTTACTTTGTCATGAGAAACGGAGATCCCACGGTCAGAAGTTTTGTCTGAGATTTTCATTTTCCAGTTGTGAAAAAGGAGGAGCTAGCTGTTGCCATTCTTGATTCTTGCAAAAACTACCCAAGTTGACTTTTCTAATATGTATTAATTTCCCTCCTAAATGATTTGATTTGTCCTACTCTTCCAGAAGGAAGGAACTAATCTGAAATTAAGCAGGGTGATCATCTTAATCATACAAAGCTTTATTGTTTTGAATATTCTTTTTTAGGATATTAATTGAAAATTCATCCCTTTGAACAACATTTGAAAAAATATCCCGCATTTAACCCACGTAGATCAAACTCGTATTTAGTCAAACGTGAGTTTCAAACTAAATATCCCGCATTCAGGCCATGTAGATCAAACTCATGTTTTTAAACTCGCGTTTAATCAAACGCGAGTTTTGTGTAATAAAAACTTGGTAAATTAATTTTTCTTTTTTTATCTATCCACTCAATACGGAATTCACGTTTAGTCAAACGCGAGTTTGACCTACGTGGGCTGAATGAGAAGTATTTTTCTAAATGTTGTTCAAAGGGGTGGATTTCCAATTAATATCCTAAAAGGGAATATTCAAACAATAAAGCCGAAATTGTAATATTTTTGATTTTACTATCTTCCACAAGAGTCATAATCAGGGATGGGCCTAGAGGGCGCGGGGGCAGACCCACCCTCTAAAAATTTCAAGTTTCTCTATATTTTATGTATTTCTTTTGTATTTTCTATTGATAATCTAATTCTGTACCCCTAAACTCATGTAATTTTGCACCCTACATTTCTAATATAGCTTTCTGATAGTTTGTATGTACCCCTTACATGAAATCCTAAGTCCGTCCCTGATCGTAATTGTACCATTAACAACTACAGTCTACAGGAGTTGCATTTGCATACCCAAAATTGAGGAGAAGACTCCATGGGTTTTGATGTTACTTCCCAATCCATGCAATGCATGCACGTATCAACTTCACCTTTAATTTTTTTTAACTAAATTTAACCCTCAAATTTTGAAAAATGGTTAAATTATCCTTTTTCAAACAGAGATTCTAACTAAAACAATGAAGTTTTAATGCTGCTAATACGACGGGTCTCGTTACAGTTCACGTGTATTTAATATTGATCCGTTTGATCATAAATAATTTTAAAAACATAAAAATTGAAAAATTGAAAATGATAAGAAAATAAAACCAAGTATCATGTATTGTCATGCGAACCTATATCCAGTATTTTCATTAAAAATAAAGATTCGACTCTATTAAAAAGATGACAGTCATGTATCACCGTTTTTCTTAGTTTTTTTATTTCTTTTTGTGTTGTCGGGGACGACATTAGTCTTGTGCTGGTTGTCGATGCGATATTTTTTATTTTATTTTAGCTTTGTCTCTAATAAGAATTACCTTTGTCTTGGATTCTTTTTTTCACACATCTTGATGTGTTTGTTTCGTTGTCTTTGTGGCATGGTTTTCTTTGTCTTATGGCACGGTTCTCATCTACCTCATATGTGGTAGTTTTGCGTTCGTGTAGCTATAATTATAGCGTACGACTTTGATCAGGGAAGATAGACAGTCTAGTATGTATAGATCCTTTTTGTGGCACTTTGTCGACGTAATCAGAACTATTAGTGGAGCAGATACAAGATTGATTATGTTCATCACATCTCCTACATCACTACATAAGCATCTAATTGGATAGGGAAAAAGAAATTTTGATGATGGTTGTTGAGTTTATAAGAAAACCGAAGGTTACGTTGAAGAAAATGTTCTATTTTTTCTCCACACCCTTTGAAATTTCATGATTTCTCTTTTTTTCCGCATAAGTTCTTTGTGGACATATTCCTCAAGTTTCTCTTGTTTGAGGTATTTTGTTATACCTTTTTCTCTCTTTAATGAAATCCGACCCTTGTTTAAAAAATATCAGATTAAATAGAAAAAAAACTGTAAACAAGGCTAAATTATAATTATTTAGAAAAATCATAGCTGTTCCAAATAAACAACTAGCTAGATAAGGAATTAAAAAGAAGGGAAAGAGCTGGAAATTAGGTTCAATAGTTAATAGTTAGCAGCTAGCATTAGGAAGGAGCAGGTTAGCTGTCTAGTTGATATCAAACATAAAGAGTGATGCAAGGCATAAACTATGAAATTAATAAATGGGTGATTTGGAAGAGAGAGAGAGAGAGAGAGAGAGAGAGAAATACAGGGCATGCAGGCCTATGGAATGGAATTTGAAGCCATTCTTCAGCTCAATTAACACAACACCAACAGTTATAATAAACAGAAGTACCAACTTTTCATTCATCTTTTTGCCTTGCGGACTTCATTTAAATTAATAAAATTACAAAACACACTCCCTTTGTTTTCAATCTTTGTTCTTCTTTTCTATGAGTTGAAAAAAAAGAATAAACAGAATTTTTCTCTTCTTTTTTGTTGTGTTCTGAGTTGAGACCCTTCTCTTCTGTACAGTTGGGGTGGACTTCATTTTTGTATTTATAATCTCAAGTTTTCTCCTGGAACTTCCTATGCATTCTTTGTTCCATAATCATTCAATCTTCAGCTTCATTTTTGTATATATAAGCCTTGTCTGATCATTACATCTAAAACTGAGAGAAGACTTCAGTGTCTATGATTTTCTGATTAATCTGAGGGGCAAACCATTCTGGGGAAGAGCAAAAGGACCATATTGAATCCCACTATTTGTACCCACCACAGACCACCTGCAAAATCCCATAATATATTCATGTCAGAAAAGATGGACATGTTTTTTTTTCCTATTAATAGAAACAGGCAAAGGATATACCAGAAAAGATTTAAAGGCTGTCAACAAATTAAATTTACCTGTACTTTGTGGTCAGGTGATGGAGAAAGACCAGGATTTCCAGCTTGGCTAGCTCATTCCCCGGACATGAATGGGTTCCATTGCCAAATGGCATAAATGTATTGGGTTTTGGAACAACCTGTTCAATCATTGAGCAAATGAATGATTTAGGGGATTGACAACTACAGTAGTATATTGCATGTACGGCAACCAAGGGTAAACCTTTAAAAGAGAAAAACAACAACAACAAAAGTATGTAAAGTTTACCTCAAATCTTGAGGGATCAAACTTTTCAGGATCCGGGAAGATTTCTGGGCTGTGATGAATGTTTCTAAAAAGTGGCAAAACTTTCCATCCTTTTGGTATAAGATAACCTGATTTTTTACAAGAAGAAATCAAGTCAGGCTATTAGCACCAAAAGAATAAGACAAAACTACACTAACAATTAGGCAAGGGCAAGGTAGTAGTACTAGCAGCAGCTGGTGTAACTCACCTTCATATTCAACATCGGCCACTGCTTCCCTGAAGGTAAACGATAAAATCGAAGCAACCCTAAGTGTCTCCTGAATCACCCTTGAAGTAACCGGCATCATCTTAGTATCGGCCCAGCTCAGGCTTTGTTCGTCGCCGCATTTCTCTTTCTCTCGTATTATAGCCTCTTGTTCATCCTGTATACCACATACAACCAAGTCACTTTGGTGTACTAATGGATATGCTATAGGTGCAATGCATATATATTATGATAATCCTACCGTGACAGCTTTAAGAACGCCGGGGTTTTCACCGAGGTACTTAATTATCCATGTGAGTACGCTGGCGGTGGTGTCACGAGCGGCGAAGATTACGCCGACAATGTTGTCGGCGATTTGTTCGTCGGTGAGGCCTTCTTTATCACCCATGAAAGACCCCAACAAGTCATTGCAGTCCTGCTTCGTTTGCCTCCTGGTTGATATGATTTTGGCTAGGATCTGAGCAAGCTCTTTCCTCGCTTTCATCGACTTGTTGAAGAGTGTACCGGGGACGTTAATGGGCATCGAGTTATACCCTTCCTCCAGAATGTAGTAGCATCTCTTGAGATCTTCTCGGTAAAGCACTTCATCCTCTCCGAATATCGATAGCAACGCGACATTGAACGTGTACTGCAAAATTCGATATCGGCATATCAATAAAGACGGCACTTGTTTTCAAACAGGGGAAACGAAACAGAGGAGAACACCCCTGTTTTTTTACTCTGTTTTTGGGAAATGCTTTGCTTACTGTTTTCATTTCTTGGAAAGTGGTAATCAGCCTCCCTTCCAAAGACTGTAGGGAGTCTTTGGCAATGGATTCGATGTTGAAGATGATGGTTTTGATGGCTTCGGGCATGAAGGCACGGAGGACAAGCTTCCTCAATTGGGCATGGTACTGTCCTTGGCTGAAGAAAATGGCTTGTTTGCCTAACATTCTCTCTTTGCTGGCGGGGAACGTCGGCTTGAAGAGATGAGATTTGGTGACGAGCACGAATTTAGCCGCTTTGGGGCTGGAGATCATCACGCAGGGACATCCGAGTATATGGGTCTTGAATACGGAACCATACCTAAAAGAAGAAGAAGAAGAAGCATGCATCAGCATTACATTACAGCAGAAAAGGAAATATCTGAGAATGGAGTCGCCGAAGGAGAAAGATGAAGCACCTCTTTTGCTTGGAAGAAAAGAAGACATTTGGGTTCTGGGAGTAGAGCTGGAAGGTTTCGCCGATGTAGGGCCAACCCATGGTGCCCGGCGGGAGGGGCAATTTGCGGCTGTTGGAATTGAAGAATTTAAGTAAACAACGGAAGAGGAAGAGGACGGAGGCGAACAAGGGGAGCAGGAATTGGAAAGCCATGGATTTTTAATGGTGAAAAGTAGCTGAGTGGTGAAGGAGTTGTGTGAGAGAAACAAGTGAAGCAACATGGGATATATATAGGGAGGGGATCAGGTCGGTTCGGGTAAACGAGGGAGGAAGGGGAGGGGAGGGGAGGGGAGGGGAAGGGGAAGGGGGCTTTCAAATACAGCTTGAATGCTCCCCCACACGTGGAAACTCCCTCCAGCTCATTCGTGTTTTCTAGTTTAGGGTTGGGACTCACATTTACGAGAAATTATTAGATCCGGTTCATTACATCACAGATGACTTAGAAAAAAGATCTTATATATTCCAAATAACTTATATGTAGGAAAAAGACTAAGATTCACCTTAGATAAAAATAATATAGATTGATCTTATTAACTGAGATCACAGATGACGTGATGATTCGGATCCATCTAATAATTTTTTATATTTACCCATAAACAGAGCCGGCACGTGCCAAGACTCATGCGGAATGCCAAACAGAGGGCGTGAGACTTTGATCACAGCAAAATGGATTTAAAAAAAAATTAAATTAGTTGCCTTTTCAACTCGCATCTAAAACATGAAAACGTCCCTTAAGCAAGACAAAAGGGGAGTTTTGAGATAGTTTAACTAAGCTCTCTCACTTTTTCTTTTAACAGATTCTACCTTATATATTCATACACTTCTCTATAAAAGCCTCCCAAATCCTTACTATGCCAAACCCACTCCCAACATATTTGTTATAATATTTTCATATGTAAGTAGTGGCTTGTCTAAAAACATTTTTGAGAGTGAGTATATATATATATATATATATGGATTTAAAAATTATAAGACGAGTACAATTAATAAAATAGATAACTAATATAAAGAAATTTAGATTTCAGGGTGAGTACAATCAATAAAATAGATAACTAATATAAAAAATTTCAGACTCCGGGGTGAACGCTTGTCCACTCTTAACTACACATAGATCTGCCACCGTGTGCAAGTCCAAAATTTTGGTTTAGTTTCAGATAAATTTATAAGATTTTGAGACCATAAATTAAATGTTTTGTGGCATAAGATTTTATTATGAATTATAAATTTCTAGAAGGGATCAAAATTGTAATTTCTTTTAATTAACTAGTTGAGGCTCCTAATATGGGTTGAATATTTTATTGAGCTGAGTCGATTCGAGACAAAAAATTGAGCTAGTCAAGTTAATAAGTCTTATATTAATATTCAAACTTTATTTGAAATTCTTTCGAATTGAATTGTTCGAGTTATTTGTTCAAATTTAAGTGTAAATATTTATAAATTTTATGGTACTGATTGATTCTAAATTTAAACGATTTTTCATAACCATATACGATATGCGTATATATTTCTCCCTATTTTTCACAAATGTGAGTAAGATTTGTAATGTTGTTTAATAAATTAAATATCATCTATAATTATATAATATATTATTTTAAAAGAAGGGGTTTTGAGGGGAAAATATTGATGAAAATATACATGAGTCCAGAAATGGATGGAAAGAAAAAATTTGTAAAGAGTTAAAGCCAGAGGATTCAATTGAATCATAATACAAAGTGAATAGACTAAATTGAAAAAAAAAGAGAAAATTTGTTTTCAAAAAATGGAATTGAAGTTGCATAGTTATTCGTGTTCTATTTTATAATTCAAACTTTATTTAAATTTTTTCGAGTTGAGCTGAATAATTTTTTTGACAAACGAGTTCTGCTCACTCCTACTTCTAACTTCACTTTTACACTTTATTTTTAATAGTATTAAGGTGATTACAAGATAATATTTTTTAATAAGATTACAAGATAATATTTGATCATAATTTTTCTTAACTCTTTTATAAGACAAGCGCCTTGCAAATAAAGTTATTTGAACCGAACCTCTTGAAATAATTATAATTCTTTTTTTCACTGAGATAACTCGTGGTTTACGTTTCTGTGCACTTTGACACACATGACAAGACAAATAATTCGTCACCGTATTGATTACGAATAATTGCGTTAGTCATTGAATTTATTTCAAAGCTAAGGCCGGGGGAGGGACGCTAATTATGTTTTGAAAGGTAGAAATTTCAATGCATGAATTTCTGTTTCCAGTTTAATAAATATGGAGTGGGATTTTGGACTAAATCTAAACTCGAAACATAAATAAATAAATAATATTTAAGAACACAAATTATTTACGACTACGCCAATAGCTAGTTGGGAATATTTACGTGTATGATTCCATCTATAATGCCACATGCATTGCGATTTACATGAACTCAAAAGTCATAACAAATATTAAACAGCTCCTAAGCAGCCAAGACATGAAAATGGAATAAAAAAACTAATTTAATATAAATTCCAAGGAGATCAGTGTTGTATTTTTACATATTTTATTACTATTTTATATTCTCAAATTTTGTCTTAGCTGAATGATCTGTCTTGGCCTGTTTTAGAAGTCCACAAATGATAACCAGCATACAGACAATGAGTTGTAGCAAGACATGTGGCATTAAACCTAGAAAGAGTTGACTTGTCAAAGTCAATTACCAAATTGTAGAGGTTTTGACTACTTTATGCTTAATTATGTTGAGATCAAATTAATAACATTTTCTTCATTTTATAATAATAGATATTATTCTTAATAATTATGCATTTTATAATGAATTTCCAAATCCATGACTTTCTCTGTTGAAGCCACCTGTTCGAATACTCTTTAAATTAACTGTATAATATACAAGGGGACTTATTTAGTTATTTTAGAGGCTGACTTTTTTCCCCCATTTTTTAGTATAAATAACATTGGGTTATTTTCAAAACACATGCCTTTGTCCATAGGGAACTTCTCATCTTGAAATCATAGTCATATAGCTAATCCTATCCTAAATAAATATTATATTATATATGAATTATGAGTTTTTTTAACAGGATAAAAGTGTTAAATTTTTTAATAAAGTCGGAATTCGGATCGTAATATTACGAATGAAACATACTGGATTGAGATAATCATCTTATAATAAATCTCTACGATACTAAATTTAGATTAATCGAACAATAAATCATATATTAATGATTTTGACTTTTATATACATATATATCATTAAATCACAACTTGGTTAAATTGAGGTTTATATATGTACACATTAATTAAATTATATTTTAATGGGTATTTTTAATAAGTAGTGAAATCTACCTTTGTACACTTTATATCTCTACAAGTACAATGTTTTACTTCCCTTCAAATATCCAATTTTTAAGCCATCCCCCCTTGTCGCTCTTTCTTCAGTGGCAACTGTCAAGTGGCAAGTGGGAAAGCATACTATATTATATGTTGGTCCAGTGCACAAGTGGTTCCTTTATTTAATTCGTTCCGCTTTGCCCATAATTTCACACGATTCATTAACATGTACAAAATAACTGATCTATATTTCTATTTATTATAAAATTCTTGATGAGTTGACGTAAATTATTAACTACGTACTAATTTAATTGAGAACGGCTAATATATAATTCTTTGATCACCAACAAGATTAGTCTAAGTGATAAGTAGTAGTTTTTGAGTTCGAGACCTTGTGTATGCAAAACATTTTCGCGAAAGACTCACTCACCAAAGTCAAGTGTGCGAAACAGGTCGGCACGGATTAGTAAAGACAAAACCCTGAAGAATCGGGAGGGAAAAAACAAAATAAATAAAAATATCACTCTTTGAGATTTAAAACATGACAAAAAATAGGTTATTATTTCATGCACTAACGGTGAAAAAAAAAGTCTCACAAGCCTGCTTAGTTTTATTTTAAAGTTAATGTTCAAATTCCTAATTTTAAAACCTTAAACCATATCCCCTACACTCTAAAACTTAATTAATAAAAACCTTAAATTCCAAACCCTTAAAATCTAAATTATACTCGCTTTTTTTCCACTATTAGTGCATAAAATATATTCTCATAAATTTATATACAAATCATTATCACTCAACTTATAATCATTTGCTTAATAAATTTTCTAAAATATTTTCTGCATAAAATATTTTCCGTTCATCCACATTAAAAAAATTCTAATTATATACGAAAGAAATATATTTGATACACTTATAAATTTCTAAGTTTATATATTATTAGTGAACTAAAAAATTACACATTACCAAAACTCAAGTCGTAAAAATTAATTTTAAAACATTTAATGATATTTTATTATCTGATTCATTAATATGAACAAAAATCATATGTTATCTATGCATGGTAAAGGATGGAGGCAATTTTAAATGAATATACCCTTTTTAGTAATTAATTAGAAAAATAACCTTAAACTTGATTATTTAGAAGAAAAAAAACATGATCTCCTTTCAGTCTACGTAGCCCAAACTCGCGTCCTACTAAAAGCGAGTTTCAAACTCGCGTCTTGTTAAAAGCGAGTTTTGTGTAAAAAAAAAACGCGGCAAATTAATTTTTTTCTTACCAACTTACTCAACACGAAACTCGCATTTTGTTAAAAACGATTTTCTAACTCAGGTCTCAGGGACGGAGGGACATGGGTCCATGCCTCCCCCGACTCAATTTTTTTTTACTTTTATAATATAGAGAATTTTAAAAAATGGATTATTTGCACATTTCCCCCTTGAAATATTTAAGTTTGCCCCCAACTCCAAATTCTAGCTCTGTCCATGTCAAGTCTTATAAAAAGCTAAAAGAGAGATCATTTTTCTAAATAATCAAATTTAAAGATCATTTTTTAAAATTGAGAAAATGATTTTGAACTATTTTACAACATCATTAAAGATCACAAATTCAAATTTGGTCCCTGTAATTTAAAAATCGTGTTAACCTAAATGTCTATGCTACCGTATTAAGTGTGTACAACTCCGCAACCGCAAGTAATAAAAATTGTCAATTATTCATAATACATGCATAGTTTGAATTTTGAAATCAATATGCATAAATTTAAAATTTTCAAATGAATTAAATTAAAGATATTGACATTTTCGAACTCAAAATTATAGACTTTTATTTAGTATTGTTTTTCAAAATAGTGTTTTAGTCCTCTAGAAGTATTTTTGGAGCAATAAACAATATTAAATAGAAAAATTTTGGGGAAAAAAATACGTTTTAACCTTCGTTTGTTTATCTTGTAGTGTGTTTATTTTACAATTTATAAAATTATATTTTTTTTATCAAAACATAAGTATATGATTAATAAATTATTTATGAGTTTAAAAATTTTATATTTTATTATGTCAAATTATTTTTAGCTTTTTCATCGAACAATTACAGGTACAATCATTACAAATTCATTTTTAATAGAAAAATAATTTTTATATTATTATCATAATTTAAGTTAATATATTTCATGTACTATAATATTAAAAGAAATAAATATCTTATATACACATTTAGCTTAAAATATTATGTTTAAAATTGTAATTTATCTTCTCAAAAGCACATTTGACAATAATATTAAATGTATAAATCTTAGACAAAAATTTCAGAAACAATACTAAACTAATTTTTAAATAATAATAATAATAATAAAAATTAAAAGAAATTTGGAAAATGTTATAAATGAATAGAAATGGAGGGCGAAAGCTAATATATATACCAACAACTTTCCTATTTAAATAAGTCATAAGAGAAGAGGAAATTTATATATAGACACGGTTTCCTCCGGTCAATTCAATTCATTATAAAGTAGCTTTTTCTTTTTAATGCAAATACATACGACCCCTCTTCATTTATGTGCCTCCCAACCATATATTTTGTACGTTTCTGATCATCTCTTTCGCGCGTCACTTCCATGCTATATTTATATCTATAACAAACAGATACAGTCGTATGAAGTTTTATCTAAAATATAAAAAATTAATTCAATTTCTACCTTTATTATGATATTACATATTCTAATTCGATTGAATACCAGAAAAATAAAAAGAATCCTTAATTTGATCTGTTCTTTGAGATGAAAGACAAAATAATCATTGACTCTATTGTTATAGCGCTTAATTTTTTCATGGACTCTATTGCTCAAAAAATGATTCGCAGATAAGAGAGATATTTTTACCCATTTTTTTGTTTTTTTATTTTTAGTACAATATTTAGACTATGATTGAAGTGCATACGAAAAGATGACTTGTATTTATTAAACATGTGCAGATATAACACTTCTATTTATATATGTCTTTCTTTTCTTCCATTATAGCGCTCTGGTGGAGACAAGACATGGCGTGCTTTATCCTCATGTAGCCATGTTATTCTTTCCCTTATCCTTTAGGTTTCTCTTTTTATTATTTAGGAAAAAACTACATATTTAGTACCCAACTATGCTCATATTACTATTTTAGTACCTATATATTATTTTGGCAAAAATATATCTAACGTTACATTTTTGTTTTGTGTTGGTACCCGATCGTTAAAAACTAACAAAGATGATGATGTGGCTTGGTATAATCACAATTTTAATCTAAAACACATATATATCATCAATTTAGTCCAAAATCCATCAATTTAAAACATCATCTTAATTTTGGGGTAAAACATAATTTTAATTTGATAGAATTTTGTCTCATCCCTTTCCCACCCCCTCGTATTCTCGTTGGTATATCGATCGTGGAGTATGCGTCCTCCAATGGACCCTTGATTAGCCCTCCATTGATCCTCAAATCCTAAAGTTTTGATTGTCCCAAGCGTGTTTTTTAAACTCTAAAACCCAGAAAAAGTGTTTGACTGGAAGAAGAAGAAGAAAATAAGGAATTTGCAATTTTAATTCAAAAATTAAAATAATATTTAAATTGATAGAGTTTTAGACTAAACTGATAAATTGTATAAGTTTTTGGACTAAAACTGTTATTAACCCAAGTCGCATCACCATTTTCGTTAATTTTAAACAGTAAATGTACCAAAACAGAAAAAATGTAACGTTAGGTACCATTTTGCCAAAAATAATAGTTGAGGTACCAAAACAATAACATAGGCATAATTAGGTACAAAATATATAGTTTTTCTTATTATTTATTCATAGCCGACTTAAAAAGACAACCTCCATGGCTGAGTTTTTATTTGGAAGGGGGAGTTTTTTTTTGTTGTCCTTTCGATTTTTAGGGCTTTGAATTGGTTAATTGGAATCGATAAATGTTTTATACATGATTTTGGTGGATAAGTCTTTCAACGAAAATTTTCTATATAACAATGCTTTGAACTCGACTACTCAAGACATGCTTAAGCGATACCAAACTGCTTATCACTTAGATCAACTTAGTTGGTGGAAGGGGGAGTTTTTTCTCTCATGTTTTTCATAATACTTGTTACAGATTAATTATGACAAGGGGTTATTAATTCATTCTTAAAATATACTTTTTTAGCTTAAAACGACACGATTTGAATAATTACATATTTTTTTGATTATTTGTTAACAAAAAGTTATAATAAAAATTATTACTTTAAACGTGTCATTAAGTACATGGCGGAGGCCCCCTTTCTAAACGTGTCAGGCTGGGCATGTTAACTGTAAAATTGAAAACTAAGGCGTTTTGATGGTTTATGGTTCATAAATTTACGAACTGTAGTTAACTAAATCGAACCGAATTTGATTTTTATTTAACTTATAGTTATTTTTATAATGTAAAAATAAGTATTTTATACTTACAATACTATAGATGCATTTCTAATTATTATTTTTTACTTAAAAATTAAGTTTTTAATAAATATTTATGAAAAATACTTTAAAACTCTAACTTTTTAATGTTTAAAAGTAATCAAATAAAGCTATTTTGTCAAAATAAAATAAAAAATTTAAAAAATTAACGTTAATATGGAAAAACCAAAAATCGAGGTTAACTGAACCAAAAACCGATGGTTAATAAAATAACTTACCGAATTAAACCGAAACCGAACCGTATACACCCTACGTGTCAGTTGATTTTCGAGTTTTTTTTTTGCTTTTTATATAAAATTTATATAAGGTAATAAAATTAAATTCAATCATTTTAAAAAGTAATTGATCCATTTAAGAGAAACACATTGTTTCTTATACACTTAAAAAATATTTATAAAATTTCAAATTCTTACATCGTAATTTATTTTTTAACTCCACCTATAATGAAGTATAGTTAAAATGTTAAGAAATAATAAATGAGAATGTTTAAATAATAAAATAAAGGTATAAAATCAAAAATAACTTTAACGTTTGACCTTTGGTCACTTTAGTTTTTTTTTTTGTACAAATAGTCACCTAACATTTTATTTTCGTTTAAAATTTACTCTCGACGGATGGAAACCAGTCAACTAACGGTCAACGTCCTTTGATAACGTGGCAATGCCACATGACATTTTGCTGATGTGGCATCATAGTTTTTTTAAAAAATAAAAAATAATTGTTTTTATATTTTTTAACCAATTAAATGATGTCACATCAGTAAAGTGTCACGCACAAATTCTGCAATAAAATAAGACCCGTTTTGGTTTCTGATAATACGACAACAATGCGACTATAATATCTGTCCAAAAACTTATATTACGAGGCTCGTTGCTTTTTTTTCTTCTTTTATTTTTTTCCTTGTATCTGTGCATTTTTCATTCCTATTGCTACATCATAACATCACCCTAAATATCAAACAATTCTTTGGATTTCAATGGATAGTCCCACCTTTGAACATTAGTTGGCATGGAGTTGCCACTAATTATTCAATTAATTCTTTAGATTAGCACCGTCTATGATGAAGCAAATTTGGAGTGGAAGCCGATTTGGAAATGAGATTATCCGTATTTGTTTTGAATGGTTTTCCAGCTATCATTTGTTTTTTTTCCAGGCGAGAAGATAGTGAGAGATCTCCCACTATGAAAAGCATGAGCTTCGAAGACGACATTCACTTTGACCATGCCCATAGCTTCCAAGAGTTTTTTTTTTTTTTTTCTTTTAAAAAAGGTTTGGTTTTACCATAATGGGTTGCCATCATAAAAACCTCATTCACTAAAAAAAGCAAGATATGATCCAAGCAAGATCCTCCCCTTTTCTTGTGGATACATCACCCTGTCCCACTCAAAACCGCCCATTATTTCTCTAGGAATTTCACATCACCCTGCCTTTTCAATCTAACATATTCTGTTTCTTAGCCTTTTCCTCTGTTTGTTTAGTATAATCGTGGGTATTTGATTTATTAACTGATTAATTAATATCAAATATTCATTGCGAGAATCATCTTTTAATATTGTTTAAAGAAATGAATAACCCATCTCACTAGTGCTTTGTGTCTGTTGCTGCGTGCCATATCCCCTTGCTAAACAACATAGTGTCTGATTTCAACGTTAAATCAGCTTCCGACATGATTAGCTGTTATCAGTTATGGCACCAGCGTGGATTTATTGACTAGATGCAAAGTTAGTACAGCAAGTACTTTTTTTAGTCAATCAAAATTTGTCCTCTGTTTTGGACGGGGGATTTGACCCTGAATTATTCTCTATGTGCTCTCCTCACACTGTCACTCTCTTAAACTAGTTGGATTCATTACTGGATCAGGTTCACTATATTTTGGTATTGGAGCTTCATTGTTTTAGGTTATGAATAGGGGATAGTATTTTATGTACTGCCGGTATAAATTTTGTTTTTTCACAAGTGGGTCCAATTTAAAATTTATATGTATAGTTTAGGATTCACTATTTATAGGGTTAAGAATTTAGATTTTTTTGAAGTAAAATTAGACATACTTGTGTATTATTTTTGGGTAAAGTACACAAATGGTCACTAAATTATCTCAAAAAATACAAAAATGGTCACTAAACTTTCAAAAGTTACATATTAGACATTAAACTTTAGTTTTTGTTACAAAATGGTCACTGAGCCGTTAAGAGTCGTTAAGTGAATGATGTGAAAGTTACGAAAATTTGAATAGTAACATATTTAATCCTTCATATTTACAAATCCAATCAATTTAGTCATAATTTAACCTTCATTATTGATGTATAAATTGATTGAATGTGTAAATATTGAGGATTAAATGTGTTGTTATACAAATTTCTGTAACTGTCATGTCGACCAATTAACGGCTCAGTGACCATTTTGTAACAAAAACTAAAGTTTGATGCCCATTATGTAACTTTTGAAAGTTTAATGGCAATTTTATATTTTTCGAGATTATTTAGTGACCATTTGTATATTTTACCCTATTTTTTTTCTACCATCAGTGTATGAAATAATAACCCAAGATTATTTCAAGTTTTCATTCACTTTGAGTTTAAGTTTTGTAGGGCTTGAACATTTTTGATCCGATTTATGTTTGGGCATGTTCGTGTATGAACCGATTTGAGTTTAAATTATTTTTTATAATTAAATTAAATCAAATTTAAATTTAAATGGTTGGATTAGAATTGGCAAGTCGAGTCAAAATATTTCGGCTTGGATTGCTTCAGGTTCTGACCACGAATTTAGTCACATTTTTGTTCTTAGCCAAGCACATCAATTGATTAAATAACGGACAGGCTTGCGCTTGCATGATTGTAGTAAAGGTACATGAAAAATAAGGGTGAGCGTTGAGATTGGAATTGTTTAGAATTTCCGTACAGTGTCGAGGCAAAGGAATATTTAATGCGAGCCAGCCCATGGCGTATGCATAACGAATTCGGACATTTTTACACAAGTACGGGGATGGGTGGCATTGCAATAACATGGGATGCTGATTATACTATGGGCCAAAACAAAACCAGGACAGCCTCGGTTTGCAACATTAATTGTATGCGTGCTGCCCTGCCCTGCCCCGCTGGTTTTAGTAATGAGGATAAGTTTCAACTTTTTGTGCAACTAATTCAGATCAGCCCACCTTTTCTCAATATAATATTACTATATTCTCTCTGCTACAGCCAAGTTATGCGTGTGTACACATTTAACATATAGCATAAACAATAATAACAAAGACTATTATATTATGGATTTTTTACTCGAATATAGTTTTAGAGTTTTCCCCAAAATATAGTATTTTTTATTTTAATTTCTGAAATATTATATTGGCTACAGTACCTTAAAAGTCGGATTCAACTAAATCCGAGTATGAACAGTGTTTTCTTAAAAAATCCCTAAAAATTGCCTGAAGTCGGATCCTTCTGAACAAGTCTTTAGTTTTTTTTTTTAATTTACTGTTCGAAGTTGGATTCTCTTGAATCCGACTTCTAGGGTACTGTAACAAATACAATATTTCGGGAATTAAAATAGGAAGACCATATTTGGGAGGAAAAAACTAAAGAAATATTTATGGAATTCCTCCATTATATTATATTACATTACCAGCAATAAGTTGATTTAACAAGATGAGATGTTAGGTCTTTTAAGTAAGTCAGGGATATGAATTCTGGCGTTGTAAATAGAGAAAACTGAGTTGTTAGGTCACTCCATATTGAACATATAAAAATTTAATATGAATTAATCGATCAATGAGATGAATATCGATAATTAAAAGAAATACTACTGAGTTGTACTGAATATATTATTCTTGCGCTGTCTCTGTTTAGAGATGTGATGACTTTAAATTGTACTAAGACGGTCATACAGAAAATTATTTTTCAAACATCACTATATATATAAACCCTAATGAATACATGCATATTCTAACCCCTAAACAATTAGGTTTTAGAACTTAAAATGAAAGGTTATGGGATTCATTATTCCAGGGTTAATGTGTAAGTTAAGGATTTAGGACTACAATGGGTTAAAATTTAAGAGTTAATATTTAAGGTTTATGTATTCCTCTCTGTTTTTAGTATAATCATAATCCTAATATGAATTAAACTCTTACTCAATACAGTCTGTTTTTTTTTCTATTTTCTTCTGGATGAGACAATCCGGGATGGGATAAACAGCCAAAAATAAGAAGCAAATGGAATCATGCTCTTCTACCCCACTTTGATATATATATATATATATATTAATACAGTTTTGGCGTTGTTCAACTTCTGGGGTGGATACCACTCCCTGTATATATTAAATCAACCTTTTTGATGACCCTAAGCTACTTGCAAAGGGAAGTAAATAAAGAAAAAAAAGAATTATATAAATAAATAAAGTCTATTTTATTGCCTAAATCCTGTAATTGATTTCATGCTAATCACTTTCTTTACAAGTCATTTTCTGACTTTAGAGATAAGAGCGTGGGTGTTTTGGAAGTGTTCCACACCACACTTACATGTTTTTATTCTGTTCTGTGTTTGTCTCTTGATAATAATAATAATAATTCATTAAACATGCTTTGACTTGGCGAGGGATCCCATGCACAGGGAGACACGTGCTTATATTTCATTTGAGGTACACACTCAGAATGCACGTACGTACATAAGTGATTGGTTACAAATTGATTGAAGCTTACTAACCAGGAAGCATCACTCTGTCCTCTAAATTTTGATATATATATATATATATATATATAGGCATAATTTTAAAAAATGTTCATACCATTTAACTAAATTGTTATTTTGTACCGCATTATTTTTTGAAACAATTTAGTTCTTAATATTTTATTTTAGATCAAAATAGTTCATCTACGGATAAAAACTGTTAGTCAACAAAATATAAATGGCTTAAAATGATGTGGCAAATCTACATGGCAGTGCACGCCGCGATAGCAGTATTATATAGGCAAATATGCTGACTTTACATAATGACTCATCATTCAAAAATAATTTTAAAAAATTATATAAAATATAATTTTTTTTCTTTTGATGTGTCATTCTGCGAAGTCATTTCAAGTTGTTTATTGTCAGTTAAGTAATAGTTTTCATTCACAGAGGGGATATTTTGACCCAAAATGAAACATTGAGGGTTAAATTGCTTCAAATAAAGAGAGACCAAAGTGACTATTCAGTCAAACGTTAGAGACATTTTTTAGCATTATGCCATATATAAAAAAAACCTAAACACCCTCAAAACGTGATTTGCTGGGACGAAACTACACTAAGTCTTGGGGTTGCGTCAATTCATTTGAATTTTACTAATTTTTTATAATTAATTATACTTTATTTATTTTTTAATCTTAATTCCTGATTCCGTTACTGGATATTTGATTATATTATTGAGGAAAAAAATGTAAGGGTGGGATGGGAGGTTAGCTTGTGGGTCACATAAATGCTGCCCTAATAGATGGCATGAATCTTGCAAGTGGAGCAATGTTGAGGAACATTGACTGTTTAATTGCTAATTGTGGAATGTGTGATGATTGGATCATGTCATGTGCACTTAATGCTTGCCATAAATGTCCTCCCGTTGACGTTAACTCTAAACTTGGTTCAACCCTTGGGAATTTAACTATTATATCCCAGTTTGACCAGCATATCAGGTTTTATCTGGACTCTCGTTTAATTTTGTCTAAATCATCTTAATTTAAGACAGTTATTGTTTTTAATAACCAAATATCAGTTAACAGTCTCTAAAGCACGTGGTTAAAAGCTCAAACTATATTTACTGTTCTTAGGCAACCAAAGAGATATTGAAAACACTTGCAGTGTATATGAGAAGAGCATTCTATGGAAACTCGGCTCCTAAAACCCAAACCAGCCTATGGTAAAAAGTTGTTCATGGTATAATTCTCATAGCCTTAAATCAATAACCTGCTTCCAGAGGAAATTTAAGAGACAAACTGATCTCTAGACAATTGAACATAGTTCCTTTTGAAATTACAAGTGGAATATGAGGACTATGATTCGTTCCAACAGCCAGCCAGTCATATGCACCACCACATTAAGCAGCCAAAGAGATGAAAAGGGAGCAATGATAAACGTATTTGTACATTTAAATCAAATAATAGTATCAATGATAACCGACAGAGGACTAAATTATAAAATTTAGAAATAAACAAGGGTCAATTTTATATTAAATAAGTATTTTTAGGGATTAACTTAAATAAAAATAAAACTCGATAAACTTAAAATGTAATTTATATTTTTTAATTAAAATCGGATGTATTTTCTTGGTCACACGTGTCACATGACGCTCTCTGATAGGTCAACATGATTTTTTAACAGAATTAATATTTGGGACAATTGGTGTAATGATTTGAGTTTAAAGAGACAAAACGTGCAAAAAAAATACTTTAAGGTACAAATTGGTAAAAAAATGTATCGTATTTGTAGGGATGACAAAATTACCCGTCACCGACCCAACTCGGTGTGCCCCGACCTGATTGGGTTTTTTCTTATGATTTTCGGGGATCGGGGCAGGGCGGGTATTTAAAAATGTAAAGTCGAGGCGGGTTCGGGTATGATATGAAAATTCTCCGCCCCACCCCGGTATTTTTTTATTTATTTTTATTATATTTATAAAAATACCACTATATATAAATACTTTTAGGAGTTTCAAGCTATTTTTTTAGTTTGTGTTTATCGTAAATTTCTGTTAGATATTGTTCGAATTTTAACATATCTGATTCTAAAAGTCAATGATCGAGTTTATTTTTTTAAATATGTATTTTTTCTTCATATGAGTAATTTAATTGGTTTTATTTTATTTTTTATATAGTTTAAAGTCTGTGAAATTTATATTTTGTAAATATAATGATCGTTCGATCGAATCTAACATTTATCGTCGACGAAATTTAATATATTTTTTTACATTTAAATCAAATAATAGTATCAATGATAATTGACAGAGGACTAAATTATAAAATTTAGAAATAAACAAGGGTCAATTTTATATAAAATAAGTATTTTTAGGGATTAACTTAAATAAAAATAAAACTCGATAAACTTAAAATGTAATTTACATTTTTTTTAAATTTAAATCGGATGTATTTTCTTGGTCACACGTGTCACATGACGCTCTCTGATAGGTCAACATGATTTTTTAACAGAATTAATATTTGGG
Organism: Hibiscus mutabilis; assembly: GCA_019671005.1. Lineage (NCBI taxonomy): Eukaryota > Viridiplantae > Streptophyta > Magnoliopsida > Malvales > Malvaceae > Hibiscus > Hibiscus mutabilis. Next base: position 48,370,244 of record CM033737.1, read on the forward strand.
ACAATTGGTGTAATGATTTGAGTTTAAGGAGACAAAACGTGCAAAAAAATTACTTTAAGGTACAAATTGGTAAAAAAAAATGTATCGTATTTGTAGGGATGACAAAATTATCCGTCACTGACCCGATCGGTTTTTTTCTTATGATATTTGGGGATCGGGGCGGGGCAGGGCGGGGCGGGTATTTAAAAATGTAAAGTTGGGTCGGGTTCGGGTATGATATGAAAATTCTCCGCCCTGACCCGGTATTTTTTTATTATTTTTATTATATTTATAAAAATACCACTATATAAATACTTTTAGGAGTTTCAAGCTATTTTTTTAGTTTGTGTTTATCGTAAATTTCTGTTAGATATTGTTCGAATTTTAACATATCTAATTCTAAAAGTCAATGATCGAGTTTATTTTTTTAAATATGTATTTTTTTCTTCATATGAGTAATTTAATTAGTTTTATTTTATTTTTTATATAGTTTAAAGTCTGTGAAATTTATATTTTGTAAATATAATGATCATTCGATCGAATCTAACATTTATCGTCGACGAAATTTAATATTTTTTTTTACATTTTCGGGTCAGATCGAGTTTATAAATCGGGCGGGACGGATAAATTATTATTTTATTTCCGGGGCGGGGCGGGGTCGAATTTTGGGATTAATATATCGGGGCAGGTTCGGGGCAGCCAAAAACCGGCCCCGCCCTGCCCCGCCCTTGTTGCCATCCCTAGTATTTGCTATTTTATTAAAATGTTGATCTCAAACGTATATAAACCAGCCATTAAATTTATTAATATAATATAATTGTTTTTGTTACGATTATAACTTTATAAATTAATATGATATTTCCCCGCTATTCAAATTAATATCTCTGTTAATATATATTTATTCGTTAATTTTTTTTACATAAAATAAATGGTTAGTCAACTTAGGAATTAAAGTTTTGAGGATGTAATGTTTTGAGATTCACTTAGGAGAGATATATTATATATTACTCGATTAATTTAGATCGAATATTTTAAGAGAAATGTTTTTGATTGGGATGTTGATGGAAAATCTGGTGGTTTAAACCAGGATTTGAGATAACAAGGCATTTGCCTAGCTGTGGTTAATAATTCTGTTGTGTATTGAAGGGTAAGCTACATCCATTATCACCCAAGTCCCAACTGTAGGTGTAATTATATTTTGTTCACTGAACTTTCAATTTTGTTAATCAGACCATTTAATTATTTTAATAATATTAATTAAATTATTTGTCGTTAAAATTTAATGGGAGGATAACGTAACAATTAACGAAAATTTATATAATTACACATTTGGTCCATGTCACTTGCATATTATATCAATTTGGTCACGATTTTAATTTAACTCAATAAGTTTAATCATCCAATCATGTGGTGACACGTGTCATCACATGATTGGAGAAATTTAGATTAATTTTATTTAATTCAATAAATGTATTTCCCACCAATCAGATGTTGACACATGTCACTCACAAAGACAACAAATAAAATGGAAGGATTAAGTTAGGTGGGATTCGAACCCACGCCAATGGTAACACGTGGCAACAAATAAAATGGGAGGAGTAAGATAGGGTTGGATTCGAACCCACACCACCAGAACAGTAAGCAAAAGTCCAGACCACTGGGAAAATGTTTAAATTTGGAAACATTTGATAACATACTTTATATAATGTTGTAAAAAAATTTGTTTGGTACCTCAACTCAAGAGAGTATTTTACAGGTATTTTGTTCTGCTGAACACCCAAAGCTACTTTCTTGCTTAGCCCAGTGGGATGGCCACTAGGATTAAAATTTAAGAGAGGAGGAAAAGGAAAGGCATGTTAACTGGAATGCAAAGAACCTAGGTAGTGCTTAAGCTAATTTATAAAATGCTATTTGGGCTCTGACCTCTGGATGTCCAAATTTAGTTTAGTTACTTCATATCCTTCTTTCAAATGATATTGTGACACGTGTCACTATTTCTTTGGATAATAAAAATAATTTATTGTTATTTTTTTAAAATAAATGACGTGGCACTTTGCCATGCCAGCGTCTCGTGCTGACCGTTAGTCAACTATCTGTTTCTATTCACGAAAGGACATTTTGAACCCAAATGAAACACTAAGGGTGAAAGTAGACAAAAAAATATAAACCAAAATAACTATTTAATAAAACGTTATGGACATTATACTTAAAAATCTACTACATTTAAAACATATTGGTATGAAATTAGTAGAATTGTGGATAAAATATTACTTTCTTTAAACGTCGATTGAATTTAACCAAAAGAAAAGAAATAAGAACTACAAATCCATAAAATTTGTAAAAATTAACGGTTAAATAACTATTTATGATTAGATTTTATAATGCATGTATTACACTTGTCAAGAAAAATAGTACACCAACAATCGGTTATTCTAGTTGTATAAGGCGTTAGGTGTCTTAAGTAAGGTTAAGGGTTTGATTCTGTTGTTGTGAATGGAGAAAACTAGGTTGGGAAGGTCACCTTTATATTGAACCTCTAAAAAACCCGATCTAAATTAGTCGGTCAATAAACTGGATACAGGTGATTAAATAAAAATAGAGTACTTAAGCAACCTCAAAAGAAATATACTTACATTTTCCTCTCTCTTTTTGATGAACTGTAAGTTGGTATGATTTGATGGGCTGTAAGTTTAAAACAGGGGACAAGTAAATGGAGCAGTCTGAATATAATTCATTAAAAGCATAAACACATGTAGATGAGTCAAGGTTTGTAGTTGCATATAATTGAGTTTCATATTGGACATAAACTTCCATGGATTGAATCAAAAGTAGTACACAATCTGTGAAAGAACAAAGCAAGGGTCTGAAATTATTCATAAAACCAGTTGAAGCCGATTATTATAACACCAGTGGATAGTATACATCAGTTCCACCTCTTGGACCTTACGACTCCCTAAAGTCCATGCTTCCCTCCCACAGTTCAATCACTTCCACTTCTTGAATTTCCCTCCTCCATGCTTCCCGTGCTTGAATTTCCCGTGCTTGAATTTCCCGTGATGGCCACCACCATGCTTCCCGTGCTTGAATTTCCCGTGATGGCCACCACCATGAACACCGTAAGCACCATAACCGCCATGAGCACCGTGAGAACCGTGAGACAGGTGCTGAGCCCCCAATGCAACTGCCGTAGCTGCAGCACCACCGGCAAGCATCCCTCCTAAGGCACCGTGCCCTGCAGACACAATTACAAAACATATTTAGAAACTTGTACAAAAAGAAAGCTAATTATTGGCATTTAACATATTGGCAACAAACTCCAACTACAAGCATGAAGACAATCTTGGAACTTTACCTGAATGGGATGCGCCATGAGGTGCGCTGGGATATCCCGCGGGTGGATAGCCCTGAGGGGGGTATCCTCCGGCTGGTGGATAGCCCTGAGGAGGGTAGCCTCCGGCTGGTGGGTAACCCTGAGGTGGAGGGTAGCCTCCGGCTGGTGGGTAACCCTGAGGTGGAGGGTATCCTCCATGTCCATAACCATGACCTTGACCAAGACCATGAGCAAGGTTCGAAAGGAGACCCTTGTCATCATGGTCAGGCTTATGCTTGTCCTTTCCCATGTTTCTTTCTCAACCTGGGGCACCAAGTTAGGCAAACATGAATACATACAACACGTACATCCTGTAAACTATGATCTGAAACATTTGTAAATGGCTACTCCTAACTCCAAGATCATCACCCATCAACAAAACAAGTCATAAACATAGAACAGAACTAACAAGAAATCATGAAATCTACAACAAAAAAGGGGTTCATCGTTTAACAAATTCTGTAACACATAACGGGTAGCAATTACAATCATGAAAAACCTAAAACCCCCAAAGAAAGAACTTGAGAAATCAAAAGTAATTTAGAGATGGTAAGAAAAGAGTCAACGTTTTTATGTTTAGGGGATTTGGATACGACCGAGGAGCAATCTACACTAGCACAAACCACAACAGAACAAGAGATGAAAAATGAAAATAAACATACAAAGATAGAATGCAAGCAGATCGGGGGAAGACGAGAGATCTGTTGTTTCTTACGATTACAGAGAAGATGGAGACAGTCGGGGGTCAGCAGCTAGATAAGACGAACCCCCTCCGTTTATTTATAATTCACAATTGAATGGAGATTCCACGCTTTGCTTTAACGCGTAATGGACGCGGCTGCTGAGTATGACGAACCCCCTCCGTTTAAACCTTAATCCGTAAGTAGGGGAACCCTTCCATTTTTTTGTGCGATGATTTCATCCATGCCAAAAGCTAATGTAAAATAATGGCTTGGTTTCACGAGATGGGTGTTATTAAATAATATTAGATATCTGAATTTTGATACCGTAAATAAAATAAATTAAATTAGGACAAGTTTATATAATATTTAATCTATTTTTATATTTATATTTAATTTGTTATAATTATTGTTCGAATAAGAAAATAAATACAAAACATTTGGAAATAGTAATGAATGAAACAAAAAATGGAGGAGATGAACCAAGTGGTCTAATAGGATGTGACATTAAATCCCTTAAGCAAGGTCAGATATTTGAATTCTGACGTTGTAAATGAAAAAAATTGAGTTGAAAGAGTCGACTCCATAATGAGCCTATGCAAAATCTAATCTAAATTAGTTAATCGGTGATTAGACAAAAAAAAAGAGATGAGATAAAATTTAAGAAAATAATATTTTATTGATTATATACTATATAAGATAAATTTCAATATTTGTTAATGACTAAAGATGTATAATTCTTATGTTATCTTTATGTGAAAGATTTAATGTTGTAATAATTTAAAGGAAAAATTGATAACATACCGAGTCTTAGAATTCTATTCCTATAAACACATCATTCAAATAGACATTTCTATTTTTTTTATGGGTAAAACTTTGATACACAGGCTGTGTAAAATTAATTTTACACAAGCCTGTGTATTTACACTATAAAAACCTAAATTCTAAATTCCTAACCCTAACCCTAAAAAACTAAACCACACACTCTAAACCCTAATCTTAAATTCTAAACCCTACAACCTAAACTCCTAAACCTTAAATCCTAACCCTTAAAATTAAAATGCACGTGTAAACTAAAGTTTACGTATCAAAGTTTTTTCCTTTTTGTATAGTGTTTTGAACCATTTAATGCATATGATGGATATTACAATCATTCAACCGATAAAATCGATTTAGTGGAAGATTTGTAAATAGTCTGATTTATTACACATTAATGTAGTATAATTTATAAGATTCACTAATTAGCCGAATAGTAAAAAATACTCATTTTATCTCATTTTATATGCATTAAATCCAGACATTTACTTTGAGAAAATAATATTTTTCTACTTAATCAGAAAAATTAGTATTAGTTCTGTTTTTCTTTTCCAAATCCTTGGATTAGGTGATTACCCACCAACCTATCTAAAGCCAATCTGGAACCACTCCAGTCGTGGAGAGTTGTTGAGTTGCGGAAGGCGGCTTGTGCAACAAAATTGAACGTTACCAAGACGATAGACAACCTATGAAAATTTATGTTTTTTTATATTCTCAACATCAATTCCCTTCGTCTCTAACATTATTATTATGCATTAATGATCAAAACTATAAAACATGAACAAATGCAACGAATCCCTTGGAAAATAATATTAGCCAGACCCCATAAGCATCATCCACTCAGACTATGTTGATGCTTATCAGCCATGCTACACAACTACAATACAAGAACAGTAAGGCTATAGAAAATATAACCCTTCAAAACTCTTTACAAATCACTTGAGGAGAGATCTTGCTAAATGTTCCCGAGCAGTGGCCAATGCTTGACTTATTGTCTGCAAAACATTATGTTTATAAAGACAAAATGCAAATATGGTTTCAGTGTCTGCCTGCTGATGGGGGGAAGTATTGGAAGAATTATCCAAAACAAGAAATCAAAGAGATTTCTAGCTGTTTCTTGAAGGAAGAAAAATAACAATACCTTCTCAGATAAAGGAGCAGCCGCATCTACACTATGGCTGGCAACCTTTCCCGCAGTAGCATTAGCATCAGTTTCTAGGATGACCCTGCAAAGGGGAAAATACATAGAAAAGAATTAACCAGGATAGAAAATCACTCTTATGTCCTGAAGTGGATTGAGATAGCTCAGAAGTCAGAACCCCTAAAGATGACCATTTCAGTTCATTCCAATGACTCACAAAACTCTTGTTTTAGCCAACAAGTCTACAAATTCATCTGTTGGTAAAGGTTTCTCACAACATTGCTAGAAGGAAAAGTAGGTGTCTATGTATACACACACATATTATATTACAGTACTAATGGTTGTTAGAAGGGTAAAATGTACAGGATGCTGCCTTCTCTTTTCTCGCATAATTAGTTTTAGGCAATTTACCAACCGTGTTAAGTGATGGAATTCCAGACAAAAATGAGGTGTATGAACAGACACTTTTGCAGACACAGTAAGTACCCTGCTATCCAAGTATTAGCAAAATATCAGTAACTATCATTTTCACTAGCAATGATATGCTAACCATCATTAAATAGAAACTAGTCTATGAAATGTTCTCCCTCACCCACCAACCCACTTTTCTTTCTTAATAATCACATGTAGACATTGGCAGCAAGTTAAAGTTTCAACATTAAAGGAATCTTGACTGTCACCAAGCAAACAAAAATAAGTATTGTGTCATTTATACAAAAGTGAACTTTAACTACAATGTATCGTGTTGCATACCCGCCATCGACGATCTCATCAAGGCATAACAAAACGAGATCCAAGTTCTCCAGTGCCTCTTTCTTGTCCACATTCCCTCTGGACAAAAAGGAGCCAAATTAATTCATGGAAATATGACCTTTAAGCATGTATAAAGATATGGTAAACAAATGATTATGAAAACCTTAGAAGAACTGAAGAAGGCCAACTGCATCAAAGAAGCCTTGAAGAACAATAACCAAAATGAGCTCATTTTCACCCTCAGCCCCAGTAACAAAAAAGTGAAGGTCTTGAGCAAACTTGTACACGATGATATGATTCTCAAACATTGCTATCTCCGCTGTAAACAAGGACACATCACCATAATCAAGTAGAAATGGAAGGTCAATGAATGAAGATATTTCTTGTCCTCCCAAGCAAAAGTTGTCAGTTCTTCGAGTTTATTTGTGTCCCATGCATAGATTAAGAATATATGGTTATGAATCAACATAAAAAGGGAAAGAACAGTTGCATTCGCATTATAGTTGTTCACATGAAAGAAAGAGAGGCCATGATCGACGAAAGGGATTAGAAATTGTTTACCTTCGGTGCGAGCATTGGTCTTTTGAGTCTTGGAAAACAAAGCTTTCTCAAAGGCTTCCTTAGCACTGTTAGTCGGCCATTCATCTGAATAATATTTAACAGCAACACGGTTCCCATCGGAATCCAGAAGGAGGATATTTTTAATAGAAGGACAAGAATCCTAGCAACACACCAATCATGAACACAAATTAAGGATTGTGAATGTCCCAAAACCATGTTGTTGGATTGATGCTTAAGATTGGCAATGACTGACGAAAGAAACAACGGTAATGGGATCTAAGGCTTACATTGAGTTTTCCTGGATTTAGTTCAAATTAACACTAATGTCTATTCTCCTTGTTCAATTCAGATACAGTTCAGACTAAAACAAGATTCCACAATGGGATCCGAATACATTGTAGGAAAAGTGTAAATCGGAATCGATTCCGAACATAGGCAGAGATGCGAAGTACGAAGTGTAAAATGTCAGTCCATACATTACCAGAGAATGCAAAACGGTGATTATGGAGAAAGGGAGCTGACCATTTCTGTTGTTTTTGGATGTTAGGCAAGAAAATGGACGGAGCGCCTCCACCACAGATGTTGGATTTTGATACGGCGATCAACGAGGACGGGAGTCAGCAATTATGAGAAAACAGAGAAGCGTAACGTAATGTCACCCTGCAGTGTGTCACGGCCTTAGCCTTTAGTTCACTTGGTCGCTAAACCGTGCGGCACTTGAAAAGGACTCTTCCCGATCAAGTCAGCCTTTTTCTCTCGATTGATCTGCTCAAAATAAGCAAGCAACACATTAGTCTCGCGCCATAAAACTATTCTTCAAACCATGGTCGAAACCGTCGGACATTGCGGATGCACACAGTCGACCTCCAGCTTCTCGTAGGAAAGAAAAACGGTTTTTATTTTATTAGAAAAAAGAAAGCATCGGGTTACATTAGAAAACTCACCCACACCATCGACTTGGGCGGTAGGGGCCGTCTCGATGGTGTGTATGATACATACCTTTACCAGTGGATCAGCCCAAACTCTACCGACTGTCCACCCCCTACATATATGCGAAAAAAACATTATAGAAATGACCCGAGTAAACATTCTATTGTTTGAAATGAGGACACTTTTTCCCTAACTAAAGAAATAATTGAAAACAAAGACTCTTCTTCCTAAAACATTGATGTGCTTGAAAATGGGGCACGGTGAAAGTGACTCGGTTGTGGCCCCGAGACTCGGTTGTGACACTATGTGAGGGGATGGCCACAACATCCTCCCCCACCTAACTTGTTGACGCCCTCGACAACTAAGCTGCAAGGAACTCCTCGATTTTCTGCTTGAACGCCTTTAGGTCATGATCTCTCTCCCAACTTGTCTCTTCGGCTCCGAGACCTTCCCATTTGACCAGGTACTCACGAACAGGCTTATTCTTGGACACCTTAACAAACCTATCAGCAAGGATCTCCTCAACTCGACGTTCTGATGGGGGTTTGGTACAGATGGGGCCCCGATCACTCTATCATCGGCTAACATATGAGGGGCTCGCATGAAAAGGCTTCAAATTGCTCACATGGAACATAGGGTGAACTTTCATCCATGAGGGCGGCTTGATCTTGTATGAGTTATTCTCAACTTTGGCCACAATCGGTACTGGTCCTTCATACTTTCGCACCAACCGCCGATCTTTATTCCGTAAGAACCGCAACTGTTCTGCCATTAGCTTCACAAGTACTAGATCGCCAACTTTGAACTGCTGGTCCCTTCGGCCACAATCCGCCCACTTCTTCATATGTTTTGCAGCTTTCACTAGATAAGCCTGAGCAATCTCTATATTTTGGCGCCACTCCTTTGAGAAATTAAAAGCTCGGGGACACTTTCCTTTGTATGACTCTATAGTGGTGTGTGGAAGCCGCGGCTGTTGACCTGTCACAATTTCAAAGGGGCATTTTATTAGTAGCAGAACTCTTTTGTGAATTAAAACAAAATTGTGCCACATCCAACAATGAAGGCCAATTTTTCTGGTTGGCCTGGATAAAATGCCTTAAGTACTCTTCTAACAACCCATTAAAGCGTTCCGTCTGCCCATCCGTCTGGGGATGATAACTTGATGACAAATTCAGTTTAGATCCCAACATCTTGAATAACTCTCTCAAAAAATTTCCAGTGAACCGACCATCCCTGTCACTAACAATATCTTATGGGACACCCCAATACTTCACCACATGTTTAAAGACTAACCGAGCTGTCTCTTCCGTCGAACAATATTTAGGGGCAGGGATAAATATAGCATATTTTGAGAACCGATCCATCACCACAATGACAGCTCCAAGATCCCCCACCCGAGGCAAGCTCACTATGAAGTCGAGTGAAATGCTCTCCCAAGGTCGTGCTGGCACTGACAATGGCTGTAACAATCCTGCAGTCTTTTGTCGATCCACTTTATCTTGCTGGCAAATAAGGAAAGTCTTGGTATAGTCCATAATATCCTGTCGCATGTGCGGCCAATAATATCTTTGTTCCAATAGGGCCAGAATACGCCGCCAACCTTGGTGACCTGCTCAGGGAGTGTCATGGCATTCACGCAGTAGCTTCTGTCTAAGTTCTCCCGCTCTCGGGACATACATACGCGGACCTTTCGTCATTAGGATCCCATTCTCTACCCAAAAGGTCTTCGATTGGCCACTTTCCACCATCCTCAATATTGCCATCATCTGCAAATCCTTTCCCATATTCTCCATTATGAGTTCCCGGATGTCATTCGTCACCCTACTAGCTGACATAAGAGCAATCAATCTAAGGGTCGCCAGATCGGCCCTTCGACTCAACGCATCAGCTACCCGATTCTTCTTCCCAGCTTTATGCTCAAAACTAAAATCAAACTCCGCTAGGCGCTCTTGCCATCTTGCTTGCCTTGCCGACAGTTTTGGTTGTGTCAGGAAATGACTAGCAGTTGTGTTGTCTGTTTTAACAACAAACTTTGAGCCCAATAAATAATGCCTCCAAGCCCTGAGACAATGGATCACGGCTAGAAGTTTCTTTTCCTGAGTTGCATATCTCGTCTCGGCACCACTCAACTTCCGACTCTCAAAGGCCACAGGGTGACCACCCTGCATGAGTACTCCCCCTATGGCAAAGTCAGATGCATAAGTTTCAACTTCCATGGGTTTCTCAATGTCTGGTAATACTAGGACTGGGTCGTTCATCACAACAGTTTTTAGTCCCTCAAAAGCATCTTGACACTCTTTAGACGAAACCCACTTCTCACATTTCTTTAACAAATTGGTAAGTATAGCTGTCCTCCGATAGTAGCCTTCGACAAACCGTCTATAATAGTTAGCTAATCCCAAGAATGATCTGAGCTCACTGACACTCTTTGGAGTCGGCCATTCTTGGATCACCTTCACTTTTTCCTCATCCATTCGAACATGTCCCTGCCCAACGAGGTGTCCTAGGAACTTAATTTGAGTTTGGGCGAAAACACATTTCTCCATTTTAACAAATAGCTGATTATCTCTGAGCCTCTGAAACACTAACCGCAAATGGTTTTCATGATCTGTCAAAGAGGAACTATATACCATTATATCGTCCAAGTACATCACCACAAACTTGTCCAGAAAATCATGGAACACCTGGTTCATCAAGGTGCAAAAGGTTGCAGGCGCATTGGTTAGCCCAAATGGCATCACAAGAAACTCAAAGGCCCCATATCGAGTAACACAAGTTGTTTTCGGTTTATCTCCCTCGGCCACTCTTACCTGATGATACCCCGATCGAAGATCCAGCTTTGTAAAATATTTCGCGCCACTTAGCTGGTCGAACAAGTCCGCAATTAAGGGGATGGGATACTTGTTCCGGACAGTCACCTTGTTCAGGGCTCTATAGTCCACACACAATCTCAAGCTCCCATCATGTTTTTTTTGGAATAACACGGGCGCCCCAAATGGCACTTTAGACGGTCGAATAAACCCAGCTTTTAACAGTTTATCGAGTTGTTTCCTCAATTCAGCTAATTTCAGAGGGGACATACGGTACGAACATCTTGCAGGAGGTTTGGAACCAGGGACTAGTTCAATCCCATGATCCACCGTCCTTCGAGGAATGAGCCCTTCTGGCAACTGATCTGGCTTGACATCTTTATAGTCCTCCAACACTCTCAGAATCCCACTTGGTACCCTTCAAGGGTTGACTCCCTATGTAGAATAGGTAATACGACAAAAGAAGGTTCCCCCTTCTTCACCCCTTTCTTAAATTGCATTGCTGACAGCATCTTTCCGCTTCTTGGTAGAATGGTAGCGGGTATCACCCCCGGGCGATCCCCTAGAAACAATAGACAGCTCGCAGCAGGGACGGGGGTGGCCTGGGCTTTTGTCATGAAATCCAGTCCCAACACAACATCAAAATCGTCCATAGGGGAAACAGTGAGATCCACGCTTCCCTCCCAGGACCCAAGGTTGGCCTTCACCCTCTTAACACTTCCACAAATTACGGCGGTAGCAAAATTAATTGCTTTCATCTGTCCCACATCTCCAGTAATTGTTAAACCGCATCTCTTGACTTCCTCAGGTGAGATAAAAGTATATGTTGCTTCCATGTCAACTAGAGCCCTAGTCGCCTTCCCATTTATCACCAAGTCCACGTACATCAAGCCATTTCTCGGTTCCTTCTTTATGTTGTCCAATTGAGATTGTAATGCATTCAAAAAACGAATGAACCCAATCCTGGCCAAATTGGTCTCACTATTCTCTGTAGGTGGGTTAGAGGATGTGTCCTCAGGCTGTGAAAGTTCCAAAGCACTCAATGCACCCCTATGTGGGCACTCAGCCACGCGATGAGGCCCCTTACACAGGAAGCATGCTAGGGGTAGCCTATTTGGTCCATTCCTCGGCGTAAAGCTACCATTCCCCCTATTTTGCACCGGTTTCTTGTTTAGAAGTCCCCTCCCGGCTCCCCAAGTTATCGACATCTCCCCTCTAGCCGTCTTACTCTCATTACCTGCATGGTTATTGCTCCCACTAGTTGGGGCCTTGCGTTTGTTTGAGCCATCACTGTAATCGTTAAGCCGCTCGACAGCCGTCATGGCAGCGACTACATCCTGCACTCGTTGTCTTTGAATATCAGCTCTAGCCCATGGCTTTAAGCCCTCAAGGAAAGCAAACATCTTGTCTTTCTCCGACATGTCCTTAATATCCAGCATCAATGCCACAAACTCTCTCACATAATCACGAATAGTCCCAGTATGGGTCAAATCCCTCAACTTCTTCCAAGCATTATACTCCACATTCTCCAAAAAGAAGGTAACTATTAATTCTTGTTTCAGCTCGTCCCAACTTTTAATGAACACACGCCATTTGTGAACTTGGACCTCCACCACAATTTGGCATCCTCTAACAAGTACATAGAAGCAATCGAGACCTTGTCTTCCTCTATAGTGGTGCGAGCAGCCCGAAAGTATTGTTCAATATCAAACAGGAAATTTTCAAGCTCTTTGGCATCCATGTTCCCCTCATACCGCTGAAGCTCAGGGACCCTATTCCTCTGTCCCCTTTCTATGGTCACCGAATTTCCCACAACCACTTCAATCAAATTAATTTGAGCCTTAAGCTCCTCTATCTCATACTTCAGAGTACTCATTGCCTCCTTTGTCTCATCAGTGAGGTGTTTCACCATGTGAGCCAACTCCTGATGAGAAACTTCAATCGCTCGAACTCGTTCACTGGTCACCACATGAGCCCTCAAGGCCACCACCGCGGCTTCTAGCTCTTCATATCTATCGGGGTCTATGGTTCTACCCCCTTGTGTGGGCACCCTAGCGCCATGTTGCGCCGAAGTACCTGCGCCCGCTGGCACCTTAGTTCTCGGGACGACTTTTGGCCCATGATGCTTACGCGTAGTCACCATCCCTGGGTCGACTCCAACCACACTAGTTCCTGCACAGGAAAAATAATAAGCACCACAATGCCTATTAATAACTCAGCACTACTGTGCTTCAAGAGGGAGTAAGCATCTGTAGCGATGTCCTTTTCGCTAAAAAAATGTGTTTTCGAAGTGTTTGTGGTTTTTCGGGTATTAAAATATTCATTCCGTGGGGTTTTTTAAAAAAAACCGCGTTTTATTTAAAAATTGGAGTCGCCACCGGCCATTTAGGTAGGTCGGACACCATAAAACTAGAGATTCGAAAACTGTTGAGTTCGAGAGTCGGTTACGGATGGGGAAAGATTAGCACCCCCACACCGCCCAAAATTGGTACTTTAATAATTACCGCTTTATTAATATTGGATTTTTCGGGTTAAAGTGACGATTAGTTTAAAATTCGGTTATAATTGCGAATAAATTTTAAAGGCCCCGTTATCCGAGAGTAAACGCCCAACCACTATCACTACGCCTGATACTGGCCCCGTTTACGCTCGGATAAAAGTGTACCGCATTGACATTATGTATTCCATTATGCAAACTTAGTGAGCAAAATATAAAACATGGCAAATAATTTAAATACAATAAATATTAACATAATAGAATACTAATCTAACATAAATAAAATACTAATCTAAAACATACATACATATATATTAATCATACTCGTAAATAAGAACAAATTTAACATATCACAATAACAAGGCATGAATAAATGCATGTGGGAACAAAAACACATATTACAAGAAGACATACATATTAAAATAAAACACATTGTAACATATGTAGAACATGGTATTATGCATGACAAAGAAAATATACTAACACGTAACCTAAAAGCAAAGAGAACATACAATACAGGCTAAAATACAAAACATGTTGTGTACGAGCTAATTAAAATATCAATCGAATATGTGTGATACGAATGACCGAACAAACGCACAAAAATACATAATCACCATAAACTTAACACATATATACATATAAACATGAAAATACGAAGCATATACGAGAGACATATGAGCAGGTAAAAAAGCTACATCAACATATACGATCATAATAAACGAACATGAATATTTAAATATGGAACAAGACTGAAATGAAAAGAAATAAACATAAGAAACATAAATTAAAATGCAATAATGTGTGATTTAGGGACGAAATTGCAAACTAAACAGAATCTAAAAGGACTAAAACTGTAATTGGACCAAGGGGCAGGCTTGAAGTGAAAATTTCAAAAACACGGTGGGACTGGTGAGGTAATTTCGCCATTTAAAAACTGATTCAATTTAATCCAGGGGTTGGATTGCAAGATTTTAGAATATAAGGGGGACCAGGGTTGTAAATATCCCATGCGGCAAGACAGAAATACAAATATCGAAAACGCGGGGGGATTTATTTCAGAATTTTACCATTTCACAAAATAAAAGGCCTATAAAATCCCCTTTTTTAGCCTGATCTCAAATTTTCCCTTATTTTTTCTCCTTAACCCGTTGTTATAATACCCAATCTCTCATTTTCTCCCAACTCAACCATCCCAAACCTTTGATGAACCCAGAAACCGATGATCATTCGCCGTCTTCTCCGCCGCCGACCGCCACTAGCCGGCGCCGGCGAACCAAAAGAAACACCCAAAACAAACCTCTTTTCAAACCGAACCCAAATCTGAACTTAGATTTACACTAAGACTCACCCTTTTGTCTAGATCTAAGCAAATACAAAATGAATTTTTTTTTGTTTATGTTTAACCGAAATGAAACCAAAAAGGACCTCCCTCTCCCTTCAGTTCACCATGTTTAGCTTTGGAAAGCTGAAGAGGCTTGTCACTGGTAAGGGGAGACCCGTTGACGACGAAGGTAACAAATCTACATCCCTCCCTTTTTGTTATCACTTCGTATTTTTTGTACATACATGCAAAGAAGTAAGAAAAAGAAAGGGGAGTTCACTGAAACTTTGTGCTTCTTTCTTATTTTTCTGTAACTGATTACAACTAGACTGCCTTACAAATTACTTGTTTCATACATATATCCCTCTTTTTTGGTTTGGTAGCAAGTACTGTAAAATACATTTTTTAGATATGAAATGATACTGACATCGCCTCTTTTTTGGTGATTTTTGATATATCTGAACGCGGTGGTTGGAGGCCGGCATGGTGGAAGCATGGTAGCGGTGTGGGGGAGATGTCTTCGTCCAGAGGCGTTCTCGACCGTTGGATCAGATTCGATCTAACGGTTGGGATAGCTTGAAGAATGCACGGTCCAGATGAAACCTCGATCGGTGAAACGGCTCCAGATCATGACACGTGGAGCTCAGCAGTTGATGAGTTATGGCGCGTAGGATTCACGCACGCGTGGGAGATCGAAGGGTCCGCGCGTGGATCGAACGCGCGCGTGGCATCCGAACGGTCCGGGCGTGTAATACACGCGACCAGCTGGATAACTTCCCTCTTTGATCATGGCCGTTGGATCAACATTTTGATCCAACGGCTCCTGGTTGGCTGCGGAAAGACAAAATAATTAGGGTTAGATATCTGATAGGTATTAGGGTTTTGTTAGGGTTTTGGGTTTGGGCCAATTGGGCCTTGTAATGTATTTTATGGGTTTTGTAATAATCCGGACACTTAATTTAATTGGGTTTTTTTATTTTCAGATTTGTCCATATATATTAATAATAATATATTAATATAATAGTAAATGCATACACATACATACTTACATACACATACATACGATTGTAATGAAATACATTCACACATAAATACACTTAATAATAATACATACAATTCATGCAACACTCATTCGTATACATTCAATAATAACAAGGACATTAATAATATACATGCAAACATATATAAACATACTCATAATGCACATATACCAACATATATTATATGATACCTATAACATAAATATAACCATATCACACACATATTAATAGGTACATAATACACAACATAAATATATGCACCATGCATACATTCACACATCACACATATATCGTATATGTAATATTAATAACATGTACACGCACACATATATATGTAATCATGTACTAATATATTAATATGATACTTAGAGACTAGATAAAAATGAGTGATTACACCACTGTGCTTTCCCAATAAAAAAACTAGGCACCACTGTGCACAAGAAGCAGGAGAGCACCACTGTGCATCAAGAGGGAATAAGCACCACTGTGCTTTCCCAGTAAAAAAACTAGGCACCGTTGTGCACTAGCAACAAGGAAGCACCGCTTTGCTTGAACAAAATTTGAGCACCACTGTGCTATTGATTACGCACCTCTGTGCTTTTCACCACAATAAACCGGCAACACCACGCCCGAAATTGAGTGCAACAACCTTGCTCAGATACCACGTGTCACGGCCTTAGCCTTTAGTTCACTCGGTCGCTAAGCCGTGCGGCACTTGAAAAGGACTCTTCCCGATCAAGTCAGCCTTTTCTCTCGATTGATCTGCTCAAAATAAGCAAGCAACACATTATTCTCGCACCACAAAACCATTCTTCAAACCATGGTCGAAACCGTGGGGCATAGCGGATGCACACAGTCGACCCCCAGCTTCTCCGTAGGAAAGAAAAACGGTTTTTATTTTATTAGAAAAAAAAAGAAAGCATCGGGTTACATTAGAAAACTCACCCACACCATCGACTTGGGCGGTAGGGGCCGCCTCGATAGTGTGTAGGATACATACCTTTACCAGTGGATCAGCCCAAACTCTGCTGACTGTCCACCCCCTACATATATGCGAAAAAAACATTATAAAAATGACCCGAGTAAACATTCTATTGTTTGAAATGAGGACACTTTTTCCCTAACTAAAGAAATAATTGAAAACAAATACTCTTCCTAAAACATTGATGTGCTTGAAAATGGGGCATGGTGAAAGTGACTCGGTTGTGGCCCCGGGACTCGGTTGTGACACCATGTGAGGGGATGGCCACAACACAGTGCAAGTGCATCTCTATTTTTCTACCACGGTTGGTTGCCTCTTGGGCTTCGAAACTAGGCCTGGCCTGCTTCGAAACAAGGTAGTAATTGTTCATAGATATTCTTAACTTTTGACAATGCACACACATCTTGTACATAAAACGGTCGAACTGAAATTAAACTGTCTGGTTTGGTTTGTTTTTTAATGTAATGTTTATAAATAACTTTTAAATTCATGATTAGGAATATAATATATAGTTAAGAGTATTCAAACACATGTTCTCTCGAGTGTTACATGTCAACCGAAACAAAACTCAATCGACCCGGCTAATTTATTAATCCAATTGAACCGAAAATCAATTAGTTAGACAGTTTCATTATATGAATTGAATCATAAAATTAGAGAATCAATCGTAACTTGTAGAAAAACGGAAAACTAAGAATTGAAAAAATGAATTAAAACTTTATTAAAAAAATGAATTAAAAACTGATAAATCTAATTTTCAAAAAGTTTAATTTGTTTTTAAAATAAAATGTTGGACTCGGTTCAATCGATTGGACCTTTTGAATTTTTAAATCATCTGACAAAATTTTTTTATTTTTCATATTAATTTATAATGTTTGATATAAGGCTCCTTTTGTAAATATTTCAAAAAAATAAATTTTCAAGTAAATAAAAACAATTAATAATTCATATATAATATTTTAAAATTGTCTTCACTATTTGTGATACAAAATATTTATTATTATATTATAAAAAATAAAAATTAATCATAGTATTTTTTATTTAACTACTGATATCCGAATCATTGGTCGACCAATCCGAATAAGTCCAATACAAAGGCTACTCTCCTAACCTAATTTTCTTTATTCACAAAATCAAAATCTGAACATCTTACGTAAAGGATCTAACATCTTATCCCGCAAGACACCCTTAATTAGCAAAAATAATTCCGATCAGTCTGTCAAAGAAGAGACTAATATCAAACGATTCAGGCTGTCAAAGGCGGTTCACAAGCAACTCAATCGTCTAAGAAAAACCAATTCATCGGATTAAAAGAAGAAGAAGAAAAAACCATGATCCGCATCATGAATCATGCTCCATGTCATTTCTCCAATAAACAGAAAGCATAACATTTAACCATTGGGGGATGCATTAGTACCGAAAAGATCAAAGACAAGCATTCCTCATGTTCATCGGATCACAACTTAGCTCATAAAGTTTCAACAAGGTTAAGCCAAGCATTATTTAGATTTCACAAAGTGTGAGGAGAGATATTTGGAGATCTCAAACATTCCAACAGCCTCCTTGCCGTCGAATATCGTCTTCAACTTCTCGTCACAAATGATCTCCTTCTTGTTTGCAGGATTCTACACACCATCACAGAGAAGTCATGCTCAACAACATAAAAATTAAAGGGTCAAACAAAGAAATACGAAACAATTCATAGAAATAACGACAGACAATGTTCAAGCTTCCTTAAATTGGTAGAAATTTGAAGTCCCGGTGATATCTAAATTGGCTCAATTGCAGTAAAGCGTAGATTAACACTTTTGCATCAGTGGATTTAAAGAACAAAACATGAAAACATAAATATATGTGAATTCTGATGGACTTAAACATCGAAGGAGCTTTCTGATTTAAACACCCAATACTAAACATATTTTCCATTTGTGTAACATGTGTGTCTTAAGGAAATCACATGGATTGAACTTCCCAGGAAACAAACATGATTAACATAATAGGTCTGATTATTCCGCCAATAACATGAGAGAAGGCTTAAGTAAAGCGCGGCAGTAACAGTGATCTAGAAAGGAAACAAGGAGAATGAAAGGGTGAAGGAAGGACCTGGAGATTGTGGCGTTTGATGTATTCCCAAATCTTTTTAATGGTGTCGGTGCGAGAAGCTTCGGAGGCTCCAAGGAACTTGCCCAGCTGTGGAGAGACGGGTAGTACCCGATTAAGCCCAGTTCCAGCGGAAGAAGAAGAAGAAGAACCGAAGGAAGCAGAGGAAACCTTCGCCGCTTCTAGAAATCCGCCGTACCTTCCAAACAGTTTTGATGTAGCCATCATCATCGTCTCTTCCTCTTCCTCTTTTCTTTTCTCGTTGCTGAAAGAAAACCAAAAGCTCCTCCAAAAACCCTAATAAGTCTGCTGGACTGACAGATGACACCATTTGAACTTTTTAGAGGTAAAATAGGGGGAAAGAGTGAGCTGTGTCGTTTCTTGGGACTCTTAAATTGGGTTAAAGTTTACTCATAATTGGGCCCAAAAGCCTTTTCAACGTGTCACCCTTGTTTTTTTGTACTTTTGTTTCAAGTCATATATTAACCTAATTTGTTAATACAAATTTATAAATTATCAATTATTATATTTATAAATAATTAATATAGTAGCTAAATGTAAAAAAAATCATAAATAAATAAATTATCAATTCATAATGACCGCTTGATTGAATAATTAATAAATTAAAATTATAACCAAATTGATAGAATTTGTAATTATACAAATTTATGTTAACTGCTACGTCACTTTCTCCATTAATTTTTAATGGTAGGTGACTTTATTGATACCATTTAAATTGTTAAGTGGCAATTATAAAAAATTGAAAGTATGGTGCTCAAATTAAAATCACCCCACAATTAAGTGATCATTTATGTAGTTTACCCTGTAAGTTCCCTTATCAACTGCTATTTCATCCCCAAAAGAACAGGCAATACTTTTGGTGCATGTCATGAGAGTAAAATAAATATAAATTGAATGATCCTATTCCAGTAGATTTGCCGCAACAAGGTTCATGGTTATGGAAAGGGATCCGAATAGTATGGGATGATGTAAAGCGTAGCATTGTTTGGAGTCTCGGCGACAGTACCTCTGTTGATTTCTGAAGTGATGCTTGGGTAAGGGTGTAAACGAGTCGAGTCACGCCTGAGTAGTGCTGAGTTCGACTCAACTCATTAAGAATTCGAGGAATGGGGAAGTAAAAGCAACATGGCATTCATTAATTAAACGGGAGATATTGGATATTCAACAATGGACTCTACCTTTTCGGTACCACAGATTCTTGGAGGGGCTGCTGGTTTAAGCGAATAGATTGCAACTCTTCCTTATCATTCAAAAAATGAAGGAAATTTAACTATCTCAACAAATCCTAATTATCTAACTATCAAAATAATGTAATCTCTTCAAAATTTCATGCAAATGATTTTCAAAAGTTTCTTTACTAATATACGTAAAAAAACGTTTACTAACAACACCTTAGCATAGACACTAACTGTAACAAATGTTTTGTTGCATTTAACTTGTACAGATCCATACTGCTGTTGGTATAAATTACAGAATCATAATCTGTGGCGTTAATGTCATTGGGATGAGGAATCAGCTCAAGATCTTTTCTATAAACAGAATTTTTTTACTTACAACATAATCTCCTTCCTAAAAGGAGAGATTGCAAGACGCAGATCACAGAATTGTTGATGATCTGTAATTCTATACTATGTTCTTGCTTCTCACAATAATATCGCTGAATGACTATGATGAAGAATGTCTCCACGCCTGTGATAATGTGTTTTACAATGGGAAAATCTCCATGACTCGAATCGATTGAAGTCATGTTTTGACAAGGATATCTCATTTCTTATGCTTCTGGGTCATGGCTATTAACTACAGTATCCCCCACTCTTCTTCATTGTGATCCCACGCTGGTATACGCCAAAAATAATCGAACAATCAGATTCTCATTCTGATGGCAAAATTTGGGAGCTTATGGATGTTTCAGTGATGGCGACGGTGTTTACTTCTATGCTCTGCTTCAGAGATAGAATCTTCATATCTCCGTGATGATGAATGCTTATTCCGACTCTTTTCACCGTTAAGATGTTTACGAGCATCACCTTCAGATGAATAGCCATGCTTATGTCTGTACTTTCCACTCCTACTATTATGCCTAACAGTGTCTGAATCTTCTGATTCCGAGTTATAATGCTTTTGCATTGTCTTTTTCTTACGCTCATGCCTACCATGGTCTGAATATTCAGATGAATAGGAATGCTTGTTTTTACTTCTCCTATCATTCCCATAATTCTCATCATCAGATGAATTAGAATGCCTTTGTCTGCTCTTTTTACTCTTCCTGTGTCTACCAGCATCGATATAATCCAACGTAGAATACTTATGGGTACTCTTTGTCTTCCTATCATGCCTGCTAGAGTCAGAATCTTCAGATGAATGATTCCGCTTTTTCTTCTTCTTGGTTTTCTTCTCCTCCTTTGACTTTCTCTTATCATCATCAGAAGTTGAGGATAAGCCATCTTGATTAGGATCCTCCGAGTCCCAACTACTTGGAGATGACTTCCTCTTCTGTTTACTCTTTTTTGAGGACTTCCTTTTCTTGGATTTGCAAGAGATGTTAGTCAGCAAATCAGGGATATTGCCCCCACTAAGGAATCCTGTAAATAAGAAAAAATGAAGAAAAGGAGACAACAGTTAACATGAAGTTACTTGGATGTTATAAGCTCAAATTGTCAGTCAAAAAGTCAGCAATAGGAAAAAGTATCCACCTCCATACTCATCAAATATATCCTCGGCAACTATTTGCTGATTGGGATCATCCGGTCGAAATCCACCACGAGGAGGACTCAAACCTGGTTTTTGCTTCAGCTCCCACTTCAGAGGCTGCAAAAAATGGGATACATATCGAGGTGAGAACCAAATGAATAATAAAGAAACATATGAGACAACAAATACTATTGCTTGCTTAGTGTGCATAAACTACTGAAAATATTCTAACATATGAAGTTACAACCCTTCACTCTAATAGACATTTCAAAATAATGACAATAGTGACAAAGACAGCTCCCATATTTTCAAAAGATGTATGAATAGATGTTATTTGGAGAAATAAAGTGATTTGAAGATTAAGCTTTGAATTTTGAAATAACCTTAAATACTTTCAACAGAACCAATATAGAAGTAATACCAACCTCAGTAGGATCCATTTGAGCCATGATAGCAGCCAAGGGGTCGTCTCTTTTCAAACGGCTCTCTTCATTTGGCATTATAGCATCCTTCAATGGACAGTCACGGTCACCACTTTGGTGCCCATAATTTCCACATCTAAGACATTTCACATTACGGACTTCAACAGCAAATGGTTTAACCCTTCCAGGAACACCAGTCTCCAGCCTGAAAGTGCCGTCATCATGCAAACCAAATCAAATAAAACATCAATGTTAAACTATGAGATCAATACTTTTTTCCTTTTATAAGATGATTAATTTTAACATTCCTTAAAACGCAGCTTAAGCACCCTTATGCAAGTCAGTTTCATTTCTCTATAATCAAATTCATTGCAAAACATGACCATGGAAATAGACAGTCAAATAGCTTATTTCAGCAATAAAAATCAGATCAAACCGTCTGTTTCTCCCATAATAGATCAAACTTTCTTTAGTTTAACTGCCAAGATCATCCATTGTTTCAACTACCAAGGATTAATAGTGTAGGAACTACCGTTGCTACATACCGCGGGGCATTTTTAAGAACTTCAAACTCTTCCTCTGTTGGTAAAGCTCGTCCAAAAACATCTTTCGGTCTCGATTTCTGTTTCTTTTTAGTCATAGTACCTCCACCAGGCAAAGATTCCAGTGGCCTGCAAAATGAAGCTGATAAATTGAGAAAACTATATCACAAAGATGAAAAGCAGCTAACATTCAAACAAGTAAGCACATTAAACATTTTATATCCGAATCAAAATTACATTGCTGTCGAATGATCATTGGAAATGTCGTTCTGCTCGGTATTTTTCCTCTCATCGGCGATCTCAGCCGCTTTGGCACTCTCAGCATTATAACCAGGCGGACGAACATACATAAAGCTAACAGCTTTCATCATCTCCACCTAGGAATTTAACAAGGGTTGTTGGGTAATTTAGTTCCCAAAAAGAATGAAGATAGAAAAAAAACGGAAATCACTTGGATTAAGAAAGGAAAAACCTTTTCCTTCTCCTTTTTGGAAATTAGAGCAGTCTGGCGAAAGAATTCTTGCTCTTGGGCATACTGTAACAAAGCATAAAACACAATACTTAGCGCAAGAACAATTGAAAAAAAATGAAAGATAAAGGAAAGAAAGAAAGTGACCTCGCGGGCAACTTCTTCGGCACGGCGGGAGCGCTGGGCATGGGTCTGCTCGGCGATCCACTTGCGGCGTTGATTGGGATAGGAAAGAGGATGCCATGGCTTTTGGTTGAGATAGGAATGGCTCCAGGCGGTGCCGGCTTTTGTCTTGTAATCGACTTCCCCCGAAGAGCCGGGCTTGTCATCGGAGAACCTTTTGCTCAGCCTCATTCCTCCCCCCTCCTCTCCGATTCCATCCATCCTATCAATCACTCACTGCTTTCTTCTTCTTCTTTCAACGGGTTCTATTTCCTAAACAGTGGAAGAACCCAAATCTCTGCTTTCAATCCCAAATTTTGCTGGTACCAGCTTCACGATTAGGGATCGGAAGCTCCGTTTCTTGGGCTGGCCTAACCACCTTGATGGGCTTAACAACTTTACAAAGTTCCACCCTGCTCTTATAATCAAATAAGAAAAAACTTTGATACACATGCCGAGTAAACTTTAATTTACACGTGCATTATAGTTTTAGGGTTTAGAATTTAAAGTTTAGAGGTTTAGGTTGTGTGATTTAAAATTTAAGGTTAGTGTTTAGAATTTAGTGTATAGAGTTTAAGGTTTAGGGTTTAGTTTTTTAAGATTAGAGTTAGAAATTTAGGATTTAAGTTTTTATAATATAAATACATAGACTTGTGTAAAATTAGTTTTACACCGCCTGTGTTTCAAAATTTAACCCATCAAATAAAGTCTGCTCTTGTTTTTAAAGTTTCAACAATTTTCTCTTTGGGATAAATCTCAATGTTATCTCTTTTTAGTATAATTATTATTATCTGATTTATTGATCGATTTATTCATATTAAGTTTTATAAAAAATCACTATAAGAGACTTTGATAATCCAATTTTCTCTACTCATAATGTCAGCATTTAAATTCCTAATATTTAATATATAAAATTTGAAGTTTTTGACGGAACATATAAATTTTGATAGAATCGAAAATTAAGTAAATATTAAAAGTTTTTTTATTATTATGCATTTTCACTCTTGAAGCATGATGTTATTTTAAATGTCGACTCATTTTGTTATTTGTTTATATAAAAATGTGATTTGAATGATTATAAAATATAATAAATGTAATTAAAATAAAAGATGTATATTATAAATAAAAAATAATGAATTATATTCTAATAGCATTATTTTCTTAATAGCTTTTTTTAAATATTACATTGTTGTTAAACTTATAATTGATGCGCTCACGAAATTAAAATGCGAAGGGGTCATTGTTTTTCCTATAGTAAACTCAAATCAAGACAACAATTTTATCTCTACAAAATGGTACCATAAGAAAGGCGGTATGAGCATTGCCATCCACATATTGAGTTGTCAACATAGCTTCTCCCTCATAAAACAACCTTCAGCGCTCAAAAAGATAAAAAGAAAGAACCATAATCATCACCCACCCACCCACAAGTCGATCTCACAACAGCATCCAACCACAGGTCTGGTCCTGGTGCTTGAGAGTGTTGCACAGTCTTTCTTTTCTTCCGAACACTGTTCTTGTATTTCGAGCTTTTATGAACTATTTATGTTTTTTTGGTTCCTTTAAAAATACTACTCACTCCATCCCACCAAAAATATTTGGTTTTTCACGTAGTTTTAAAAAGATGGTGTAAAATAATTAAAACGACAATTTTATTTTTGAAAAGTTAAATTTTATTTTGTTGGAAAACTAAAAAATAGGTATAAAAGAAAATGTCTTTTAAAAGTTATTGATTTTTTCATAAGACATTTTAAGTGAGACAATTTTAAAACAGAAAAAAAGAAATATTGAGTATGACAGAGGGAGTAGCATAATATAACGACGCAAAGAGCTTCTAAATCCGCATCTGGCTTCGCTTTCCAGCATATTCGTTGTGGACTTGATCTGCTTCTTTTATCCGTTCAGGTTCCGTTGGCAGACGTAAACGGTATCATCATTCGCTCTTATTGCATGATGAGTTGAGTGAAGCTGGGAGGTTGAGGGTAGCACCCAACACAAAATCTGGAAATGAAAGCCACATCATATCCATATACGCGTGTATAAAGAATAAAAGGACAGGACAGTGTGCAGATTCATAAATTGTCCTTTGCTTGGTGTCGACGCGTTTTAGGTGGATAAACCATCCATCATCTTCAACTTCAAGTAGGAAATGGATTTTGGCATGCCCATGCCTACCTCTGCTGTCACTTCTTGTTTACACTTTTCTCCATTCATATCCTATCCCCCCACCATGTGGATGTTCATCTCATCTCACTCTACTCTTTTCTCTCTTAACTAATTTAATTTCAGATATTAATACATGTGTTAACTTTTCCTTTGATCAATTAATTATCATAGTATTATATACTCTTTCTGTCACACTAAAACTGTCACATAACATTTTTTGGGTCAATTTGTTTAATTTTGATCTCTTATAATTTAAAATTTATTATTGATAAAAATATAAAAAAATATGTTTTAAAAACCTCCAATCAAGTAGTTTTTACGCATTTTTTTATAAATTTTAATTAATTAAAGTATTTAAATAAATTATAGTCAAAGTTGAAAAATTTTGACCAAAAAAATCAACATGTAACAGTTTTAATGGAACATATGGAGTATATATTTTTAGAGTTTTTCTTTTTGTTTGTTTAGGAGAGTAATATAGCTGACGTTTGATCAAACAATCATGGCCGTTCAATATTTAAGGGGTTATATATAATTTGTTAAAAAATATGACTTTGGTTTATAATTCGAAAGAGAATTAAATGGCTTTTAATTTTAGAGTGAAAAATGTGTGAAATTTGGGTATAAAAATGTTTTTTTTCTCTCCTCTTGTAATATGTTTTCCCTATTATTATTAGGGTTATGTAAAAAAATTGATAAACTAATAAAATATCTAGAAATTCAAATATCTGAACTGAAAAAAAAAATCACTTCTGGTACATTTAAAAAAAATATTTTTATACAATTACGATTCACAGTTTAGGACACAACTGGTTAATCAATTCGACCAATTATCTGTAATATTTATAAATTTTATGCACTAAAATATCTTATAGTCCAGTAACTTTGATGCTTCTCTCAACACTAAACGTTAAAAAAAATACATATAACCTTTATGACATATTGACAAAACAATCATTTTGATTAGAGAGAAAAGCTACGAGTGCTCATTTTCTTTTTCGTATCTCTTTAATTCTTTATTTATTCATATTTGAATCTTTTTTAATGTTATTTTGGTTAATAAGCCTTCGTATTTTCTAATGAAAACGATAGATGTTGTTTTATGAGCTTTCGTTAGAATCGTGCAAAAAATTTATAAACCGAAATGGAGTCCAAAACCTTAAAAATGATCTGAAAAATCGATTATCTCAATTAAAAAATTTGGTTTCGGTATGATTTTTTTTTTAAAAATGGTTCGATTATAATTTACAGTTTTATGATAAAATTTGTTGACCATTCCTGTCAATTATCTATAATATTTGTAAATTTTATGACTAAAAGATTCTATAGTTCAGGGATTTTGATTTTTTGACGACTTTTTGATCCCGAGTTAATTACTAGAAAATCTCAAGTTTTTTACTTTTTACTTTTTTTCACTTTTACTGCAACTGGACCATTATTAAATTTAACATATTATTAAATTTATATTTTAATAATCAAAGTATAAAATTATTTGAATCAAATTGAATATTTAAGTTAGTTGGACTAATCGAAATGATTTAGGATCAAAAAATGAATAACTTAAATTTACCGGTTAACTGAAATAATTTATCAATGTTTTAACCAAAATGATTTTGCACACCCCTAGCTTTTGTTGCACATTTCTTAGGCTCTTGTAGTATTTTTTTTCTTTTTTCAAGGTTAAATTTGAACGGCTTCTTTCTAGTTAACGTTTCTTTGGTTATCTTGTTGGTCTACCCATGATTTAGATCATCAAGTTAGTACTCTCGTATTGATATGTGCTCTCAATCAGTAAATATAAATTAAGGTTGAGTTGGGGCAAAGCTAATTTGTTAAAGATTATTGTTATATGCATTTTTTCGTGATATTTGTTTGTATTTATCACTTTTTGTTTGATTGAATTTAGATTTTATTTTATTCTTTTATGATTAGTTTGTTATTTTATTCTTTTATGATTAGTTAAATTTATTATATTTTCTTTTTATTACTCTCTCCGCCCTAAAAATAATATCTTTTGTTGATTTTTCACGTAATTTTAGAAAGAAAAAAAATTGTGTAAAAAATAATAATTTCATTATTAAAAAATTAAAGTTTATTTTATTAAAAAACTAAAAAAAGTAGAAAAGAAACTACATTTAGTAAAAATTGTTAAATTTTTTAAAAGAATAATTTTAAAATATAAAAAAATATTATTTTTATGACAGAGAGAGTATTAGTTAAAAATATTCATCGTATTAATGAAAACCAAGTGTAAGAAATAAAGAAGAGATGTTGCTAAAGAATTCTACTGAAAATGGTGGACATGATACTGATGACGATTCCCATTTTTGTCTCACTTGATTTGACCACAGAAGACCCAAGTTTAACTGAATCCAGATCTCTTTCACATACATTTACTGATTAGAATTGTAATTTTTTAATATACAAATGAAGAAAAATTAAAGAAAATAAAGCTTTGGTAGTATGCTCTGATTAACTCCTGTCTTTTCCGTCAGTCATCGCCATGACCAGGTGTTCCATTTATTGTTCTTTTTCTCTGCTGAGTGCACTAAATATAGCCCTGTTGGAGGATGCTGTTGGAGTGGTTTTAGATTCACAACCCCACCAAAATCTGGACCTCTCTGCACAATATTAGTGGGACTTTTTTTTAGGATCTGGTTTTTCATATTTTTTAAGGATTTATATCCGATATACAAGTAGTAGAAATAAAAAAAAATCATAAACATTTTAATTTTAGGGTTTAAGATTAGATTTTAAGGTTTATAAGTTAGGGCTTATATTTAATAGTTTAGAATTTAGGGGTTTTTGTTAGAATTTAGAGTTTAGGATTAGGATTTAGGGTTTATAAGTTAGAGTTTGGAGTTTAGTGTAATTTGATAAGGATTTAAGTTTTAACCTATAAACCCAATCCCAAAATTTTAACCATAATTTATCAATTCTAAACTATGAAACCTAAACCCTAACCTTTAAAATCTAAAATCTAACTCTAAACCCTAAAACTAAGGCTATTGTGAAAACATTTTGTTTTTATAGCCACTGTATTAAATAATTAGCCCTTTTTAATAGAAAAATATTCTATGTATGTGTGGTGAAAATTTTATCTTTCATAAACATCTAGTTTTAAGGTTAGAGTTGTAATGTTTGTGGTTAGATTTAAGATTTAGAAATAGATTTTATGATATGAAGTTTAAAGTTTATGATTTAGAATTTAAAAGTTAAGAGTAGAGATTAGTATCCTTGAAAAATGTGACAACTTTAAAATTTTGCTTGTGAAAAGAACTTTTTCTACTTACGCATCAAATAATAATCCTTTTTTATTATTGTTTGGGTAATTATTCTATGCATAAGCGCTTGTGTAAACTTTGTTTACACGAGCGCCTTAGTCTTAGGGTTTAGGGACTCTGTTTAGGTTTTAGGAGATTAAGTGTAGTGGTTTTGAATTTAGTAGTTGTTGATAGAATTCTAGGTTTATGGTTAAAATTTAGAGTTTATATGTTAAAATTTAAATCTCTAACCATATTATCTTTATATGCTTTTATGTATATTTCAACATTAAAAATGGGGTATAGAGTTTATGGTTAATGTTTAGAGTTTAGGACATTTGATTTAATTTCTTTTGTTTAAGCTTTATAATTTAAGATTTAGGGTCAGAGCGTAAAATTTATTTTTTTAGCGATAGGCATACACGATACACAGAAAACAAAAAAAACATGATTTTGTTCTTTCGTGGAGTGTATTCGTTCATCACATAACATTCGATTTTAAAACCAACTCTCCGAATCCATCAAAACTCAAATTAGATTAAGAAGTTGTGAGTTAGTAGTATATCACCTAAGAACAATGACAAAAAAGAAAGGGTTCATGCCCGATACATATCGACTCTTTGATGTCGGTCGAATTTTCTTCAAAAACCAATCTAAAAATCATTCGACTTTACCGCATCAAGTTCACCTCAATCGCACTCGATGAAGAGCCATGTAAGCGACGAGTCGATAGCCGATGAGCATGAGTGCCATAACGGCCACATCGACCCACAAATGGTTCAATCCCATTGATTTAATAGCCTGAAGGTCCCCAACCCTACACGATTCGCCCTCGGAACACTCGTAAACATCGTCCACATCGTACTGAACTCCTAGCAGAAGCTTGTAACAGTAGTAGCTATAACTCAGGTATTTGAGCCACACGATGAAGGAAGGGATTTGTTGAACGTAGTATCCCCCGGCTATAAGGAAAACGAGTGTCGTGACCGAAGCTAACGTCGTGGCTTGTTTAATGTCCATGAGAATGGCCCCGAACGCTAGGCCTAGACTTTGCGAGACGAGGACACTGTAAAGTACGACGAGAAGGGAGAGGATGAAGGTAACCGGGTCGGGCTTCAGGCCACCCATCCAATAGATAATGAAGACGAAAGCCGTTGGGAGAGCAAGCTCCAGCGGTAGGTCACTGAATGTTCGGGCGAGGAAGTAGGAAGAAAGGCGATACATGCCGGAAGATCGTTCCTTCATGAGCATTGTTCTTTCTTGAGGAAACGTGAACACCGCATTGTAGAGTGGATAGAATCCCCAGAAAACGGAGAAGAAAAAGAGCAGCGCAATCTGTTTTTCAGATACAAAAGCTTGTTTAGCATCTGTTCTTTAAAGTTTGGAATTTTATATTGTCTATATAAAGAAGAAACCATAGTCTTACTCTATCGGAGATGTGAGAAGCTGGGGTGTGCCACCACAACAGTCCACCCAGTACGGCCACGCTGATCACTTGGAAAATCCTTAGCTTGTTGAAGGCTTCATACCTCCTTTCTCTAACCCCCCTCTGGAGCAACACCTTGAACTGGTGCCACCAGCTTGTACACCACTGTTCCGACATGTCATTTCCTGCGTCCATTATCATTTCTTAGACTTCATCTTAAAAACCAGATAATTGTAATCAAATTTATGTGAAAAAAAATTACTTGGAGATGCTTCTTTTGTGTTAACGTAGTTATTGACATCCGTACTACAGAGCTCAGCTTTCAGTCTTGTGGAAATGTTTTTCTCATAAGCAGAAATAAGAGCATCCTTCACCGATTTCTCATCTTCTTCCGTGTTCTCAGCTTGCTCCACCGAGGGCTTAAAATCAGGACTGATTCCTGCATCGAAATTTGGTATATTTCAATAGTAAATAAGCTTATAATGACAACAGAATCTGATCGTGTAATGGTAAAGCAAAGTGACTACAGGGAAGTCTAAAGGATGGGGTATGATATTACTCCATTGTCCATAAGGGATATAAAGGTGGAAGCACCATATATTTATGGTAGGCCAACTGATCATATTCATACCCCATCTATTATTGAAAGCTTCTGTAAGTAAATATATATATATATATATAGTAAAACTAAAAATTTACCGTTTGCAAGATCAAGCAGGACATCAGCTGGGTTGACGGTCAGGGATGTGGAGAAGCCGATGGAAGAAAAATAATTCAACGCTGTGGATGCTGAACCGTAGTAGATAGGGCATCCCTCTGAGAGTAAGACCACCTTGTCGAACATGTGATACAGTCGACTCGAAGGCTGATGAATGGTGGTGACAACAGTTCGGCCCCCACTAGCAAGGCCTTTGATTGTGGTCAGGATCCGTTGTGCCGTGGTTGAGTCCAAACCCGAGGTGGGCTCATCAAGCAACAGTAAGCTCGGGTTGATCAGCATTTCCTGGCCAATGCTAACCCTTTTCTTCTCCCCGCCGGATATACCTCTAAAGAGTGGCCCCCCGATCATGCTGTTTCGACACCTAGTTAATCCCAGCTCGGCGATGACTCGCTCGACATGCTGGGCTTTCTCGTCTCGGCTCAAGCTGTTGGGTAGCCTCAACAGTGCGGTGAATAGAAGGGTCTCGGTCACCGTGAGATGGGGATATAAAACATCATCCTGAGCCACGAAACCTGTTCTTCGTTTCAAGGCACCAGAAAAAGGCTGACCATTGTAAGTTATCTTTCCGGATGGTTTGCCGGTGAGGCGGCCGCCGAGGGCCGTAAGGAGGGTGGTTTTGCCACTTCCGGATGGACCTAACATTGCTAGTATTTCTCCTGGATAAACAACTCCTGTTATACCATTGAGTATGGTCTTTTCTCGGGTGATCCACGAACCCCAGCATGATCCTTTCTGCTCCAACTTGACCTTGTAGACTACCTCCTCAAACTGTGTAAACAAACCAATACGAGAAAAAAAGAGATCAAAACACTAATCACTTTATCATAAGCAGAGAAAAAAAGCATAATATTTCCCGTGACCATCAGTAGCTAATGTAGAATGAAACCTTCAAAGTTATAGGATACAAGGCAGCCCTTTTATGGGACTCCACTCGTCCATTGCTTCTATGTTGAGGTTTTGGTGCTATGCAGTTGAGAGGCATGGCTAAAACTGAAGTGTTGGTGTGGTTGTGGCCTTGGGGGGGAAGGGAGAGAAGCTAATTGAGTTCCCTTTAAGTGGGCTTCGGGATGTGCACTAGAGAGCACATAAATATATAGCAGGAGAGAAAGAAACAAGAATTTCTACTGTGTGCTAAAGCTATTTGATTTAGGGATAGTCTTGTTTATGGTGGGAGTCCACCTTGCTTTTGCCTTAATTCATTGTTAATACCAACTCCAAACCATTATATATAATACTAATCGCTTCCTAAATTTCCTTTATTATCATCACTTTAGTAGGGTAATCTTAAATGCGTGCACACTCTCACATAAAATTATGACAAGTGGTACATATAGAAACTAGGGGAAATTAAACGGATCTTTTGACAAATGTCCAGTAGAAAATTATGAACACAAGCAGTTTTTCACCTAGAAAGTGGGAGAACCGGAGATGTCAAATATAGTAAATAACTGAGGTCTAAGGAGTACGTCGTCAACAGATAGAAGCGCCATTTTTTTGTTGGGTTCTGAATTCTTTTCGATTTAGTTTACGATAAACATTATACACGCAAATATACATATGCTGCGTGCAAGTGAGATGTGGTGATTTCTAGCAACGATGGTGCTTCTCCCCACCATTTCTCTTTCAGTCATACAATTAACTGTTTCAAGTTTATTTTCTTGTCTTGCCGTGAATGTCACCTGTGTGTCTCGTAGTTGATTGGTCTCCTATCTATAAGAGTGTAAATTAATTGAGCTAAAACGAATAAAATTTTATTCATGTTCATTTATTTATTTTTAAATGTGTTTATGTTCTGTTAGTGTTCGTTTAAATTTTTATAGTGTCCGATGACGTCTCTGACTTGGTGCAGTGTGGTTCGTCGGGATAAATGGTCAGAATTTTTTTCGATGGATTTTCGTACATGGCTCCATTTTAATTTGGTGTGGTCTGAGTTTGCGGCTGCTGAGCCTGCCGAGTGGCAGCTGCTTTTTGAGGCCATTCTATGGATCATTTGGAGACAAAGGAATCTGCTTGTGTTTGACACTGCCAACGCAGGACAAGATTCTATTTCAGTACTTAGCCGCAGGGTGGTTCGGGAGTGACTAGCTGCACACGGTCTTGCTGCGCGCAATGCTCGGTCGCGTGTCCTGGATCCTCGTGGTACTGCTCGGTGGACATGTCCAAGTGCAGGCTGGTGTAAGCTCAATACCGACGGTGCTCGTTGTCGAGTGAGTGGCAGGATAGCTTGTGGGGGTGTACTCCGTGGTGACGGTGGGGAGTGGTTGATGGGATTCTCCAAATTCATAGGCATTGGTTCAGTTTTAGAGGCCGAACTTTGGGGTGTTTTTGAGAGGTTGAGACATGCATGGGACATGGGATTCCGACGTGTTTGTGTAGAATTGGATAATGGGGATGCTTTTCGTTTGCTTCAAATGCATTCATTCTCTGGGCCGCAGACTTCTTTGCTTCCGCATATTTTTCGGTTGATCGATAAGGAGTGGGTGGTTTGTTTTTCTCAGATCTATCGTGAAACTAATGTCGTAGCGGATGGCTTGGAGAAGGTAGGATTCGATGTTGCGCAAGGGACTAAGGTGTACTTACAACCGCTGGATTTTGTTGTTTCAGATTTTTCATGCGGGTCTTAGTTCTTTACCAGGTTGATCTGTGTTGGTTTATGTTAGTTGGTTGACTTTGTTCAGTCTTTGTAAGTTACCATTTTTCGCGACCATTTTTAAAATCGAATGTAAAAAATAGCTTGACGATTGAAAAATTAGGGTTTTTAGCCATTTTTAATTTAATCTTAAAAATTTAGGATTTTCCATATTAAATTGAATTTTCCTTTATTTTACCCTTTAAAAAACATTTTGGAGTCGCTACCGATCACTTCGAGGTAGACCGGACACCGAAAAACAAACCTGAGATTCTGTCTTGAAAATTGGGTTCGGGAGTCGGTTACGTGTAGGGAAGGGTTAGCACCCCTACGAACGCCCGTTATCGGTACCTTTAATTTTACATGGCATTTCGAATAATAATTTGAATTTAATTTATTCCATAATTATTAATTGAATTTAAATTCTAAATGCATATATCCTTTTATAAGGAAATTCATTTTATTCGAATATGAGATTAAAGGCACCCGTTAGGTGACACCCCGTTAGGTGGCACCTCTGTTCATATTTAAAAATGAATTTCTAACATAAAATGTTTTAATGAATGATATTTTATTGTCTTGACCATTTTAAGTGCCATTCCTAAAAATGCTCTATTTAATTAATTATTTAAAACTATGAATATTAATTAATTTAATGGCTTTTATGAGAAAATGTCAATTTTTTGAACAACTTCCATATATTTAAAGCCTTAAATCAAGTATATTCCTAATTTATTAATCCTTCTAATTAATTAAAGTTCTAGTCCTGATCAATGCTCTAACAATTTATTATTTAATTATAAGTGAAAATGTATATTGAATATACATCATTATGACCAATGTTGAGATAACACCCTATTGTAAATAATGGAACACCATCCAAATTTGAGCCTCAAAGATTCTAATCGATATATATTCAATTAACTACAATATATTAATTAATTAGCTAATTTTAATTGAGGACTAATTTTGTATTTAATTTTAAGTATAATGTATATTAAATATAATTATAAAATTCATGTTGAGATAACACCACATTGTAAACAATGGAACATCATCCAAATTAGAATTTTAAAATTGTATTTAATATGCACTTCATTACTAAAATTATCTATCCTATTTAATTATTGAAATCCTAATTTGAGATCCTACACTAAAGGTTCTAATATTTAATTAAGCTAGATGGTAAATTATCTAACATGAAAGTACATGCTCAATTTAAAATATGCATCAAACATGTAAATAAAATTCATTTAAAAAAACAATCAATTAAAATAATTAAATTGAAAACAATTGAAACATAAATATGATTTTATTACTATTAGGACTAAAATGAAACGATTACAAAACCATATGTCCAATTACAAAAGGCACTGAGTGACCAAATTGAAAGGATTAAAAATTTGGAGATCCAATTACTAAGTACAGGGGACTAAATTGAGAGGAAATATAAAGTATGAGGTCAATCTAAAGGGGAATTAGGACTAAATCGAAATATTTTACAAATGAAAAGCTCAAGCTATGAAGTTTGAAAAAGAATAGCGTGGATCCTCCTAACCCGACCCGTGAACCGCACGGACTCAGCCCAAACTCGGTGCCAAAACGGTACCGTTTTGCCTCATCTTTAAATCCCTTTGAGCCGGTCCAACTCATCCATTTACACAAATCCCCCCTCTCCTCATTTCTCTTTCCCCAAAATTCTCTCGGCACTAACACCAAATTACCCAGAAACCATTCCCATTTCAGATCTAAAACCTAAGTTTTGGGATGAATATTCAATGTGTTCATCCTAAATAGGATGAACACACATATCGTCGGCCCCAAACCACTGTTGACACCGCCCTTGAATCCTTATCTGCCCAACTCTGACAACTTTTGGCCGTTTGCTGGCCACCGGGATTTAAATTCCGGCTGTCGTAGGCGACGCCGGCCAACATCCCTGAGCTCCGGCCATCACCTCATTTCAGCCGGCCGTCGTAAGATAATTTTCAGCCACTGTGGGGCGATATCAGGCCGCCGTCATCCTTCGTATTCGAA
Source organism: Hibiscus mutabilis (assembly GCA_019671005.1). Lineage (NCBI taxonomy): Eukaryota > Viridiplantae > Streptophyta > Magnoliopsida > Malvales > Malvaceae > Hibiscus > Hibiscus mutabilis. The sequence goes on from CM033737.1 coordinate 48,405,776, forward strand.
ACCCAAAAAAATTCCATTTTTTCTCCTAATCTTAGATCTAAGTCCGGATTCGACTGAATTCACCCTTCTTCTCCGGCCTGGGAACTACTCGAAACCCTCTCCCTCTTCGACTCCACCATAAAAATCAACTTCGGCCACCATCGGAGATAAGTTTCGATCCTTTTAATATTTATTTTTACTACTGTTTTTGGTTACAATAACATGATTTAGGGTTTTTTTGGCAGGAAACAAAAGACCGGAGGAAAAATTACCTTCGATGACGATTCTGTAATTTCGATCATCATCCCCGGTGAGTTTTCGGTGATCGACGAATTTCCCGACAACGACCGCTCAACTACCGTGCTGGCTCAGCTTCCGAGGTAAACTTTCTCTCCTCATTATTATAGTATTTATTATTATTATTATTATCATTATATTATTACTTTTATTTATTATATTATTAACGACTATCATTATTGATCTGACATTTTTTTCTCTCTGCCTATTTATAGGGTCCGACTCGTGACGTCACAAAGCAAGATGAGCGGGAAAAAGAAAACCATAATCCGTGAATATTGTTTCGAACCAATAGGGAGTTGCCACGTGTTCCTTTAGGTTGGCATTTGGGATGGAAAAATAGATTTGGGCTGTGTTTTGTGTTTCTTTGACCGAAAAGGGAGAGAAATGTAAATTGGGTACAAATTTGATGTAAAAGGGATTCAGGCCTTGTACTTTGGGGTTTGGGTACTTATGAAATGTAATTTGGACATTTATTTGGACATTTGGATTGATTTTATTATTTATTTATTTATTTATTGGCCTTATTTATGTAATATATTCGAACCCCGAACCAAATACGACTATGACACCATGTGTATTATTTCCCTCCAAATAGGTTTAGAGGTTTTTTTTAATGAGGCACATGGTACATGTTTCTTCTTTTCTTCAAAAACGTATGTGAAAATGTTTGTTATATGTTCACAGACATGTTCGTTTATATGTTCGTCAAAATGATTGAAGTTACATCACTGGTCTTTAAGCTTCACAGTTTGAACTCCAATCACCAATATTTAAAATATAAAAAAATAAATTAGAAGGGAAACCAAGCAACGTACTTATAAATGAGTCGAAAATGAGCCAATAAATGAGCTTTTTAACGAGCTTGTTCGTGAACATAAACGAACCAAACACACACCTATTTATGTTCATTCTTTATTAAATAAAATAAAAATTTTATTCATATTCTTTTATTTAGCTTAATAAATAAACGCTATGCGAATTATTCATAAATAATTCACTGATCACTCAATTTATTTACACCCGTACATATGAAGTTTGGTTTTGAACTTGATCGGCGAGACCTCAGCATTGTTTATTGTCCTCTTTCGGCAAACAAATGAAGTCAAAGCTAAAAGGGCAGTGTTAATGGCAGATGCTGCGTTACATTCACGGCCAAGGGGGAGGGGATATCCACGCATACGTTGGTGCCTGGGAATCACTTTTACCTCTCATTGTATAATATATTATATATAGGCATGCTATGTCGAGAGAATTATGCTAATGCTAGTGCCTACTACTGCCATTTTATGGTCTTTTTTTACTAACAAAAGCGGAAGTCGGCTTCGCTAAAAAACAAAGCCGATGGATTCTTTTAATTATTCCCTCTACAATGCTATTTACTTTGATTTTTAACATTCCCATATTTTAATTATATAAAAAATGAATTCAAAAAGGAAGTTGGATGCACAGCATAGTCTTTGTCTAATATTCTTTGTTTTTCTTGGTTAGTTAATTAATTATATACGAGAGAGGAATGATTAAAAGAGAAAGGTGATGAATCGGGTTCCAATTAGCACCCATATTAATGAAATGTATAATAATTTAAGGGTAAAACTTAGTTACACAGTTTGTGTAAAATTAATTTTACACAAACTTGTGTATTTACACTATAAAAATTTAAATCTTAAATTCTTAACTCTAACCCTAAAAGGCTAAACCTCACACTCTAAACCCTAAATTCTAAACACTAACTTTAAATTTTAAACCCTACAACCTAAACCTCTAAACTTTAAACTCTAAATTAAAACCCTAACCCCTAAAACTAAAAGGCACGTGTAAACGGCATGTGTATCAAAGTTTTTTTTTCCATAATTTAATATGTTAAGTTGATCAAGGGCATGGGCATGGGAGCTTCTTTTTGGCTACTCGACTTTGTTTTGGTGCGCATCATTTCTAAGACCCAGGCCACCCCTTTCTGCCTCCCCAAAATGCTATATGTTACTGTATAAATTTACTTTGATTTTGATTGTTAATTTTTTCATTTTTTTATGAAATTAATTCAATTGTGACAAAACAGCAATGACGTTTTTAAGCTGATACGACATCAAAATTATTTTTTAAAAAAATAAAAAAAGGTTAATTAATTTATCCTTATTGAAATGTTGATATTAACTTTTTTTTCATAATTTTTAATATTTTCTTTTAAAAAATTAATTATGTAACAAAAAATATGAAATAATTTTCGTCTCATTTCAATAGGGGTAAAAAATCATTGTTGTCGTGTTATGTTTGGTCAATTTGATAGAAAATAAAAGTTCAAAAGCCAAAAAGAACATAGTAAAATATTAAGAGCTAAAATGACTAAACCGACAAAGTTAAGGGGTCAAAAGGTCATTCTACCTAAATTTTACTATGCACGAGATTTTTTGCGTGTTTCTATGGGATAAATATTAAAATTACACATGGACGGTCATCAAATGTACAATATTATTTATGAACTTTGATTTTGTGTAATTATATATATATATAATTTTAATTTAATTTAATTATCTCAAATTACTAAAATCGTCGTCGACAAAATATTATTTTGCGTTTTAAATTATATGCACTAAACATCATTTATTTAAAGTTGTATGTATACAATTAAACCAGAACTAAAATTTTCTAACACAAATTCTTGATTTAATTCCCTTTCAAAAGCTCCATCTCTGTGCTTTTCAACATCAATTCCTCGATGCTAAATTTCAACCTTTATAATTATTTTATGCCCTAATTAATTATACACTCTTGATCACCAGCCAACAGTTATATATAAAAAATATTTAGGGAAATTATAAAGGTGATCCTTGTCATATAATATTTAGTCAGACCATGAATTAAGGATCTCTATTATATTATGTTCTACTTTTTTGACAAGACAATCAATCGAATTCCATGTGCCTCATCACTTGTATTGCACCTCCTAATATTAAGTTTGGCCTATTTTTACTGGAAGAACTGGTGTCATAATTTGATTTCTTATTACTATATGAACTATATAAATATCGGAAATAATGGACCTTTTTATTTACTTATTTTCAAAGGTAACCTTTTTCTAATTATGGGGGATTTTCGATCGGATTAGTAGGTGTCGAGTGATAATTTTTAGTTAGTCAAATTGACGAGTCATATTTTATTATCCTAACTTAATTTTTTAAAAATAACTGGATCGAGACAAGTAAAATAAATTTTGAATCTTGAATTGAGTCAAATGAATTTATTCAAGTTAAATAAAAAATAGGCCAAAAAAAATGTTGTCAACAATATGACTAAATTCCTAGTTAGAGCACGTAAATTTATAAGACCACACATATTTGACAACTCTTTTAAAGAAAATAAGATAAAAATAAAACACTTTAGATTTAGTAATTTATTTGTTTAAAGCCTTGAATTTATTATTTTGGGTCTAATTCACAATTTATCCCCTTAGGTATATATTTATGCACTTTCCACCCTAAAACTTTTTAAATCCCAGATTAATCCGTAAACTACCATTTTCATCTTAGTTTACCCCAAAAATAAAAGAGTGGTCAATAAGAGTGTAACATGTGAAACTGATAATTCTTTGGGCAAACTGGGAAAAAAGTGATAGTTTAAGGGGTAACGAAGATAAAAAATAGTTTAGGGTGTAAAGTGAAAAAAAAAGAGAATACACTTCAAGGGATAAATTGTGAATTAAGCCGTCATTCTAGAACAATTTAACAGCCTTTTATAGGTTTTAAATATTTTTTAAGAACTGTATGTATGTATGTATGTATGTATGTATGTATGTATGTATGTATGTATGTATTATTATTATTATTATTTTATAAAATGTTTGGAATTTTTACAATTTTTTTTATAATGATCAATTTGCATGTTTTCAAACTATCAGAGACCCTAGTAGTATTTACAGGATTTTTAATTTGGTATATTCAAATTTTTTGAATTGTAAAATTCAGCTCAACTCAAATTTAACAAGTCAAAGAACCCAAATAACTCAATTTAAAAACCGAACAACTCAATTCAAATAACTCAAATTAAAAAAAAAATATTTTTTCCAATAAATTTGTGTTTGTTGATCCCTACTTCTAATCTTATTTTTTTGGTATGAAGTAACATTTTAACCTACTGAAAGCTGTAACTTCTTTACGGAAATTATAATTGTAAAAAAAAATCAAAAACAAATAACAAAAACGATCTTCTTCTTCTCCTGTGGGCACCTATGGAAGTTATACAATGATAGCCTCTATATTCACTTAATAAAAATATGACATAAAAAAATTTAATAAAATAAATATTTTTTATTAGTTGAAATTATAGATGACATGACGAACCGAGACTATGATATAATTTTTCCTTTCCGGAATGAATTTGTTTAAATCCACCGGTGATGCAAATTGATATTTATTGAGAAATGGATGCCGTAAATAACATTAATTTAATAAGAGTGCGTTTTAGGTTTTTTGTTTGGTGGAGAGGAGCTCTTGTTTTCGTGAGAAGGACATGTGCACTTAGAACATCAAAATTAAATTTACCCCTTTTATTTGTATTTATTTTAGGTTGAAATTAAAATATTAATTAATATTTTTATCGTGGATATTCTCACTAATAGATAAATAATTAATTATAAAATATATTTCGTTTTTATAGATGACAACTGAATTTCTAACTTTATAAATAGACATGAGATAAACAATCACTACACTACATCTCGTGATCTTATTTCTTTTATTTTAACACAACATTTACGTGTACACATAAATATGTTATTAATTAAAAGATAATATAATATAAAATAAAATAATGATTAAAATCAGCAAGTATCTCCTCAATCAATAAAAAAAAATTGGCCGGCTTTAGGCTGACCATTAATTTAATAAACAAAACCAAAATGCAATTAACATCATCATTACCAAAATATCTTGAATTTACATGGATATATATATATATATATGTAAGTATTGTAAGCATAATATCAACCTTAGCATTAATTAATTTCCAAGTTTTGAGTAATTATATATTGTGGTAATTTGTGGGACAGTTATTATTTTCTTTTCATTTACGAATATAAGTAAATGATGCATATTGGCATTGGCAATGGTAGTAATTAATTAAGTGTTTTGCTTAGAAAAACGAAAAGAAATTAAGGGGAGGGGCTTGGAATGTCGTATAGTGAGTTTGTGAAAGGAGTTGTGAAGTCGACACGTGGCACACACTCGTGAGTGGCCAGCTCATCGTCGTTTTGCGGATTTCCTTTTAACCAAAATCATTTGGTGGGGAAAAGGGGGGCCCACCCACTTGTTTTCCCACCTTGTCCATTAATAATTTATATTTCCATTACAATTTCCAAACTTTTTATTTATTACTACTCCTATCATTTATCGTTATCGTCTTGCAATAATGGAAACCGGAATTGGATTTCCTCCTCTCTTTTTTGCTTATTATGCCACCCTCTCCTCTCAAGTTAATCATTGTTTTTTTACATCTTCATTCTGATTTCCTTTTTTTTTCAAAAAAAATATATTCTTTTTTGCCAAACATAATTATCTTTTTTGAATTTTGACCCTTTCTTTTTCTCCTCTTCTTTATAATGGAACATATTTTTCTATTTATAGAAAGCTTCTTTACTTTCTTTTCTTCTTATAGGATGGGCAACTTTACATTTATTTTTTTTCAATAAACCTTTTGTAAGTTTATTAGTACTTATGAATAAATCAGTTCTAGTTTATTGTCATTAATTCGGTTGGCATCGTTATTGTTGCAAATAGTTTTAATGAGTGAGAATTTGGTACAAAAATAACTTTTTGATTGGGTGCAAGAAAATGATTATTTTGGGGAATAATGTAAACCCAAATAATATTTTAGGTTTTCGAGCAATTTTTGGTATATTTTAAGATTTACGGTAAAGTCTACAGTATAGAGTGAAGTCGCCATCTGCAGATGGCGACTTGGGTGAAGACGCCATCTGCAGGTGCTTCCACTTAATTTTTAATAGTTTAATATTTATTTTATCGATTCAAGACAAAATCATGGTGAAGACGTCACCTGCAGATGACGTATTCACCCAAGCCGCCATCTGCAGGTGGCGACTTCACCCTGCACTGTAGAATTTGCCGTAGATTTCAAAATATACCCAAAGGTGCTATATTTTCCCAAATATCAATCCATTTGGATTATATATCTAACGAAGCCGCAAAAAAGGGAGGATCGAAAGAATTATTTGCTCATTTGAAAACAAGACTACTTCTCGTTAATTTAATTTGTTTTACGTGGGTAAAAAAAAGGCTAAGTGCATGCTTTATTGATGAATATGGTTGCTTGTTTGTTAAAAATAGTTTTAAACAACTCTAAACTAATTTCATAAACTTTAGAAACCAACTAAGGCCTTTAAGACTCGTGTTAAAAGATGACTTAGATGTGATTCACGGGCCTTAAGGACACTTTTATGGATTTTGGTATCAATGCTTGTTCATATGGTATCCACATCGTATGAGCTTCCCTTTGATACTATATGAAATTAGGCTTGAGTTGTTGGAGTTGGTAAATCAAGACGTCGAAGAGCGTTAATTCTGATTAGGTATGGGTAGTTTGGTTGGCCTCATTCACAGGCTAATTGGAAGAGTGTTTCGCTATAAGGGTACACGTTGGACTTAATTTTGAGGAAGATAACCTAACACATTTTTGGATTCTATATTAAGTTTGAAACAACCTTTTTCCTTGTTTGGGTTTTATTTATACGATAATGACTTTACCTGTTCAAAGAAAGTTTTGATTTATGACGAAAAGCAACCAAACTATACATGCAATACATAAATATCTCCCAATTGTAAGCATATAGACAAGTTGCAGTACCGCTAGGAGTGTGCATTATTCGGTTGGTTAATTTTAGATAGGTTCGATTAACGGTTATTTTTTTTGAAAAAATCGGTTATCGGTTAATTTGGTCAAAAACCGATTAATTAACCGAATTAACCGAAATTATTATATATTACATATATTTATTTTTTGTCATTGAACTTTTAAAAATTATAAAATAATTAGTATTAAATTTTTTGATATATTATAAAATGGTCATTAAACTTTTATCAAATTTACAAAAAATGAAAGTTCAGTGACTAAAAAGATCATTTTAGCATAATTTAGTGACCAATTGTGTAATTTACCCAAAATTTTATAACAAATTTTGGTTAATTCGAATTAAAATCATCTCAACTCAAATGGATCTACACACAAAAGGTCTAATCCTAGTTGTAGTCTATTTACTATGCTAAAATTCAAAATTTAATCTCTATATTTTGATTTGACATTAATTCCTTTACTTTTATAATATTATTAATAAATTCGAATAGTAACAACATTGTTTTGCATTGTTTGCTCCTCTCCCTGGTTCAATTATAAAAGTGTAGTTTAATCCTTCTAAGAAACTAATCATTCAATAAAGTCCTTTCAACTCTCTAATTATATGCAAGATTTTTATTGTTTGCCCCTCCCAAAGTTTATTAATTCAGTTAAAACAATTTTAACACATAAATTTCAGCTTTGGCCTCAACCTACATTTCAAGATTTACCCCTAGTGATGCTGTTAATTTTTTTTACTCTTACTCTATTATACAATTAAGATCTCATATGAAATTTTAATCATCTGTGTTCAATTAATAATAAATTTACGTGTTAGTTGAATGCTTAAAACTGTGAAAGCTTACGAGTGCATGAGCTAGAAACATAAATAGAAAGAGAAGAGGGGTAATGGTGGGCAGGGACGGAGTCAGGATTTGAGATTTTAGGGAAAGAAACATAAATGTTTATAAGGGACAAATTAAAAAATAAAAAAATTATAAAAAAATTATATAGGAAGATAAAACTGAAAAAAAAATGGTGGTAGGTAAATGGCACCTCACATACCTCCGTCACTGATGGTGGGTAAATGGCTGATGCGCATGCTTTGCGAGCTTAATAATAAAAGGGGGGCAAAAAGCAAACATGATACTGATAGCAAAGATTTTCAAGCCACGAAATCATTTCAATTATCATAATTTCCCCACTTAAAACAACCTAAGAGCTGCATTTTTTTATTTTTTTATTTTTTCATAGTATACTTTATTGAGACCCAAATAATAACCCATTAATATAAAATATCAGCACTAATTTACTTGCATTACATGTAGTGTTTTTCATAAATGATTTCAGCAATGATGATAGTGGACCAACATGCCTTTTGTTTACAATTATTCTGATGCCCCAAGGGATGAAAAGATTGAAAGCTGATGAAGAATAAATGGGCGGGGGTAGGGTTTACAGCCCAATGTAAAACCACAAGGATGCACACGCGTGGTTCTCTGGATTCTGCTGTCCCTCTGCCTATAAATTTATATACTACTCCTATAATTTTAAACTGTGTGTCTATAGAGCATGTTGGTACAAACTTCATATTTTTGCGCTTATTAAGAAACTATCACCCTAGGTCTTTCATGAGCACACTACTCATGTGGGTGTAATGTTATATAAAGATATTCAGTTTTAGTGGGAGTTTGTAATTTTGAAAAATGCTCATTTGGTTTTAGACACAATTTCGGTTACTTCAGTTTAAAGTTATTTTAAGATTATTTTCTGCAGAAATAAAGTTCTTTTGGTTTATGCACAATCTGAATTCAGTAAAGTTTGATCTCACTAAGGTTTAGGAGGACAAGTTGGAAATAGACATGTTTGGTTCACATTTCATGTAATTTTCCATGCTACGCATCCATGATTGATCTATGTCATTTGACTATATTTGTATACGTGACCATTGATGGGTCTTGTCGTGATTGATACGACAAAGACTGCTTTGATCCTATATGAATATAGTTGATGGACGAGATTGTTACAGAATACCTATTATATAATAGCAAATGTTTGAGCTCATAAGGTTATACATTTGTCAGGAAACATATGTTGCCCAAGTGGGAGATTGTTGGATTAAAATCCGTAATAGTGGGCACATATGTATAATGTATATTGCTATTTTAAAGTATGACACAAAATTAAGTGACCAATTATGTTAGGCGTGTCATGGGTATTAAAATGTCATGGAAATAAAAGTGTAGATACCATAAGATGTATTTATAATTCGATGAGGGGCAGAGTTATAAATACTTAATAGTTGATTATTGAATCAACTATATAAAGAGGTAGTGATCCCCAAGAAATAGGTTAACTTGTTTTTCTCTCCTTCCCCGTCAGAGAGTTTTACGTCAAGAGAAAACCTATCTTCTTGGAAGATCAATACCAAAGATTTGGATTTCAACATCAAGATTCAAGGTTTTCAGTCTATCGATTAATTCAGGTACGCTTCCGCAATTCAATTCATTCAGTTTATTGTTCTTGATGATTTGACATGATAGATATTGAGTTTAGATTTCATATTTAGTTATGGTTTAATTCTAACAAGTGGTATCAGAGCCTCGTCATGTTGAATCATTGAGAATAGATTGATTCGTTCTTAAGATTTTATAGGTTTGGTATTTGGATTAAAGATTAATGTTGAATCTTTAAATATTAATACCAAAGATTTTAGGTTTTCTCAAAGATTATGTGATAATTTAATCTGATGACGTTTGTTTTGATACGAAGCAACTCTATGATTTGGGGTATTCTCCGACTGTTGTAATATAACACCTTTTCGAATAATTTTGATATGGCTAAGTAATTGAAACGAGAATTAATGAAGGAAATCAGGTTTGCACTTGTGTCATTCTGGCGGTGCATACATGTTTTGTTTTTCATGATATCAAAATTTTGGGTTTATGATTCGTGGGATTAAATCTCCCGTATAATGATTGGATCTATATCTTTGAATTTTGTTTTGCATGAATTAGGGTTTAATATTTTGAATGTTTTTAATTTTTACGATTACCCTTATGTGTGATAACCTTTATTCGATAACCCTTATTCATCGGCAATTTGGATTTTGAGTTTTGTCGTTGATTGTTCTATTAATCGGCAATTCACAATTTGGGTTTTCAATTTAATGGATTCTAACATTTAGAATCAATACAATAGCATATGCAATTCTGTTGAATTTAGGTTTTAATGCTCATTAATATAAGTGTCTAATCATTTTTTGGGCATTCATTAGTAATATTAAACTGTTTCCAGAATATGATTACGCCCCTATTTTTTTTGTATTGCTTTTGCTTTAACAATTGCATATAGTAAATAAAGTTATGAAATATATATTTGATTTAAGATATATATTCAATTTGGTTGGATCAAAATTTTAGTTTTGATCGTTAGTAATTCAAAAAAAAAAATTGACTCGAGTTTTATTGTGGTAAGACTTGGAAACTTTATAATGAGGTTAGCTCTCAAAGCTTTATATTCGGATTAGTCTAATAAATTATGGTTAAATTTGTTGAAACTTATTTAGTTTTGTACATAACATTTGGCTTAAATTTGTTTCACATTTGGCTTAATCATGTCATTAATGTTAATATACATTTGGTTTTGGTTTTGGAAAGCATGCCATTAATCTTATGAAATTCATATCCTATATTCGGTTTGATCAAAAAATTTCAATTTTGATCATTAGGTTATTATGGATATATATTAAAGTTTAATGTGATCATTTTATGAATTATTCATTTATATGATACTTCTGCTTTCTTGGACCTTTAGTTAAAGAATGATTATTTTGATTTCAAGTTTTGGATATGAAATTTAGGTTTGAATGCATTTATTTTAATGATTTATAAATCTTGCTTTAAGTTTATATCTAAAATTTTAATAAATGCATATTTAAGGAATTTTTGAAGAATAGTCAAAGATTTCGGTTCTTTGAATTCTGATAGCCCCATTCAGACAACCTTATTTTGGGTTATTTCGGAAACTTAAATGTTATCAGAAATTTTAGTTTTGACTGTTACAAAACTTTAAATTTGAATATCGGTATATTTATGTTATATATTTTGAGATAAATTAATTGAAACATTAAGTCACCAAAGTGACCCCTATTGTGAAAATTATTTTATTTTAAAATATAGAAGGTTTTGTGCGTGTAAGTCGGATTATGTTAGTATTAATCGGCCCAAAGGAAGGTTAATAACTAACATTATTACATGTGCAACTGTGGTAATAAACATATGATAATTATTCAGTTTAATATGTGAGCAATAAATCGGCCCAAAGGAAGATTTCTGTTTGACATGTTCTTATTATCAATGTTTGATTACTGTACCAAGATATCACTTACAAGTTAATATTTTGTCCAAAGATGAAATATTAATGGAGTGTCTGGTATCTTGATATGAGGTTTACCTTTATTCAAATTTATTATTATTTTGGTTATCTTTTAATTTGATTGAAAGATAAAATTAAGACAAATATTTTGAAACAATTAAATTCATATTTTTGACTTCGGATGTCTAATATTTTAATGGATTAATTGAAACGTAATGTCACTAAAGTAACCGTTTTTGTGTAGATTAGTTTATTTAAAATATTAAGATAATTATGGGTTTTTGTAATTCATGCGTTTATTAATTGGCCCAAAGGAAAGTTAATATTTGGCAGAAAGTTAATATGGGTTTTTGTAATCCATGGGCTGTAAATTTTATGATCCCACAATAAGGATTATTTTAAGGAGAGGTTTAACATTTTTAGGATGTTGAGTTTGGAGGGAGAAATAAGGTTAGATACATTGCTATTGAGGGTAAGTTGAATTATAATTTAATTCATACTATCACTTTTAATGATGTTTAGGTTTTTACACCTATCATAATCAATAAGTGAATCAAGTACCTCAGCAAAACAATGTTGAACAACTCCCATTCAAGATAAGGTAATTGTTTCAGAAGAACAAACTCAACAACCTTAAAAAAAATAAGTGTCATTAAAGATATCCACGAGAGGAAAGAGAAATACTATTCTAGATTATTACTTTGTATTTATTCAAGAAAATAAGGATAATAATGGAATGATAGAAAATGATTCAATCATTTTTATCAAATCATAAAAGTTCTGACTCTCAAAAGTTGATTGATGTCATTCAAGAATAATAAAATTTTATGCAAGACAATAAAGTTTCGGAACTTGTCTCATTATGTGAAGGTGCAAACCAATTGGTTGTAAATGGATATTTAAAACCAAGAAGGATGCAAATGATAATGTGGATAAGTATAAGGCATGTCTTGTATCTAAAGGATATCCTCTAAAAGAAGACATTGATTTTGTGGAGACTTTCTCTCAAGTTTTATTGAAAGAATCTTTTAAGATAATCATGACGCTTATTGCTTATTTTAATCTTGAGCTACATAAGATGGATGTTACGCTTGTGTTTTTCAATGGTGACATTGAAGAAACAAATTATATGGTACAATCATAGATTTGTGTCTAATGATACAAAATCAATGATATGTAAATTAAAGAAATTCATCTATGAGCTTAAGTTGGACTCTCATTAACGAAATTATAAATTTCATATTGTTTATCTCATTTGGTTTTGAGATAAATTTGGTTCACAATTCTATATACTACTGATTCGGTGGGAGTAAACCAAGTGATACTCATATTACTAAAGAAGACAAATTTAGTCTTACTCAATGCCCTAAAAGTAACCTTGAAATGTAAAAAAAAAATACAAAAGATTCCAAGTGCATAATCTATTGAGAATTTAATTTATGCTCAAGTATGTATGCGTTCGGATATTGCGTACATTGTTAGAATGTTAGACAGATATTTAAGCAATTCTAGTTTGAACCATTGAATAACAGCCAATATGGTTATGAAATATCTTTAGAGAACAAAAATTACATGCTCACATATCGAAGTTCTGGTAAGTTAGAGATCATCAAGTTTACAGACTTCGATTCTATTAGAATATTGATGCAAAAGAATTTTGTCACATGGGCTGCTAATTATAGATTGAATAGAAAGACCACTTCGGTTATTTTGTGACAATAAATATGCATTCATTTATTCTATGAACAATAGGAACACTTCAAATTTGAATCACATAAATATTAAATTCCTAGTTGTTAAAGAAAATTCAGAGTGATTGTGTGTCTATAGAGCATGTTGGTACAAACTCCATATTTTTGCGCTTATTAAGAAACTATCACCCTAGGTCTTTCATGAGCACACTACTCATGAGGGTGTAATGTTATATAAAGATATTCAGTTTTAGTGGGAGTTTGTAATTTTGAAAAATGCTCATTTAGTTTAGACACAATTTGGTTACTTGGTTTAAAGTTATTTTAAGATTATTTTCTGCAGAAATAAAGTTCTTTTGGTTTATGCACACTGAATTCAGTAAAGTTTGATCTCACTAAGGTTTAGGAGGACCAGTTTGAAATAGACATGTTTGGTTCACATTTCATGTAATTTTCCATGCTACGCATCCATGATTGATCTATGTCATTTGACTATATTTGTATACGTGACCATTGATGGGTCTTGTCATGATTGATACGACAAAGACTGCTTTGATCCTATATGAATATAGTTGATGGACGAGATTATTCTGAGAATACCTATTATATAATAGCAAATTTTTGAGCTCATAAGGTTATACATTTGTCAGAAACATATGTTGCCCAAGTGGGAGATTGTTGGATTAAAATCCGTAATAGTAGGCACATATGTATAATGTATATTGCTATTTTAAAGTATGACACAAAATTAAGTGACCAATTATGTTAGGCGTGTCATGGGTATTAAAATGTCATGGAAATAAAAGTGTAGATACCATAAGATGTATTTATAATTCGATGAGGGGCAGAGTTATAAATACTTAATAGTTGATTATTAAATCAACTATATAAAGAGGTAGTGGTCCCCAAGAAATAGGTTAACTTGTTTTTCTCTCCTTCCCGTCGAGAGAGTTTTACGTCAAGAGAAAACCTATCTTCTTGGAAGATCAATACCAAAGATTTGGATTTCAACATCAAGATTCAAGGTTTTGATCTATCGATTAATTCAGGTACGCTTCCGCAATTCAGTTCATTCAGTTTATTGTTCTTGATGATTTGACATGATAGATCTTGGGTTTAGATTTCATATTTAGTTATGGTTTAATTCTAACATAAACTAGTAATAGTTTTTTTAAAATAAGTTTGGTTAAGGATGCGATATTCCTCAGCATCACCCACACTTTGATTCTTAGTGTCGAGAATGTGAATTTTAATTGTTGGATGGGAGTGACATATATATATATATATGGTTTTGTATCTTATCACATGGGAGTGAGCAATGTAATGTAATGTAATGCTATGAAATGTTAATTGTCTTATCTCCTTTCTCATCACATTCTCATGTATGAAAACTGCAATGTAAAGTAAGTACTGCTGTAAATGAGATGAGACAGATCGCAAGTTATTTGGGTCTAACTCTGTCAAAGTTCGATCAATATTCGATTCGATTGGACTCAAGTCGAGCCGAGCTACTCAATATCCGGCTCGAAAAGCTCTTGAGCTACTAGAAAATATAATATACTAAATTTTTTAAAATTAAAATGAACTAAAATGTATGTTGTTGGATGATGATAATAATAATAATAATAATAATAATATGACTGTAAATGAGACGAGACAGATTGTGAGCTATTCGAGTTCGAATCGAGTTCTTAACGAGTCAAGCTCAGCACTACTGGACTCGAACGACTCAAGCTTGAACTTAACTCTGTAATCACTCATTTTTGTCCGGGTTTTTAGTATTTTTAGTATTGTTGTAATAATATTATTATTAATATATAAATAATAATAATAAAATTAATTTTAAAAAAGCAAAAAAGAAAAAAAAAAGAGTGGTTTTGGGTGGTCCACGTCACCCATTTGCCTCCCCAATTGCCTATAAATAGAGGCAGGGGGAGGGCAAATGGAATAAGGAAGCAATTGAATCGGCCATGGGCTGGCCAATAAAGGGGGCATTAGCTCTCGGCTAGCCCAGGACCGGGACAGTGTCCTCGGTCATAGTCGGTTCAATCGGGGTCCTATTTTAGGTCCGATCTAGTTAATATTTTTGGAGAGGTCGTGGTAGATCTCGGTGGGGTTTCGTCGGGGTTCGTCATTCGAACTCCTAGTTAGGTATATTTTCTTTCCTTTTTATTTATGTTGTAATTTTTATATTTTAATGAAGTAGTAGTTAATTTAAAATTGTGTTTTTAATTTGTATGTTTATCTATGTTTTAGATTAGTATGTTTTAAATTTATGTTTTATATTAGTGTTTTATTTATGTTAGATATGTTTTTATTTATAAGTTAGATTAATATATATGTATGTATGTTTTAGATTATTATTTTATTTATGTTAGATATGTTTTTATTTACGTGTTAAATTAATAGTTATGTATGTATGTTTTAGATTAGTATTTTATTTATGTTATGTTAGTATTTCATTATTTTAGTATTTATTTATATTTTTTATCGCAAGATATTTATTTATATTTGTCATGTTTTTTAAGTTTGCATAACGAACATATATTTTGTCAATGCGGTGCCCTTTTATTCGAGCGTAAACGGAGCCAGTATCAGGCGTAGTGATAGTGGTTGGATGTTTACTCTCGAATAACGGAGCCTTTAAAATTTACTCGCACTTATAATCAAATTTTAATTTAATCGTCACTTTAATCCGGAAAATTTAATATTAATAAAGCGGTAATTATTAAAGTACCAATTTTGGGCGGTGTGGGGGTGATAATCCTTCCTCATCCGTAACCGACTCCCGAACCCGATATTTTGAAATCTCTGGTTTTCTACGGTGTCCGGTCCACCTTGAGTGGCCGGTGGCGACTCCATTTTAAATAAAACACGGGTTTTATAAAATTCCACGCGGAAGAAAATATTTTCTAAATAATAAAAAACAATCTTTTTTTAGCGAGCGGGACATCGCTACAAACTCAAATTCTTAACAAGTCGAGTTGAGCACAACACTACTCGAGCTCGACTCGGCTCATTTACACCCCTAAATGTATAGCATATCTTAAAAAATATCTTTAAAGTAATTATTTTTCTCCTTCAGAAAAATATTCAAGATATTTTATTCTCAACATATCCATGTTTTTCGATTAAATCTGTGTGATATATAGCATCGCTTTAGTCTCGAGATTAATCTCAAACAATTTCTTTTTCTTTTCTTTATAGATATGTATATTTATTTATAGAATAGAACTATTCATATATTACAATTTGAATAATTGTTTTGTTTTGTTTTGCTCAAGCAAGAGAAACTTATTTCTTTGATAACATAGAAAAAATTTGAGTCACAAAACCAACTCATAGAAACCGGAACAAACACCAATGAAATTGTTCTTAAATAATGAAATCATGGTACTCAAGAGGTCACTCTTTTGATATAAAAAGGTTAGTGAATGGTTAAATCCCTCCAATTTGGAATGAAACTACCTTTCAAACTAGAAGTTCCCTTAAAAGAAGAAACCCTTAAAAGTACTGTGACTAAAAAATAGAATAATTAAAATATTAGAAAATATAGAACCTAAAATGTTACCACACAATCGAAATATTATGGCCTTATTTGGCGATTAACGTATAGCTGATAGAGGATTACATTAGTTGATTTGACTAGCAGACTGTATTAGCTGATTGTATAAAAGTGTGGTAAAAGTAATTAATAGATGATAGTTGTTTGATTAGTTTTTTTAATAGTCTATAGAGGATTCCAAGGTATTATCTGTTCATATATATTTTTAACCCTTTGACAATATACATACACTTTGCAGATAAAGCGATTGAACCCAAGTCTCCTAAGATGAATATCAACTGCTTTTCCATTTGGACCACTTGTCGAGTTCAATAGTTGTTTGAATAGTTTATTAGTTATCAATATTTTGTATCTATTAATATTAATTAGATTATAAAATATTTTTTAATATAATATTACTAAGCATATTTGAAGGATCTATATATTAATTTATTATTTATATAATTGTTTTTATACAATTTAATTAATTATTAAATTTAAATACAAATATAAATGTGTGAGAATAAAAAGAAAAAAAATATTAATTTACATTGTCACAATGTAAATACGCGAGGGTGAAGAATTAAAATAGAAAATATTACATTATCACAATGCGCATATACACCTTGCAAATAAAGATATTTGAACACAAGTCTCATAGGATGAACATCATCATCTATTCTACTGGGATCACTTGTTAGGTTATTTAATATACAATTGTTAAAATATACTAAATTTAATGTACAATAGTTTTTTATTATTAAAATCCGCTAATTTTATTAAATAAAAATATATTCAAAATTATAATAAAAATTTACAACTTAATAAATAAAAACACTTAATTCAAATATATTCTTAGTAAACAAAATTAGGAGTTACAGTGCATGGCAAAATTGGACCCAAGTCAAATCACAAATCATCTTCATTTATAATTTAGTTCTCCTACCAATATATCTAAATAATTTAGAAAATAAACAAAAATAGGAGTTACAGTGCAGGGTGAAATTGGTTGAATATTGTGTTGAAAAAATATTTTAAATTTATTATATATGGTGGATTATTTTTGAATATATGGTGGATTATTTTTTAATAATATTTTTTAAAGTTAGATTTCTTTTATTCCGTCTTTAAAAAATCCTAATTATTGCCTAAAATCACATGCAGCCTTCATCTTCTTTTTTTTTTTGAAGACGGAATACAAGTATGTAGTTTTCATAATCTTTTAATATTAAATTAGGATTTTTTAAAGACGAAATATAAAAAATTCGACTTCAAAAAATATTATTTAAAGTATTATAAATTATAAAATAATTTACAATATTCAATAAATTCAAAATATTTTTTTTCCAACACAATATCCAACCAATTCGGCCGCGTGGGCAGGGGCAATAATTTGGGCTATTTCCTTATCTCCATAAAGTGCTTTTGCACCCCACGAATCTATGGATGTAACCTGGTAAAACATTCATTACACGCGTGTAGATGCCCGCTTTCTATACCTTCGAGATTTTATTTATATATTATCAGTGAAAAAACAATTTTATAATTAATTTTATTTTTATTATAAATTTTATTTGAGTGATCATAAATCTTAAATGAAACATGTAATAACATTAGAATCTCGTTTGTGTATATTTTACTTCTAATTATTAAAATTTGTTATACTAAGACGGTCATATAAAAAATTATAGAGATACGATCAGACTCGAGTTTAAATGTTGGAGTTTGAGTTTATAACAAATATTTTTTCCCTCAAATCCATTTTTTAGAGCTAATATTTTTGGCTTTGTTAGATATATAATCCAAATGAATTGAATATTTAAGAAAATAGGGCACATTTAAATATATTTTAGAATTTAAGGCAAAATTTACAGTGCAGGTGAGTCGCCACCTGCAGATGGCGATTAGGGTGAAGACACCATCTACAGGTGGCGACTTCACCCTGATTTTGTCTTATATCAATAAAAAAATATTAAACTAATACAAACTAAGGGGAAGTCGCCACTTGCAGATGACATCTTCACTCAAGTAGCAATCTGCAAGTGGCGACTTCACCCTGCACTGTAAAATTAGCTGTAAATCTCAAAATATAATCAAAAGTACCCAAAACCTAAAATATTATTTGGGTTTGCATTATTTTTCAAAATAGTCCAATATTTTTATCTGAACTGTTATAAAGTTGGGACATGTATTTTGGGGTTTGGAAATAGTCTAACCTTTGAAGAGGTCTAAACATCCTACGCCGATCAAGAAGATTGGAATTAAAATGTTAATCATGATTACATGTAAATATTTTTTTGGTATATTTGTTTGTGTCCGTTACATGATCGACTAATTCAGATTGGATATTGTAAATGTTCATTAAAAGACGGCTCTTCCAACCAAATTTGCTTCATTCACAATATTAAAATTCAAAATTTAAACTTTATTTAAGAGATTTAACGTTTCATATTGGTAGACTAATCAATTGTTGGTTATATATAAATTCTATAATATAATTATTACTAAAGATATGCAATCAGTCATTTAATTTGATGTGTTTGTAGGGTATTTGAACTTTTAATTTTAATGACGAGAACGTTGATAACTTTAATATTTGGTATAAAGTCAAAAAATATCTTTAACGTTTGAGTGAATAGTTATTTTGGTTTGTAGTCTTTTTTTTTAATCAATTTAACCTTCAACATTTCATTTTGAGACAAAATGACTCATCTGCAGATGAAAACTGCTAGTCAACTGACGATAAACAACTTGAAATGACTTGTCAGAATGACACGTCAAAAGAAACAAATATTTTATATTTCGTATAATTTTATAAAATTATTTTTTGACTAATATGTCGTTATGTAAAGTCAGCATATTTGTCTATATAACACAGCTACCGCAGTGTGCACTGTTATGTAGGTTTGTAACATTATATCAAGTTGTTTGTTCAATTATTTTAACCCAAAATAAAACGTTAGAGGTTATATTGGTTAAAAAAAGAATATGAACTAAAATAACTATTCAATTAAACGTTAAGGACATTTTTTGCATTATGCCTTTAATATTTATAGAGTAAAAGCAAATATATAAACTATTCAAAACTTTTCAGAGGAAGGGCATTTGATGGGTCATTAAGATGATCATTAACTAAATAGATAAACTTGTTCAGAACACAGAGTCTATAAATTATTTAAGGTGTGGTGTGACCAATGCGAGAGAACTGAGGTGCGTTTTAGCATATATAACCAGATGAGATGAGGTGACGTATTGGAATTCCATAAAGATAAACTTGGAATGGTAAGAAAATCAAACTAATTTTTCTTTGAATTTGAGTATTCATTTCATAAAATTCTTTACGGTAGAGGATACAAATCAACAGGGGTGAATGTCTTGCGTTAAAACTTAGTTCATCTCTTATTGCACAACACGGCTGACAATAAGTTTTTATTGAGTCCCGACTGCAAAAATGTTTTCATGAAATGATCAAAGGTCAAACACATGATGCATGGGAGGCAAAAACTGTCATTTTAAACATCCGCAGATCGACTGAATCTATTTTTATTAATTTTTTTATTTTAATCGAACGAATAACTAAATCGCTGACTGAATTACTCGAGCTACCTTTTAAAAAAAATCAAACTAATTGAACAAACAACATGAATCATTGTAATAAGATAATTATTCTATGCCCTTTTAACACATTGTAATCCTATAGAGTAATTAAATCATTATCAAATATATATCTGTAGCTAGCTCAAAGATATCCCCCTTTTGGTGCTAAGATTAGGACTTATCAATCCCCACCATGAACGCGCATTATATGGTTTTTGTGTACATTAAGGTGAGGTGACCCTGAAAGAAAAGGAGCAATCAGCCCATAATGAACGCATCTTTCGTGGGATAAATGGCATTGATGTGCATTTAATACTGGGATTTGAGGATGACAAGGTTTGCCGTCATCGAAAACTCAACAACTGGTCAATACTACTTTAAAGTTCCGTTCGACGCAGTTTTAGAAAGTTTTTGACTGCCGAGCGGAAAAATTTTTACCGAATGTTTTAAATTTTACGCTACTTCATCCCGCTTTTACACCTAATTTGATCTCAAACGTAATTATTAGAATAGTTAGAATTTTTCGCTTCTCCCAGAACGTCGCTTTTTCACCCCAAACCAAGCTTCCAACAACTTCGCCTAACGGAGCCTAAATTTGCTATAATATATGTATATATTACATCAACTTTAGGCAAAGTACTATAAAGACAATGCAACCGTTGGAAGTTAGTTATTTATTATTGTTGTTTTTAATTCTAAGTGCTAATTTTTTTGTATAATATATCTTCTCTTATAAGTATACTGTTTTTTTTACCGTGGCACTTTTAAAAGTTGTATTTTTTAAAAATTTCTTCTCTTTCCATTTATCGAATTTATTTTAGGTTACAAAGCGTTATGTGTGTGTCACTCTTATCACATTACACACAAACTTAAGTTTGTTTATTTTTTTCATCAGTTTAATATTAAAGTGAATGAGTGGTGCATTCAATCACGTCGCTGTTTTAGAAGTTGATATATATATATATGATGATGATGATTTTTTTTTTGGAATAACTAAGAGTATCGGAATTAATGGTTAATTAATTTAGATCGAATACTAGAAAGATTTATTATAGAAAATATTTTCAATTTAATTTGCTTCATTTATAATGTTAGTATTCAAATCTCTAATCTTTCTTAAAAAATGCTTAAAGAACTTAATATTCATCTCGCTAAACCAATTTATAGTTGATATATGATGATGAATATGATAACATTTTTTCTTAAACATGGGCGGATGTATGTTGGTTTTTTAGATTGCAATTGATCCCAGTAAGATATCTTTCAAACCCATTATAAAGTACAGAAAACTATAATTTGTTTTAGGAAATATAAAAATTGATCGCACTTAATTTTTTAAGATATGAGATCAACAATACTTATTGTGCTGCTATAAAAATTTTCCAAATTCTATACTTCACTCCGACCTCATTATATAGAAGTCCTAGCTCCGCCACTGTTCTTAAACGAACGGAGATGAAGTGAGCATGTGAGATGATCTTACGTACCATTTCAGTTTAACTTTTATTAATTTATGGCTAGCCTTAGTTATGTGTGACCCATATGCATCCGATGATCAATTTTAAATTTTGTATTTTATTTTTCAATATGTTTTATCATTTTTTTTTATAGAAGTGTTATATTCTCATAATAAGATTCGAACGCATACAAGATGAAACAAGATGAGCATCATTAATCACTAGGCCAATTAGTGGATTTCATGTTTTGTCATCTCTTTAATCTATGTGAATATGATATTTTTTATACAATAGAATGATATTTATATACCTAATGCAAATATTGAAATTTGAACCCGCACAAAGTATAACTCATATGAACATCTTTGAGCACTTAACTAATTAAAGGATATCGAAAATGACATATGATATAACAACCAATGTTAAGAATTGGATTTTAATGTTGTTTGTCGTTGGTTTTCATCTTTCATCATCGAACTTTGGTGATGTTTGTATCTATTATGTTTCGAGCCTTTGAGTTATGATTTTTACCTTTTCTTTATATGGTTCTGTTTATGATCTAGAAACGTTAGTTTTTAGGAATATGTCCGAATCAAATTTATTTATCTGAATTGTAAACTCTTATTATATTTTTAAATTTTTTTCTTTTAATAAAACTGACGTACTCATATTAAAAAAATTCAAGATACGACACAAGTGAGGAAAGAAAGTTGTTGTTAATGGGTGGGCCGTTGGCTTCATGGTTGGGTTATTGAATCTTATAAAGTTTAAATAGATAGAGAAAGGCCCGGTTTTCAAACAGCCCCATAAATTATCGGGCTTTCCAGTGTAGTCAACACAAGAAACCTTTTTATCCATACATGCAAATTCCACAAATCGGTTTGGTTTTTGATTATGTCAATTTTGGATTCAAATTTTTGATTTTTTTCGTTCGGGTCATTTTTTAGTTTGGATCATTTTGGATTAGATTAACTTTGGATATTTCGTTCGGGTCAAAATTTTGAATGCAAATTTTGATTTTTTTTCGTTCGGGTCAATTTCGAGTCAAATAGATAATAGACATGCCCGGTTTTAAAAACCTATAACTAGGGATGGACACAGGTTTGGTCGAGTTTTTGGTCAACCCAAACCCGAATCAAAAATAAAAAGGCTCCACCCGAACCTAATCCGACCCAACATGTATTGAATTTCCACCCGATTCGAACCTGGCTTGATCTTTAAGATTAAAACCCGCCCCGAAACAAATAAAAAATATATAATTTTTTTCATCTTTAGTAAAAATAAAAGGTGATAATAGGAAAATAAATATAAAGAGGGTACTTATAGTAATTATCTCTATTATCTTCTTCTTTATTCAATACAATTAATAATGTGATTTTAAATATATATAAAAAGAGGGATATTATAGTAATTACCCCTGAATATATAAAAAGTTATCTAAATATTTCGGGCCTGACCCTACGTAATGATTAATAATTTTTCACATGATCTGGACCCAGTTTTTTATTATAAAAAACCCAATCCTACAGAGTCGGGGTCCGAGTACCGTGCCCATCCCTACTCATAACTTATTCGACTTTAATTTTTTTATGAAGAAAAGAATAAAACCTCAAACTAACAACCTATAATATAAAGTAGGTGTTACGATCATCCTGTAAAATAGATAAAACTTCAAATTTGATTTTGATTAAGACAATAAATAAGTTTTCTTCTATTAGGTTGATTTTAAGTCGGATGAATCTGAATTTTCAATTCAAGTTTTAACATGAGTTTATATAATTTCAGGATTTAATATTTTTGGTTCAAATCATTTTGTATTCCAATTATTTCAGATTTAGATTATTTTGATTCGAAATTATTTCGAAATCAGGTCAATTTGATCATGAGAGTATTGTTTTTGAGTGGGCTTCACGCTTGGGTAACCGAATCTTATAAGATGTAGACCGTAACTTATCGGGCTTTACGTTTTAATCAACACAAGAAATATTTTTCCTTATATCCAAAGTATCCAATTCCAAACCAAATTAGTAAAACTAGAAATCCCAAAATTTTATGCTGGAACCTCTACCTCTATCCTACGACTGCTCGAAGTAATCGGAAATTTTGGCAGTTGATCGGAAAAAAGAGAGTACAATCGACGAGAAGAAGAAGAAAATGGTGGCAGGGGGACTTGCTCCTGGGCTGTCGCGTAAACTGAAGAAGGTATTGGAATGTCGGACGGACACCCCCGAAGTTTTGGCTTCTCTCAACACTCTTTCCACTTTCTACACCGAAAACACTCCCCAGGCGCGTCGCAATCTCAGATCCACCATCGAGAAGCGCTCTCTCGATATCAACCTCGATTTCCTCCGTGCTTCCCAGGCTGCTCAACTCGCTTTGGATCGAGTCGAGGACGAGGTCAATTCCCTCGCAGACTGCTGCGATACGTATATGCTCTTCCTTTCTTATCTAAGATTTCCATTCTCCTATGTCTATGTGAACTGTTCCTCATATCTTAGATTTATATTATGTA
Source organism: Hibiscus mutabilis (assembly GCA_019671005.1). Taxonomy (NCBI): domain Eukaryota; kingdom Viridiplantae; phylum Streptophyta; class Magnoliopsida; order Malvales; family Malvaceae; genus Hibiscus; species Hibiscus mutabilis. The sequence continues at coordinate 48,430,070 of CM033737.1, forward strand.
ATTAAAGAAAGATCCGATCGAATCTGATAGGATTGCAAAGGCATTGAGCAGTTGCAGTGCTAGCACCGGTGATATTATCAATACCACCGAGAGGTTGAAGCAGGAACTCGAAGTTACCACTCAAAAGCAGCAGATAGTCTCCTACTTCCTTCGAGATTATCAGCTTTCTCCTCAAGAGGTTTACTTTCACTCGCAAACCTTTCTTCTTTTTAGTTTTAGCTTCAATATTTTCTGACGCCCGTTTTTTTAATCCATTGTCTTTCTCCTCCATTTGTAGATTAGCGCATTGAGAGATGAAGAGTTGGATGAAAATTTCTTCAAGGCACTTTCTCACGTTCAAGAAATTCATTCCAATTGCAAAATACTTCTCAGGACGCATCATCAGGTTAATGATACATTTCCTAATCTACATATGAACTCTTAACCGTATGTCTATAAATCGCCAAATTAGCCATTGATATCTTTAGATTTAAGACATGTTATAAATTTTCTGTTTTGCTCTTTAGTTTGCCTGTCAATTGCTTCTGTTGTTAGGTTTCTTTGTCTTTGCGTATGTTGATCTGTTTCTTGTGCATTACTTAACTCTTAACACAATCACTAACATGAGAATCCATTGCAGCGTGCTGGTTTGGAGCTGATGGATATGATGGCTATGTACCAAGAAGGAGCTTATGAGCGACTATGCAGGTCAAGCTATATAGAATGATAAAACTTTTTATTCCAAGATAGAATTAAGTAATGCACTATGATATCTGTTAAGAGTTTGGAGTGTAGGAGGGAACATATTAAATGTAAGATCTCACGTTTGAAATGTTGTTAATTACTGTCCTCCCTCGTCCTGTCTTTAATTTCATACTTCTATTTCTTATTAAAGTGTGAAATATTCTTGCTACTTACATTAGATTAATCGACTTTTGGTGGCTGATGGCTAGGCTGTGTGGCGGGATTCTCTACTTGACAGAGAATAGGAGATACGGGGGATTTTCCAAGTGTTGGAATAATTGGTTGACATGTCTTGCCCCTTTCTTGCAGGTGGGTTCAGGCAGAATGTAGGAAACTGGGTGACACGGATAATCCAGAAGTTAATGAGCTTTTGAAAACAGCTGTGCGCTGTCTTAAGGAAAGGCCAGTCCTTTTCAAGTATTGTGCTGAAGAGGTGACTTCATTGAGTTAAAATTTTATGCTCATAACTCTACTACCTATTGGTTTTTCTGTTGCATGTTTTTAAGATTTTCGGCTGTAATCACAGGTAGCAAATATGAGGCATAATGCATTATTTAGAAGGTTTATAAGTGCTCTTACACGGGGAGGGCCTGGTGGGATGCCAAGACCAATAGAAGTGCATGCTCATGATCCTTTACGTTACGTTGGAGACATGCTAGGATGGTTACATCAGGTTTGTGAAAAAAACAGACTTCTATATGTTTTCTTCTTCTCTTCTTCATATAGTTATATTTATATTAAGAAACATTTAATTTCATTATTTTGTGTTAATTTAGCTTTTCTGCACTCCTTATAGGCCTTGGCATCAGAACGTGAGCTTGTACTTGCTTTACTAGATCCCGATGCATTGATAGAGACTGGATCTGCTGCAAACCCATTTCTATCCAAGAATGTGGAGAATGATTTTGGAAAGATTGAAGCAGACTTGACATTTGTTCTGGATAGGATTTTTGAAGGAGTTTGCCGGCCTTTTAAAGTGAGAGTTGAGCAAGTTCTGCAGTCACAACCTAGTCTTGTAATCTCTTATAAACTTAGTAACACGCTAGAGTTCTACAGCTACACTGTGAGTGATCTGTCTCTTGTTATTCTGGTTGTATATGGTTTGCTTGTCATCTGTTGATAACAATATATGTTTGCTTACAGATCTCAGATCTACTAGGGAGAGAAACATCTCTTTGCAATACGCTTTGGGCACTTAAAGATGCTGCACATAAAACATTCTTTGAAATTCTGAAAAGTCGTGGGGAAAAGCTTTTACGGTATCCTCCCCTTGTTGCTGTAGATCTTTCACCGGCACCCGCAGTAAGGGAAGGAGTCTCTGTGCTGCTTGAGATAATTGACACATATAACAGCATGATGGTTCCTGCTTCAGGGAAAAAGCCAGCTTTTGATCCGGTTATATCTGCTTTACTTGATCCAATTATACAGGTGTGTCGTTTTTTTTTCTCAAATGAGTGCAGTATTTGTAAGTGATCCTTACTATATTAAGTATTCCTATTTTCGGATAGTTAACGCTTGCTTAGATAACTGTTCTCTGCATTAGAATTTAGGAGTCAAAACTTTAGTCCTTGGTGGTTTCTGTACAGTAGATTAACTTACTACCGTTGACGGAATGCAGATGTGTGAGCAAGCAGCAGAGGCACACAAATCAAAGGGATCGGGCCACTCATCAAGAAGAAGCCGAATGAGTTCTGACTCAGACCAGCTTAGTAAATCTGCTGTTGATGCAATTTTGTCAAATAACAACTCTGCTACATTCTCTCAGGTTAATAAAGTATAGATCTGTTTGATCTTGTGTACATGTGATGTCATATACTTTACATGCATGGTTCTGGGCTTTAGGTACCTTTTTTTACTCATTATATCATTAATTTATGCAGAATAGTGAAGCTCCGTCCAAGATCTTCCTTATCAACTGCTTGTGTGCTATTCAGCAACCATTACTTGGACAAGAGGTTGCAGCTGAATATGCAAAGAAACTAGGGACTATGATTGATAATCATGTAAATGTTCTCGTGGAAAAAGAAGTCGACACAATTCTTAGAAGATGTGGCCTGTCAATGAAGATGCATCACTTCCGTAATTCAAAGGATACAACTGACGGGACACCATTAGCTGAGCTAGAAGACACGACTCCATCTTCTCTTTCAGAGTGTTTGAAGGCTTTCTTTGGATTTATTTTGGGAAGCGAGAGTTCCTTGCCCGGGTTTGAACAGATGCAAGTTCCAAAGTTGCGTGCTGATGCATGTATACAGGTAGCTAGGTCATTGGCCGATTCTTACGAGCTTATTTACAATGCAATCATGGACCCCAAAAACAAATACCCGGATCCCAAGTCACTGGCAAGGCATCCTCCAGATCAGATAAGAACCATTCTGGGAATATGAGGCTGTGGAACACATTTTACTTTTTCAATGTAAAAAATCAAGAGTCAATTTTTTTTTTTGGGGAGCAACTGAGACATTTTGGCTGCTTGATGTTCTTTAGCATGAACTATAGAGGGTTTGTTTTCCAAATACACAAACAATTATTTTAGCAGTGATGATGCATCTTCTTCGATGATATCCGCGTGTGTGTTGGTAACATACTTATGCTTCCAGAGCTCTGGTTTTCCACCTGCAGGTGAGGGAAATGTGTGTTATTGTGAGTTTCCAGTTGAGGTGAATTAGTTGGTGGAGGAAACAAAATCCCTTTGTGTGCATAGATACGTATTGACTAAGACAATATCACATCTACAACTCAACATGTTCTTTGGGTAGCAAGTTGCCCATTTCGCGTATGTTGATGTCTGACGGAATAAATAAAGCCAAACTGAAGGAAGGGATGTAAATGCATTTTAAATACTAAATACATAATTTCAAATCAATCAAATTAGCATATGGAGTATATATTTATATTTCCTACAGTTTATGAGTTTTTGGATCTGAAATGCTTTTTTTCTTTTTGGAAGGAAGAATAGAAAAGAAAAGGACACACTAATTGTTTCTTTATTATTCACCCTCCTCCCTTCAAAAGAAAGATTTAAGACCCATTAAAGTTATTATTTACTAGTACTTACTAAGTTTCCTTTTTTTATTTAATTATGCAAAATTACAACAAGCAGGAAGGGAAATAGATCCAAAATACCAAACAAAAGGCAGAAGACAGAAGGGAAAATGGAAAAAGACAATCGAGATTTAAGACGAAACAACATCAGAATAAATAATTTATAAACCCAGCAGCAGGCCTATGCAACACGGGTTCCAAAGGGCAACACTTTAATTTGGTTTCCTTCCAGATTCAATCCCCTTATATGATTTGTCTGTTGCATCAATCTTCTAACAAAATCCATCGTCTATATACCCTTTTGTTGTACTTCTTTTTCAGTCTATTTGGAGTGACGAGGACGGAGATGGCAGGGATGATTGGGGGAGTGGCCGAGAGAGATGCACGGAAAGCCCATGCCTCCATGGCGTTGGTGCAGCTCTGCAATGGAGGTTATCATGTAATTACCAAAGTAGCCCTCAATGTTGGTGTTAACCAGCTTGTCTTCTGCGTCTTCCGTGATCTTCTTGCTCTCTCTCTTCTTGCCCCCATCGCCTACGTTCGTGAAAAGTACGACCTTTTGTTTTTCTGGGTTTGACTCTGCTTCTTCGCTGTTATTTTAAAAATCAATTGTAGAGTTTTAAATTGGGTCCTTTCTTTTCTCTTCGTTTTGGTTCTAATGTTTGGTTTGAATTCACAATTTGGGATTTCGATTTTCTTTTTTAACTCAGTTGTATTAAGATGATTCGCTGATTATGTTCTCGTTTAGATGTTCTACATTGTATCCATAGGCTAAATTGATTGCCTTAGTTATTTTTGTTTTCTGGAAGCTTGAATCGGAAATATAACTTCTGGGGTTATTTTGTTCCTCTTTCCTGCAGAAGGATTCGACCTCCTATGACGAAACGCCTCCTCCTCTCATTCTTCTTTCTTGGGCTAACTGGGTGAGTACTGAGTAGTGCTTTCTAAACAATCCTAATTGATATATTACTGTATTATCTACTTAAACTCTGTTTGTGCCTAGTAAAACTTCCTGCTAGCCAACTTATCTGGTTCCGATTAACTGGAATAGGATATTCGGCAACCAGCTTTTATTTCTCATTGGTCTGAGCTACACAAACCCAAGTTATGCTGCTGCCATACAGCCTTCAATTCCAGTATTCACTTTTCTCCTGGCTGTAATGATGGGGTAATGGCAACAAATTTATATGTTTATGATATCAGTTCATTTCTATATTTCTTATAAATTCAATGCATGTCTTTTGATGTCTGTTACTTTTTGCCGTATTTTGTATGGAACTCTACATGCAGCACAGAAAGAGTGAATTTGCTCAAAGCTGAAGGCCAAGCAAAGGTTGGAGGTACACTAATCTGTGTTTGCGGTTCAATATTAATGGTTCTGTTTCGTGGTCCAGCTTTAATTGGACAGAAAGATGTAGACTTTGCTCATTATGACATAAGTGCCAGGGGTCAACCAGAACCTTCTGGATGGCTTGTGTCTAGTTTTCTGGAATTTGGTCTTGAATATTGGCATATTGGAGTTCTATGCTTGATAGGGAACTGTATGTGCATGGCTGCTTTCCTGGCCATTCAGGTATGCCTTCATGATCGTATGGTTGATTTTTGGACTATTATAACTATTTGCTCTTGTACCACTTCTATTATATAGTCTTCTTGTAGGAATTTTTCAATAATTATCAAGCAAAATGTATCGGTGCAAAGTTTTTCCATGTAAAAGATGTTCCTTGCTTGTAGTAGATTAAATTCCATATCTTATTTGCTGGAGGGAACAAAACGAAATCTCTTTTTTAGGACAATAAATGAAAAACTCTGTGTGGCCATGAATATAGTTTGAGGTTTGATATGCCATTCTTGCCCCTTACTGTTTTGATTTGTGTCTCATTAGATCTTCATGATCTGATACTATCTGTTATGATCATATAATTAGGTCCATTGCTATGCTTTGTGATGCCTGTTTTAAATTTTAATCATATCTTGGAGTAACTATCTGTGGTGCTTTTAGACCTTCTTTGCTTAGGCAACACTATGCATTTATGCAGTATCTACTGTTTGCGTTGCTCGGTGGTCTACTTTTCACAAGGACCAACAAAAGTGATCCTTATAGATTCATATAATTAACATCTACATTAAATTTCCCTAAAAACGGTGCTGACCTATTTTATCACATGCATCTTTATTTATAATTTGAACTTCACGTGTATTTGTAATTTAGTTTTGAATTATATTAAAGGCTCTTTTTTTTTTTACAATTCCAGGCTCCAGTTTTAGCCAAATATCCTGCAAACATTTCTGTCACAGCCTTTTCCTATTTTTTTGGCGCCGTATTGATGGTAACGACATCCCTTTTCATGACCAATGAGTCAACAGACTGGAGGCTGACACAGTCTGAGCTTTTTGCCATCTTATATGCTGTAAGTTTCTTATGGACTTTGTATTATCTCCATTCTTAAAATGTTTTGCAATTCATGTTATTGAAAGACTATCAAAGTTGCTGCTTTTATCCGAGTTTCAAATGTTATTTTGTGCTTGTTTTAAAATCTTCTGGGTCAATGCTCGATATGCTAGTTTAATGATCAAGACTGGGCTCAGTTTTCGATTTTTTCAGTCATTGTAGCCGGTGGAAGTGGAGGAAATGAATTTATGTAACCATCTAATTTAAGAGTTGGTGTGCTAAGTTGAATCGATTTGTCAGTTAGGTGTCAGAAAAAGAAACTTAATGGATTTAATCGGAATAAGAAATATAAATGTTAAATATAGCAACTCCTTTGATTTTTTTCCAAGAATACATTTTCATTAGTTTGGCCTATACTTGCCTCCCCATCTATACACATTTAGGAACACAGGTTTAAGAAAAGTTCCCGTTGAAGGTTAGCAAGGCAGTTCCCCTATAAAGCAAAGGGAAGTGCATGATTACTTAAAGAGAGAAGCAGGAAGTAGACATAGATTTAAATAAGAAAACTGTGAGGAACTTTTGGTAGAACAGGAAAAATGTGTGAACATTTTGTATGGTTAAACTGATATTTGCTGCCCTCAGGGTGTGTAATAAGGATTTTAGAAGCTACCTATCAAGGATGCTGGGAATCCCTTGTGGTCCTGGAAAAAAGGGGAAACGTTTTAGAATAAAGGCTCCACGAAAGTAACAATAATGTGATATGTTAAAAACTTAGCTGCCCACTAAATAGGTAAACTATAAACCTAAAGCTATGACAAATTTGGTTTTCTTCAGGGAATTGTTGCATCTGCTCTTAACTATGGACTCCTGACGTGGTCGAATAAGATCTTGGGGCCTGCTTTAGTTGCTCTTTATAATCCGCTTCAACCTGCAGCATCAGCATTTCTGTCGAGAGTTTTCCTTGGCAGTCCAATTTTTTTGGGAAGGTTCTATTTCTCTCTCTTCTTGTACAAAGTAGAACTTAATCTCTCATCAAATACAAAAATAACACATTTTTGCACACTTCATTTATAGTACTCGAAAAAAGCCGGTTTGAATGAGCTTAGTTTCCTTTTGTTATGGTAACAGTGTGCTTGGAGGTTTTCTAATTATTGCTGGTCTATATATGGTCACTTGGGCGTCCTACAAAGAAAGGCACACTGCTACGGGGTTGCTGTCTTATGTCGTTCGGCCTTCTGAACCTCACATTCACAAAGATGCAGTGATTAACAAGAACCCGCACCACAGAGGACACATTTTCACTTCCGTTTTATCAGCAAAGCCCGTTGACTAACTTTGTAACCCGGTGGGCATAAAGTTCTCATGAGCCCTTTTCTCACAGGTATATTTTACTAAGATCAAGTAGTGTCGCTCGGCAGTTGTAAACTTTGATGGGTAGCAAAAGAGAAATTCGTCAAATCCCTCTTCAAATAGCTATAAATTTAGTTTCTTGCACCTTTATGCTGTCTTAATTTGTTATAAGAAATGCAGTTTGCCAGGACATCCATGATTTATACACAATAAAAATTAAGTACTTTCTGTGTTGGCAAAGCTTCCTCAAAAGCTCAGGATATAGTTATCTGTTCGGAATGTCGCGAAAGTTTCTCGGGTTTGATCAATGGAAGCAGTTCTTGCGAGTTTTACCTTGATATATCCTGTGGCTGTGCCCAGCTCCCTGAAGAGATTCCTATATATGTGTTTCAAAGGAGGCTATGGTTTTGACTATATTTTAGTTTTAGCTGAGTTACCGGTGGAATTAATTCGGATCGGTTGTTGAAATACTTTTAGCTAGGGATCGGTTAAAGATTTTGGGGAAATTTCTTCATTAGTTAATTAATTGTATTAACTAAAGTTTTAATATCCAATTAATATATGAATTTATATTCAATACACAGGGTGAAAACAAAAAGTTTACACAAGTGTTTTAGTTTTAGGGTTAGAATTTAGAGTTTAGATGTTAGGGGTTAGTGTTTAGAGTTTATTATAATATGGTTAGGGATTTAGAATTTAACATATAAACCCTAAATTTTAACCCTAACCTCTAATTCTAACCACAACCTATCAATTTTAAACCATTAAACCTAAATCTTTAATCTTTAAATTCTAAAATTTAACCTTAAACCCTAAATTTAATGGGTTTATGGAAACTTTTGTTTCCGCTGCTTGTGTGTATGGAATAATTACCCTTAATATATATGTTAAATCACCAAATTAGAGTTGAAAATCTTAACCTTCACCAAATTAGAGCTTTGTTTCTTACATTAACCAATTAAATTTTGACACATGTCATATTTTAATTTATAATTATTATAATTTATTTTTTGTTTTTATTAATTTAATTTTTCCAAAAAAATCTTGAAATTATGAAAATGTTTAAAATAGTCCCAAAACTCCTAAATCCTTAAATCTTCACAACTGTCGTCGTCGATCGCTATAATCGACCTTACCGTTTTAGTCGTCAGACTTAACCGACTATTTTTCCCAACATGCTGTCATTAGAAACTGGCTAACGATATGTCAGTTGAACATTGAACGACGAATGTTAAACAGTCGTTTGATTGGCACATCGTTCGTTAGAAACCAGCTGAGTCCAACAACCAGAAGGGTGGGATTGGCGGCGATAATGGTGAAGATTTGGGGTTTTGTTATTTTAGAGATTTAGGGACTGATTTGAAGATTTTTGAAACTTTTGAGATTTATTAAAAAATTTAAAATTTCAAAGTTTTTTTTCTTCAAAAAATTAAAAAATTAATATTTCTGCCACGTGTCTCATTCTGATTGGACAATGATTTTTTTAAACGGTCATTGATGGCTAGACACTTAAAATTATAACGGTTAAAGCTTTAAGCACCTATTTTTATAAAAAAAATACTTTATGCACTTAAAATTCAAAAGAGATATAATTTAGATACTTATTTTTTATTTAATCCTAAAATAATTGATAACAAGTATGTGAATTTAATGTTTTTAGAATATAAATATTCAATTCAAATTATTCTAATTTGACTGTTAAATGGAAAGTTTTAATTATGTGTTTAATTTTAAGGTTTCAGTCTTTCTTTTATCTTTACTTTCAACAATAAAAACATAGTTGAAGATGTATACAAAATGTTGTAAAACTTAATGAAATTGATAGAAAATATAAATTATAAGGATTAAATATTTAATTATATAAATTTATTTAACTGTCATTCTCAGGGATTGACCGAGAATGGGCTAGAGGGGTAGTCGCCCCCTAAAAATTTGAAATTTATATATGATTTAAAATTTTATTAAAAAATGTCTATATCTTTCTATTGAAAATCTATTTTTGTCCCCCCCTAAAATTTTATGAGTTCCACCCCTTCAAATTTTATAGTTTCGCCCCCTTAACATAAAATTTTGCATCCGTCTCTGGTCATGCTGACATCTACGTTGTTTTTAACAGTCAATGGCTTGGTTGATATCATTTAAATAGTTAAATGACCTAATTAATAAAATTAATAGTTTGATGGTCAAAGTAAAATTTAAGCTCATGTTTGGGAATTGACATATAACCGATAGCTAATTCATTAGCCGTAGTTGATACCTGACAGCATGTTGCATTAGCTGATTTGATAAAATGTTTGATAAAATTAACTGATAACTGTTTGATTATTTGAACAAGCAAAATGACATATTCATATATAATTATATTTAATACTTGTTTGAATAGTTTATTAGTTATCAATATTTTGTATCTATTAATATTAATTAGATTATGAAAATTAATTTTTAAAATAGAACATTATTAAGCATATTTGAAGGATCTATATATTAATTTTTATTTATATAATTTTTTTAATATAATTTAATTAATTATTAAATTTAAATGATATTTGAAGCATATATATTAATCTCATATATATAAAGGAAAAACAATTAATTAAATTATATTTGAGAATATGTTTTACTTCAAAAGTATATTTATATAATTTGGATTTTTATAATTATTAAGGATAAAAGAACCTTTACAACTCTTATGTCAAATCCCCAAACCCTCAAATTTTTTTAGTAGATTTTTTAATTTGAGAGGTTTTACTTCAATATGTTATTACAACGTTTTGTTTATCAAACATATAAATTAACAGATTTGACTGATTAAATTTTTAAAAATTGTTATAACAACTAATTTTGACTCAAACCATTGTCTACCAAACACACATAAAATTTTAATATTATCCGACAAAAGTCAAGGAAAGTAAAGTTGCTATGCACTACAATTTTCTTTATTGAATGTGTATTTTCGTTTTAACATACAAATGTGCTTTGGATTGTATTTTGTCATACATATATATATTGATTTAGCTATTGCAATATATATTTTTCTAAAATTTATTGTCTAAATTTGAATTGTTGTTATTTTAATTAAATTTAAAAACAATCAAATTAATTTAAAATTTGACCAAATTAATCTAATTTAATTCAATCTAAATTGTTTTGAGAATTTAAGGATTGGATCAAATGAGATATTAAAAATGTAATATAAATTTAAAATTATGTTTTAATTTTTTAAATTTATAACAAATGTAATATCTCTATCCGGTCTAGAAAAAAATCAAATTGAAAGTATCACCAAAAACAAGTCAAAGAATCAAACATTCAAGTCAAAATAAAATAAATATAAATCATACATTACACCAAAGCAAATTATTCATTATCAGAAATCTTAATCTAAAAAATATTGAATTTAACCATTAGAGACTAGTTTGCAAAGATTTCATAGTTCAGGGACTAAAGAATAAATTTTTTGGAATCCAATAATTTATCAGAAATTATCCTTTAAATTTTTTATTTACTAAAATTTGATTTTTTTAACACAATAGCCGACTATTCATTCAACAAAAGAAGACAAACATAAAACAAGATATAAGGGGGTGAGGAAGAAACAACACCAAGTACAAACACATAGAACAAGCAAACAAATCAGAAAAAAATTGGAAAACAGGGAAAGAACAAGGAACACAAATACAACAGAGAAGCAAATTGAAAAAGAAAGGACCTAGGACAACCAGCACCCAAACAGGCGGGGAAACCTATGTCCGACGAGGAAGGGAGGAAGACACCAAGCCAGCTGCCGATCAAGCTTGCATGAACGTTTCTGTTGGCATAGAAGGATGTTGACGGTTTATTTGGACATCTAGAACTTGTATAATTGGTCCATATAATATTTAGGACGAAATTGCAAAATTGTCAAAACTGAAACAACTCATAACTGAATTAACTACCTTCGGTACTGGTACTTAGAGGTCCATACCGATACAAATCCATCTGTACCAGCACTAACGAGTCTATACTGGTACGTTTTGAACAATTAAATTTTAGTAATCACCTTTTACATAGGTACCAATACCAATACACGTATCGGTACTGGACAACATCATACCGATACGCAACCAAACAATATGGGTGTGTAACCCCCTAAACCCGCCTATGCGATACACTTACATCTAGGAGGTCACATTCACGTCACCGAAGCAACCCACAGTAAAAAATAAAGAAAATTCTTTCAAATACATTTAAAACTGTAAAATAATTTTTTGTTAAAACTATATTAGAATTTCTTTTACACAAAAGTGAAATCCAGGAAACAAAATACAAACTCAATCATAAAATAAATCGTGACATACATGCCCACTAATACACAGGTACCGTACTCTACGTGCAATGCCAAGGGAACTCCCAAACTGATATCGATCATATATCTTTGATCGGATTTTTTTAACCTGAAATGGTGAAACAAAGTGAGCTTGAGAAAGCTCAATAATACAAAACTACCAAGAGATGCTATAAGCACATGCAGGTATATGGCAAAACATGAAACTGAAATATCGATCATGGCATCATGTTAAAAAGCACTCGAACTTCTGAGTCTCATTTAGGTGTTCTAATAATTCAGGGAAAAACTGAATGAAGTGATATTTTTACTAGAACCGAGCCACGGGGTTAATGTATATCTTTACTTACAAATCGAAAAAAAAACATGCTTCATACGTCGGTAGAATTTATCATGGGCACAGGAAGAGATAGAAATTCTAGTTTCAGACTAACTACCCTTCATCCGAACTCCAAGATACGGTTTCCCTATAACTGCGTCATAAATTGGCATTAACCCAAGCCCATTGGGCAAGGGTACCATCCTAAGGGCATACCTTAGGTCACGGGCGGAATTACCCCAGCCGAAGCATGGGAACCTAATACGGGCGAAGTCACTCTAGCCGTAGCTGAGGATCCGGATATGGGCGTTAACCCTGACCATTAGGCGAGGGTACCATCCTAAGGGCATACCTTAGGTCACGGGCGGAATTACTCAGGCTGAAGCATGAGAACCTAATACGGGCGGAGTCACTCTAGCCGTAGCTGAGGATCCGAATACGAGCGTTAACCCTGGCCATTAGGCGAGGGTACTATCCTAAAGGCATACCTTAGTTCACGGGCGAAATTACCCCAGCCGAAGCATGGGAACCTAATATGGGCGAAATTGTTCATGCCGAAGCAGACGATCCATAAACGGGCATTAACCCTGGCCTATTAGGCGAGGGTACCATCCTAAGGGCATACCTTAGCTCACAGGCGGAATTACCCCAGCTGAAGCATGGGAACCTAAAAAGAGACTTATGCGCACAAGTGTCTATCAAGAACTTCTCACATTTTCCTGTAATACCGGTAAAACTATATTAAACAGAAACCGTTAAATCAATATTTAGTAGCAAAATGATAGAAATCAAGATGCAGGTCGATGTTTAATCGGTAGAACCAGATTATCGAGACCTAAGAATTAGGTATACTCACATCAGACATCGAAAACTAGAGGTCATGCTTTTACTTTATATAACAGGATCACTTGATATCAAACTGTAGAGACTTCGTTTCCAATCATGAAGGTCTGGCATGTGTGCGTGGTACACACCAAATAATTCAGTTTATCACTCAGGGGTCATTGATTCACACTGACATGAATTTATGAACTATAATCCATTGTAAACTAATTTCTGGATCAAGAGCCTTATTCAAAGGAATTCAATAAATGTCTTCATACATGTATTTAGGGATTATAGCTCAAGGTCATTTAAAGTTTCCCTTATGTCTTGTTTATGAAAGATTTTCGAAAAATTAGGATCAATCAAATTTCTGAATTCATCAGGAAGATTATAGACAATTAGCTCTTATGAGCACCTTTTTAATTATTTTAACCTTCGAGAATAATTTTGTAATTTGGTAAAAAGGGTGGCACATTACCTATGGTATCCAAGACTTTTAACGACTTATCCATCTTCCAAGTCCGCTGGAATTAAACAGTTTGCAATATTACAATATTTACCAGGTATTCAGATGTATATATATTACACGAACTTCATCCTTAGCATCGAATGTACCTTTTTTGATGAACATGATATTCTTTCAATTAACAATATACTTACTCCAAATAAATTGAACCGACCTTATCTAGTATTCTTCCAATATTTCACTAGTAGTAGGAGCAACTTAATAACACGATTCATATAATGTAACTTTTAGAGCCGTTCTAATTGTTTGGCCTTAACGGTGTTCTGGTCGTTTTTAATATCCATGGGTAGTTCAGACTCTTTGATGCCTGAAGATGTTTATGTTATTCTGCTCCTTTCAAATTTTCCCAACTAATTATTCATTTTTAATCCAAGGATATATATATAATTTTAGTAAATTTGGAAATTTTAGTGCATGAGGTTAATTTCGATCATTTCTATCATTCCAATCATTTCATTCTCCACTGTTATTTAGATCAGTTCAAGAATACGAAGAATCTTCTAGTAAATTTATCTTCAGATATTTGTCCAGAGTTTGGGTAATCCAAGTGTATTGTTATCGTATATATTTGCATCTTGATACTGAAGTCTTTCCCAAACGAACATGAATTTCAGATAAAGCAAACATTTTATCAGATTGAAATGTAAAATTCCAGGTCATATCTTTTGTTAGGGGTATTTAAGTCATTCTTCTCAAGGGTATTGTCGTCATTTTTTAACAAAATATTTCAAATATCAAATATTTTAACTCTATTAATCGGATCGAGAGATTATCTGTCTCATTAATCATTTACTGAACTCAAGGTCTTTTCGGTCTATTAAACTTCTCTTTCGAATATTTTGATCATATCCAGATTACTATTCTTTTATTTCGTAATCGAATTAATTTAAGCAAAGTTGAAAGTACACTTAATCACAATCATGCATGCTAGAGGTAGTAATGTATTACCTTGATTCGCTGTTACATCTGCCGATCCAAGGTACTCCATTCGATCATTCTCGAATCCCAAAATCAACGTCATCTGCAAGCTCAGATACAAAGGGCCACGATTTTTTTCAATCAAACACAGTCCATAATCAATCTTTATTCTCAAGTTCATTGCTCTTTAAACTGAAAATCAATCACATATACAACCTCAGGTTCAAGGTCAATTTTGAAGGCTTCCGGGTTTGAATTTCAAAAAATCGAGTTCATAAACGAACCCAAGACGTCAAAAAACATAAAATAGAGGTTTTCGAAAAATTTGACTTTTTGATCAAAGTCAACGCTATCGTCCTGCTGACGTCAGCAATCAATGGTCAACGCTGACGCCAGGTCAAAGGTCAGTGCTGACATTAGGTCAACGGTCAACGTTGTTGTCACTGAAATGACTCGGATGGCTTGACTCAGTGAGCTAACTCGAACGAGTTAACTCGCTGAGTTAACTCACTGAGTTAACTCGAATCGGGTCAGGTCTTGACCGGTTTAGTGGGTTAGGCTAACAGGTCACGGGTCGGGCTGACCCAGACTTAAACGGGTTGAGTTTGACAGATTTGGGTTTTGGGCCAAACCGGCTCGGTTTAAGGCCGGACTGATCCATAACCGGTCAGACCTGTCCAGATCTGAGGGTAATCAACCCTGATGGCCGGACGTCGCCCTTAGGCGGCACGTGCTCGCCACGCGAGACATTGATGGCCGAAAAATGCTACAGAACGACGAAAAAGATAAAAAAAAGCTCAAATAAATGAGTTTCAGAGGGTTACCGAGGCATGGGATGGCTGAAAGGATCGATAACCGTTCAAAATCAAACTGAAAAAAGGGCTCTCCTCACCAAAGCATTCAGACTTATTTTGCGGTGGCCGGCGTGAGTTCTCGGCGCTTGGTAGGCTGGACCTTAGTCGCGGAACAATGGTGAACAAACTGACAGCGGCAGTGCAACACACGGACGTCAGACTAGGCAACAATCACCCAAAACTGTAACTGACCCTTGGGTTTCCGACGGTTTTCAAGCCATTATCCACGATAAACGGCACTGAACAACGGTGAGTGACCGACTGGGGTTTGATCGGAACGAGGCAGTGGTCACGCCGTTGTGGGTGGTGACACTCACGATCGGGCGGTGATAGAGATCAGAGCTCGAACGTTGAAAGAGAGTTGGTGAGAGCTTTGGGTATTCTAGATCAATATGATATTTTCATATTCAAACATAAAAGCAATAATTATCAGGGGGTGAGGTTGGTTTAGATGTATTTAAGATCGGTACAGACCATGAAAACATTGTTCATTAATCATCTGGGCTAAACTAAGATAAAGCTCTAGCCTAGCTCAACTGGCTAAGGCACAAGTCTCCTAAGCCAAGGGTTAAGGGTTCAAACCCCTTGGTTGTCACTTGCATTCCATATTTCTTTTGAGGTGTTACAATGTATGCTATGCACAAAAATGCCAATTGTACTCAAAGTTAACTTGTATCCAAAGTTATCATTTAACTTATTCTCTTTATCACACATAAGCATATAGCTCCAAAGTATTGAATCATAGTTTCATAATCAGCTAGAAGCTCCCAAGTGTCACAGTATATAGCATCATTGTAAGCTTAAAGCTCCAAAGTAACATAACATAATACCATAATATAATTCATTTCATAGTTCACATTTGAGCTTAATAAATTATTTGTATCATAAGTTTAATTCACCAAATCCTGCTTATATCTTATCATAATGTCATACTAAACATGAGCAGAGTACATACATAACAAAAGTTGAAGGAATAAGCTTACTAAGCTTACCAAACATTGAGTTACCACTAAATTGCTATAAGTGAACTTGCAAACAAATCACACAACATATCATATCTAATAAAAAGAACTGAATGCAATTGAGATGGTACCGAACCAATCCTGAGACTCTTAACTACACTCACTGATATATCAAAACTACAAGACGATCTAAAATGCTAAACCGAGCTTAATTTTTCTTTAATTTCGTTGTAGAAATGAAAATTCCATAACCATAGCTTGGTCTAAACATAGGGTTAACATGAATTTCTTTTGAGATAATATTTCGATATAACAAATGAAAATTGTTTTTAAGTGTTTTTGACTTGTTCAAATATGTTTTAAACATTCCAAAATGTCAAAAACTGCTTGCTCGTACCGATACGTTTAAGCCCTTACCGATACACCCTTTGTTTTTTCGCAAATTGATTTTCTAGTAGCCAAATAGCATACCGATACGGACTTGTCTGTACCGACGTACCAATATGAGTGGTCTCGTACCGATATGGTGTATTGTGTATCGGTACCCGGTTAACAGTCTGCAATGACTAGTTTCGATTTAAGTGTAGGTACCGATACATAGGTTACGTGTACCGATACCCACTACCTGAAACAGACTCCAACGGCTGGAAAATGTCCCCAACGACTCTAATTTACCCCTAGCGGCTAGTAACAACCACAAGCTCATTCTAATCAATAAAAGGAATGATGAAACACTTGAAGATGGTTAGAGAACACATCCAAGCTTAAATGTTCAAGAAAAATTAATTTACAAGTCCTGTTTTCATTATTTCTTTTGTAAGTATTTGTAGAGAGTGATTTTATTTGTTTTATCTTTCACTCTTTCTTGTGAGCTCAATTTGTGTAAACACCTACCCTGTGAGGTTTAATTGTTTACATCTTTTACACTGTAAAAGGGAGATGTTCTAGTTTAGCCTAAGTAAAAACTAGAGCGGTTCTATCTTAGCCATTGAAAAGATAAGGGTGTATAGGTTTCCTCTTGATCATTGAAAAAGAGAATAATTCTTAGTGAATTGGAAAATCCTTAGTGGTGTGCTAAGGTAGTGGATGTAGACTTGGTTGGGTAGTCGAACCACTCTAAAATCCTTGTGCAAATTGTATAATATTTTTATCAATTTTAGCCAATTCATCAAAGAGCAAAAATCAACCCTCTTGACGTTTTTAGGAGATCGATTCAAGCGTGCTACGATCCTTACAATTTCATTAATAACTATATTAAATATATAAACTTTGATTTACAAGGAAACCTAAACTTCAACAATTTAGTCTTTGGTGCTCCCATTGTAACACCATCGACAAAGATGTCACATTTGAGCCTCAAGCCCAACCCAAAACCCATAAAATTTCTTAAATTGGGTTTAGCCCAACAAGGTATTTCTCAAAAACATTTAAAGTCAATAGTTGAAAATAAAGATAAATAATCAAACGGTACAAATGAGCTCCAAGTTAATTTAAAACATTTGAACATTCGATACGATTAATACAATTTCAAAATAAGGATTACAGACTCCACCACATAAGGTTTTATAAATACACAGCCCACTGGATACAAGTATCGTACTCTAAAAATCACCACATGCTGGAATCTCATACTGATAGCGCTCCTCAATCCCACGATCTGATGATCAACCACACATGAAAACAACGATTTTGAGCGCTGAACTTACAAAGCTCAGTAGTACACATCTATTATACTATACTTCATGCTAATCATAAACATAAGCATGCAAGCTAGTACGAGCAATAAGGAGAGATAATAAACACATGACACTACTACTAGTCGCCTAAACACATGCTTTCAACATAGTAATACACCATACATGGCACAAAAGGCCCAACCATACTCATGATCTCACTAGATCATCCGAGCAAAAGTACACATAGCCATACCGTAAACCTGGAATGAGGCTCGGTGTCACACAGCCTCGAAAACGTACACTCTGAGTGAGGCCCAGTGTCACACAGCCTTGAGAACGTACACCCTCTCTCCGGGTGAGGCCTAGTGTTACACAGCCTCGAGAACATACACCTATATTCGATATCTCTCATCGATTATCTTCGAATGAGACCCGGTGTCACAGTGTCAGGAACGTATATTTGGCATCTCTAACCATGGTGTTACAACACTCTTTCTCTGGGTATTCGGATCCCATCAATCAAAGGTGACTCAACCAACCAAGTGTTCAAACCGCACACAACATCGACATGATTACCATACAACACACAACATAACTCGATCCACCAAGGGTCTCCTATGGTTACTATTGCAACAAGTCACTCAATTTAAGTTTACCAACTTGTTAATACATTATGGAAGTGTACATTAATATCCTCATTAGTTATCTCATTAATCCATATTATCTCATTAACATTCCATGACAATTTTTATCTTTTTATTAGCATTATAGATTATTTTGTTCAGTTGGTACCAATACTCAAATACGAGTATCGATTTGGTACCCCTGGATGCTGGTACCCATACGCGTACCGATAATGATATAGCTTACTGGAAATCCTCAATTTCCACAAGTAGTGATACGGGTTGACTTGTACTGGTACTATCCCCAATCGCGTACCGGTACGGCCAAAGCTCGTACCAATACCCTATACACAGGTTCGTACCATTTCTTCATATTACAATTTTACAATGCTTTATTTGATTTCTAAAGCTTATGAAAGTCATTAGGGTTTGTTTACTAATTTATTTAATCATTTAATATTAAATCTTGGCTTATTGGTTATTTATTCGAATATTACCAGTTATCAGTCCATTCAGTACAATTTCCATCGAACATGACAATTTCATACCTCAAGCAACACAACGTGTAAATCAACCAATCAGATAATTACACAAATATTCAAACGATCATGCTCGGTCTCTAAAGCTCATAACAATCTCGAATATTCTCAAACTCATTAAGCATCCCAATATTTTCCACGCCTCATAATACTGGTCTCAATACATGCTTATTTTCATATACTTATTTTGCAAACACTAACAAGCAAGAGAATTACACTTATGATGCTTATGAAGTATTTTGGAGTTTAGAGTGTACTAACCTAAAGCTATTATTGGCAAATCCTCATCTGAGCTTCCCCATACTCCACTTGGTTCGATATCCGATCTCGAATAATCCTAATATAAAAACGAATACAAAAATACAATAATTTCATGCATCCTCTAATCAATTCACAAGGCTAAACGCATAAAAACAGCTTACTGAGTTCAAATTTACAAAATGGACTCAGAACGTCGAGAAACCCTAGGGTAGGGTCCTTCAAAAAAAGTCAACGACCGATCAAAGCCTGGTCAACGGCTAGTTAAGGTTCAGTGATCCGGTGCGGCGCGATGCACCCGCGGGTAGTGATCCAATGCAGCAAGGAACAGGTGCACCAGGGTACGGGATCCAATGTGGCACGGTGCATTGGATCATGGTGCACCCGCCTGGGCAGACGCACGCCCATTCAAAGGGGTGCGCGTGATGGCACGTGGGAGACCTTTTGGTGGTCAGACGGCAGCGGTGAGCTCCAAATTCGTACTTCTTTGGCAGGTGAGTCCAGTAGTGTCCTCCGTGTCTGCTTTCAACCGTCGTAACCTCCTCTATTTGAACCATTTGAAACTATTTTCTCTTTACCTCGGCGAACAACGACGACGACAAGGAGACCACCGTCGGACTTGTTTTTTCGTGGTGAAATCGATGATACCGGCGGTGAGAGTCACAATGGCTCCAAAGGCCATAGATCGAGGTTTAAAACCTCTTCTTACACTTTTCTTTCTCTTCTTTTTATTATTTCTCTCTCCCTAATAATATTCTTTCCTCTTATCCATATCTCATATTTCAGCCCCATTTAATTTAAATACGCAAACCCCCAACAACATGGGTAAACCAATTAATTGGGCCTTTATATTCCTCATTGTTTTTACTTAAAGTCTACATTTTTATCATGTAACACCCATTCTCGTATTTGTATACCGAACACGAGTCGAAAATGTCACGGTAATTTAAAAATATTTTACATAAAAAATCGGAACTATTTAAAATTTTAATTTACTTATAGATAATAATATCAACATATAAAATACTAACATAATGCACAGAAATTATACATATCATATATCATTTAACATACATAAACAAAACCATTACAAGGCAGGCCAGTTTAAATAATTTAACAAAATAGACATATTATTTCGTACATGCCACTATTCATAAACAAAACAAGGATGCCATAGATACCGAAATAACCTGTCGATAGGATATCTCTTTCGATAGAGATGTTGATGCAACTACTCCGCTTCTACTTTCAATTACCTACGTGTATAAACAAAATACACGCTAAGTATAACACAGTGAGGCATAAGATGAGTAATATATATAAAAATACATAATAAATCATAATACTTTCACAAGCATAATATTCTTTGAATCATACATTTTATAATGCAAGAAAGCATAACATAATCATTCTTTGACTTAAAAGCATACTTCATTTCATGAAATCATATAGCCCAAGGTAAATATCAAGTGATTAAGGTACGAGTCGTGTACTATAAAGTACTATCCTTTACTGGCGACACGAAGTGTTGAATACAGGCGCCACAATAAAGTGGCGAATATAGGTGACATGAAGGGTCGAATACAGGGGCCACAATAAAGTGACGGATACGGGCGACACGAAGTGTCGAATACAGGCGCCACAATAAAGTGACGAATATGGGCGACACGAAGTGTCGAATATAGGCGCCACAATAAAGTGACGAATACGGGCGACACGAAGTGTCGAATACATATTAAACTCATAATAATATACCACAATATAATCCAACTCAATATTCAATTACCAAGGGCAAACTTTAAAACAATTCTTGCAGTAATGACAGGTAACCCAAATTCCATATATACATACATTTATCATATAAAACATCTTCATAATTGAGCAGTTCATACTCTGATATGTTCAATAACTTTTCATGGTATACTGCCATTTAAACTATATCGAATAACTTGTCATGAAGATATCATACTATAAAATATGTGTGAGCATAAAGAATATGCCACAATCTTTAAATCATCAAAATAAAGAATCATGCTAAAAACATGTTTGCACTCATCATAGCCTTGCAAAACCTTTCTTCACTTTTCGATTTAAATCGTAAGCCTTTTTTTCACCGGGTCTGCTGGTACGATCTTGATTTTTTGCCAGAATCCCTTGTTCTTGGAGGCTCACGGCTTGGAGAGAAAAAGATGAGAACTTGTTCCAAAATTTTCTTTTTTATTTTAATGCCAAATGGCATTATAAACACCAAATTAAATATAATAATTTCTTTAATAGTCAAGTGACTATTCTACCCTTGAGTTATAACCAATCATGTGCCAACACTTGTAATTCTTATCCATAATAATCATAAATATTCATAAAGTAAGGGTGAAAAGACCATTTTGCCCTTAATGAATCAACCTATCTTTAAAAATACAATTTTCACCTATTTCACCAAATACTGCACAAAATCGAATTTAAATCGAATAAAAATGATTCAAAAACCATACTATCATATTCTTCAAGTCTTTCTAAGACTTCCATAAAATTTTCATAATTTTCTGAGTTCGAATAATCATTCGAATTAATTTTCGAAACTTATCCCCTTTATAACTTTTCACACAAATCCCGTACAAAAAATCTGATTCCCACCAAAATTCTTATATAGGGATAAACTATTCATTTTTGACATAAAAATAATTATTGGGAAAATTACCATGTTGGTCCCTAAACGTTTCCCAACTTTTCACTTTAGCCACCAAACTTTAAAATTTTTACGTTTTAGTCACTAAACTAAAACCACTTACTTTTGATTCTTTGCATTTATTCACTAAGCAAATATTGGGGGTATTACAATTCTTCCCCCTTAAGAAAATTCGTCCTCGAATTTTTAAAACATACCTGTAAAAATATTGGGTTCTTCTCTGTCATTTCTATCATCATGCGTCCGAATGTGATAGACTCTAGCTGAAGCTCGACCATCTCGACCAACAGTAGCTTCAGTTTCCGTTTTAGAACCCACTTTGGATGATCCTGCAGATCCTCGGCCTCGACCTCTCTGTATACTAACCAATCTCTCGGTCTAGACTAATCTATCATCTTGAACCGGGCAATCACGTACAAAATGTTCCGTTTCACCACAACGGAAACAAGCTCCTATAATCCTCCAACATTCTCCACGATGATATCGATTACAATAATTACATTGAGGAGGTCCAGGTTTATTTCCAGAACTCTTTATTGTTGTCGAAGTATTTTTGAATTTTTTAGCATGTTTCACTTGTTCCTGGGTGCTGAAAATTCAGATCTTTCCTGTTGTGAATATTCTTTACCTCGCTTTGATGATTGCGAAGTAAAAGACGTCTCAGCACTTCTTTTCTGACCTTGGAATTCTTTCTCAGCTTTCTCTTTGACATTCTCCATCGTTTTTGCTTTGTTGACAGCATCCTGAAAATCTCTGGGAGTAAAAGCCACCAATACTTCTTGATATCGTACATTCAACCCATTTATAAAGTTGTCCATGATGGCTTTCTCGTTCGGTAGCAGTTCAGAAGCAAATCTACTCAATCTGTTAAATTCGCATTCATACTCATATACTGAACGATCTCCCTGTCTCAGATCCAGGAACTGTTGTCTCATCTCTCGAACAAAAATATCTCCAATGTATTTCCTCCTAAACTCTTGGAGGAAAAACTGCCAGTTTACTTCTTCATGAACACGGGCAGTGACATTATTCCACCAAACCAAAGCTTGTTCCCTCAATAAGGAAACTACACCTTCTAATTTTCTTCGGTCGTCACAGTCGATCTGAGTCAACATAGTCTCTATATCATTTAACCAGAAATCTGCAGATGTCGGGTTTGCATCACTATCACCTTTAAAATCTGAAGCTTGCAGCTTCTTTAACTCTTTAGGTACAGAAATCCGATGAGGTCTATTTATAATCGCATCCAGAGTTTGTAAAAATGTGCCTCGATCTTGCACTAGCATCTCCTGTTGCACAGGCTGTTGTACCTCCTCCCCGACTTCTGGGGCATTCTCAGGCCCCATCTGCTGAGTAGCATGTTGGGATCCTTCTCCCTCCGACATCTGTACTCATAGCATTCACTTAAACTAATAAGCAATTGCATCCATCAAACAAGTATCATTTTCAAGTAAATACGACATCCTAGTGGTATGTACTCTTTAAAACACTTTATTTGAGTTCAAATTTATCCAGAACCGGCTAAACCTTTACTCTGATACCAAAAATCAGAATACGAGTCGAAAATGTCACGGTAATTTTAAAATATTTTACATCTAAAAATCAGAACTATTTAAATTTTTTAATTTACTTATAGATAATAATATCAACATATAAAATACTAACATAATACACGGAAATTATACATATCATATATCATTTAACATATATAAGCAAAACCATTACAAGGCAGGCCGGTTTAAATAATTTAACAAAATAGACGGATTATTTCATACATGTTACTATTCATAAACAAAACAAGAATGCCATAGATACCGAAATAACCTGTCGATAGGATATCTCTTTCGATAGAGATGTTGATGCAACTGCTCCGTTTCTACTTTCAATTACCTACATGTATAACCAAAATACACGCTAAGTATAACATAGTGAGGCATAAGATGAGTAACATATATAAAAATACATAAGAAATCATAATACTTTCACAAGCACAATATTCTTTGAATCATACATTCTATAATGCAAGAAAGCATAACATAATCATTCTTTGACTTAAAAGCACACTTTATTTCATGAAATCATATAACCTAAGGTAAATATCAAGTGATTAATGTACTAGTTGTGTACTATAAGTACTATCTTTTACTGGCGACACGAAGTGTCGAATACATTCGCCACAATAAAGTGACGAATACGGGCAACACGAAGTGCCGAATACAGGCGCCACAATAAAGTGACGAATACGGGCGACACGAAGTGTCGAATACATGCTCCACAATAAAGTGACGAATATGGGCGACACGGAGTATCGAATACATATTAAACTCATAATAATATACCATAATATAATCCAACTCAATATTCTATTACCAAGGGCAAACTTTAAAACAATTCTTGCAGTAATGACAGGTAAACCAAATTCCATACATACATACATACATACATACATACATACATACATACATACATACATACATACATACATACATACATACATACATACATACATACATACATACATACATACATACATACATACATACTATAAAACATCTTCATAATAGAGCAGTTCATACTCCAATATGTTCAATAACTTTTCATGGTATACTGCTGATAAGTGTTCAAAAGTACTATTTTTCTTACCCTTTTTACTCATATTATTGTTAGACTTAGGCTCATATTAGTTGCATAGTTAGCCATTCATGCATTAATCCATGTTTCCTTCAATCGTTGAGCTTGATTACATAACTTGGTGATTTTTGTGGAAATAGATGCTGCTTTGGTGTGTTTTTGTGTATGTATGTGCAGGATCACTTGCCAAAGCAATGCCGAGCTAGTTGCCAGGGCAATGCATGAAGGATATGCCGAGCTAGTTGCCGGGCAGTGCATGAAGGACGCGCTGAGAGCCAGTTGCCATGGCATTTGTCGACAAAGACCAAAAGCAATATGGATGTCGAAATTCATGATTTTACAAGCCCAAGATGACATGGAGCAAGGCCCAAGCCCAAAGGAATTTGATTGCCATGCAGAGATTAAGGAAGAGTTAAATTCCAAGAGGATAGGAGAAGTTCTAATAGGAATAAAATTATAATAAAGAATTATATTCTTTAAAGATAATTTAATTCCAACTCAAACTCCTCCTCAAAGAAGGACTTTGGCCTAGCCCTATAAATATCAAGGAGATTTCGACAATTCCAAAGGGGAGAGCAAGAGGGAATTTCGACAACTCCAAGAGAGGAAGCAAGGGGAATTTTCGGCAAGCATCTAGGGCAAGGAGGATTTCGACAAGCCTCTTCCTTCATCTTTGTTCGATTGGGTTCATGCTAGGGATTAATTATCTTGTGTTTCTTTGGAACCTAGCCATGAACTAAATTTACTTGGCTATGGTTATTGTGTTTTATGGTTGTGAGAAACTATTGGTTTTTGTTTAGGTAATAAGAGTTTGCACTTTTCTATTTCAAGGTTTATTCATTCTTGATTCTTATTATTGTTTGCGAGTGAATTGGGAGAGGATCTCGTGATTTCATCCATTTATCTAATATCGGGAGAGTTAGATTCAAGAAACGAATGAATATGATCTTTATGCAATCCAATGATGGTGAAGATTAATCCGGCTTAGGAATAAGTTAAGGATTTCAACGGCTAAGAGGAGCGCAAGATTGGTTGTTGTTCACCCTTGATTCACGCAGGATGTATTATCAAGGCATGCACAAGTAGCTAGAGTTTCGACTTAGGGATAAGAAGAAACCATTGAAGAACGCTCCGCCGAACCTTGAAGTTGCTGCCCGATCGCCCAAGTAGTTGCCCAACTAGTCGCCAGGCAACCATCAATTAGTTGCCAAGGCAACCCCGTTGTGCAAGTCGCCACGGCAACTGAGTTGCCCGTGCACTCTTTTACCAAGACAATCCAATCGGCTATCACACCTCAACTCACGATAACCTAGCCTATCTCTCTCAATCGATCTCATCTTTTCTTTTACTTTATTGCTTTCTAGTTTAGTTATTAGTTAAACTCCTTTAATCCTTTAATTGTGTTTTTACTTTTCACAGTGCAGTAACTTAAGCAAAGTGGCCCAAACCAATCCATGTGGAGACGATACTCGATACTCATATCACTTTATTACTTGCGACGTGTATACTTGCACAATTGCGTAGCACTTATCACACGCAACAAGTTTTTGGCGCCGTTGCCGGGGATTGGCAATTGGTGTTAGTTGTTTTTGTTATTGCATTTATTTCTTAGTTTTACTAACTTTTCTTTTTGTTTGTTTTATCAAAAAAAAAAAATTAGGTGCGCTACAAGTTAAGGAACATCAACATGTCGGGAAATAAAAACCAATCTATTCGAGAGATGATGTTGGAAGATATGAATCAATTCAATCAAGAGTTCCTTGCACCCTTTGATGATTACCTATACCAACCGAGAAAAGCCCAAAGAACTTATACCGTGGAAAAATCTTGTGCTATGTGTGGAGAACATCATGTGTTTGAAAATTGCTCTCACATTTTCGGTGCATATAACTACATGGAGGACCATAGAGGGAACCATCAGCAAAATTCTTCATGGTATGGTCAAAAAGCTCAAATTTTTTTACCATAACAATTTTTGCGCGCAAGAATGAGATACGCCATGGCAATGTAGTCCTTTTCAAGAGCATTCCAATTCCTTGGAGGAAACGTTACTAGCTTCCTTGGCTAGACTTGTGGGTCAATTGAAGAGATTCGAGAACTATCAAAATCTATGGATACGAGGATAGCTCGGTGGGATGCAACCTTAGGGGATTGAGAAGATCAATTGGGGAGATCCACATATGTCATGGATAACATGCACCAATAATTCATTCCTAGGGATACTTCAAGTCCCAAGGCAAGAGGACAAGGAGCAATGCAAAGAAATCTCTACGATGTGTGAGGAACAACTAGAATCTCAAAGTCAAGAGGATGCCAATGAGAGAGACTGCCCAACACATGATGAGCATGAACAACAAATTGCCTCGGCAATGATTGAGGAGCCTGAAGCGAGCAATGTCGCGACAACACTCGGTGAAGCCGAGAACAATAATACTACAGCAAATTCGAGGAACCTGATGCCCAGAAGGTTAAAACGTTGATGTTGAAGCAGGAATCTATAGATTGCTCTCATCTACAATTGCCACGGCAATTACTCGACCACATGCAAGATCAACGAGATGATAATACTTTGCCAATGGAATATGAGCAGGTAATAGTTGAACCTTTTGAATTCTTTAAAACTCACCTCGTCCATTGCGGGTATGTCTTGAGGAACCGAGGTTGGTAGATTTGAAGCCATCGAAATCTCTACTGATGGAGATGTTTGAGAGGCCAAAAGAAAAAGGTGTTTGGATTCATAAAGCTCTTGAGAAAATTGATTCTTCCCTTGACTTAGAGCAAAATTTGACAATCGATTGCCACGGCAATTGGCTTGAGCAAAACAATTGCCACGACAACAAAGGCTACATCCAACCATGATAGAAAGTCGACAAGAATGAGGTAATTGAATGGATATAATTTTTCCTATTAATATATTTGTGCCTTCGGGAATAGTAGCAAGGTGGAGAGTATATATGGACTACAAGCGAACAAAGAAGAAAGACACCTCCACCATGGTAACGCAAAAGGGAGTAGTGGCAAGCACATTTGCCAAACTCTTTTTGGGCAATATTATCACCCGATGGAGGGTGCGGATGGACTATAAGAAGTATCGAAAACGGCAACCTTCAACACCGCAACAACTCTCGATCACACGACGCCTCTGCAACCATGGGACGCGCACGCCTCGGCAACCATGGATGTGCATGCCTCGGCAACCCTCGACGCCACGGCAACTACTGATACATTTATTTTTATTTTTATTTTTTGAGCTATTTTGTTCTATTATTTTTTGTTATTTTTCTCTTTATTTTTTTAGGATATATTTTATTTTTCTTCATTATCTTTAGTTTCCAGGTTTTCTTTTTCACAACAAGACTTACAACTACTATGCTAAGGAAATTTACTGCCAAGATCCTTGCCACGGCAACCAATGAAGAAGATGTCGCGGCAACCTACATCGTGCCTGCACAAGCTGATGCCACGGCAACTAACCATGAAGATGCCACGGCAACCAAAGCTGAAGAAATCCCGGCAACAAGAAAACAACCATTGCATTCAAGCAAGAAAATCAAGACGCCAACTAGAAGGAAACTAATCATCTACGATGACGAACTCTCGGAGTAAGTCCTCGTATGCATTTTTATTTTTATTGTTATTTTTCGTTATTTTTATGCATGCATTGAGGACAATGCCTCACTCGAGTTTGGGGGGGATTGTTATTAGTAATTACCATGTTTAGTTACATTAATCTTAAGCATTACATTTAGGATACATAAATTGCTTGCCATGCCTTTAATTGGAACAAGAATTGCTTAGATTTGATGAATATTCAATGATGACTTTACCAATGCACTTAATTGATAGAATTTTTATTCTAGGATAACCATGAAAAACTTAGAATTGTACTATGATGCTAAATTTGATGAAACACTGTTGTGGTTTGATTGATTTAAGGAGTTCTAGTAAACTTAGGTTGATAATTAACTAATTGGGGATTAGAATAAAAATTGGATGAATGCTAGAGGTGCCCGAAATTGGCTCTAGCATATGCTAAAAAAATTGATCACTAGAGGTGCCAAACTGGCTCTAGGAGGCGTTAAAATTTTTCGGTTAACTAGAGGTGCCCAAACCGGCTCTAGTCGATTAAATTAACTTAAGAAAACTAAAAATAAAACACTAGAGGTGCCCGAAATTGGCTCTAGTTAAAACATGTTAAAAAGAACCCAATGAAGTAATTTGAAAACCTATTGTTTGCATAGAATCCGAAAAATCAACTTGCACACAACTCCGCACACACTCACAAGCATTATAGTTTGATTCCGAGTAATTCATCAGTTTTTGAAAAATAAAAAGCCAATCATACTTTGTGCCCCGGTTGAGAATTGAAATCAAGTTCAAAGCTAAGTTTGTGAAAATTTGAAGTCTTGGCGAGGTAATTATGAGTTTGCATTGCTTGAGGACAAGCAATAGTTCGAGTTTGGGGGTGTGATAAGTGTTCAAAAGTACTATTTTTCTTACCCTTTTACTCATATTATTGTTAGACTTAGGCTCATATTAGTTGCATAGTTAGCCATTCATGCATTAATCCATGTTTCCTTCAATCGTTGAGCTTGATTACATAACTTGGTGATTTTTGTGGAAATAGATGCTGCTTTGGTGTGTTTTTGTGTATGTATGTGCAGGATCACTTGCCAAAGCAATGCCGAGCTAGTTGCCAGGGCAATGCATGAAGGATAAGCCGAGCTAGTTGTTGCGGCGGTGCATGAAGGAGACGCCGAGCCAGTTGCCATGGCATTTGTCGACAAAGACCAAAAGCAATATGGATGTCGAAATTCATGATTTTACAAGCCCAAGATGACATGGAGCAAGGCCCAAGCCCAAAGGAATTTGATTGCCATGCAGAGATTAAGGAAGAGTTAAATTCCAAGAGGATAGGAGAAGTTCTAATAGGAATAAAATTATAATAAAGAATTATATTCTTTAAAGATAATTTAATTCCAACTCAAACTCCTCCTCAAAGAAGGACTTTGGCCTAGCCCTATAAATATCAAGGAGATTTCGACAATTCCAAAGGGGAGAGCAAGAGGGAATTTCGACAACTCCAAGAGAGGAAGCAAGGGGAATTTTCGGCAAGCATCTAGGGCAAGGAGGATTTGACAAGCCTCTTCCTTCATCTTTGTTCGATTGGGTTCATGCTAGGGATTAATTATCTTGTGTTTCTTTGGAACCTAGCCATGAACTAAATTTACTTGGCTATGGTTATTGTGTTTTGTGGTTGTGAGAAACTATTGGTTTTTGTTTAGGTAATAAGAGTTTGCACTTTTCTATTTCAAGGTTTATTCATTCTTGATTCTTATTATTGTTTGCGAGTGAATTGGGAGAGGATCTCGTGATTTCATCCATTTATCTAATATCGGGAGAGTTAGATTCAAGAAACGAATGAATATGATCTTTATGCAATCCAATGATGGTGAAGATTAATCCGCTTAGGAATAAGTTAAGGATTTCAACGGCTAAGAGGAGCAAGATTGGTTGTTGTTCACCCTTGATTCACGCAGGATGTATTATCAAGGCATGCACAAGTAGCTAGAGTTTCGACTTAGGGATAAGAAGAAACCATTGAAGAACGCTCCGCCGAACCTTGAAGTTGCTGCCCGATCGCCCAAGTAGTTGCCCAACTAGTCGCCCGGGCAACCATCAATTAGTTGCCAAGGCAACCCGTTGTGCAAGTCGCCACGGCAACTGAGTTGCCCGTGCACTCTTTTACCAAGACAATCCAATCGGCTATCACACCTCAACTCACGATAACCTAGCCTATCTCTCTCAATCGATCTCATCTTTTCTTTTACTTTATTGCTTTCTAGTTTAGTTATTAGTTAAACTCCTTTAATCCTTTAATTGTGTTTTTACTTTTCACAGTGCAGTAACTTAAGCAAAGTGGCCCAAACCAATCCCTGTGGAGACGATACTCGATACTCATATCACTTTATTACTTGCGACGTGTATACTTGCACAATTGCGTAGCACTTATCACACGCAACAACTGCCATTTAAACTATATCGAATAACTTGTCATGAAGATATCATACTATAAAATATGTGTGAGCATAAAGAATATACCACAATCTTTAAATCATCAAAATAAAGATTCATGCTAAAAACATGTTTGCACTCACCTTAGCCTTGCAAAACCTTTCTTCACTTTTCGATTTAAATCTTAAGCCTTTTCTTTACCAGGTCTGCTGGTACGATCTTGATTTTTATCAGAATTCCTTGTTCTTGGAGGCTCACGGCTTGGTGAGAAAAAGATGAAAACTTGTTCCAAAATTTTCTTTAATAGTCAAATGACTATTCTATCCTTGAGTTATAACCAATCATGTGCCAACACTTGTGAATTCTTATCCATAATAATCATAAATATTCATAAAGTAAGGATGAAAAGATCATTTTACCATTAACGAATCAACCTATCTTCAAAAATACCATTTTCACCTATTTCACCAAATACTACACATAATCGAATTTAAATCGAATAAAAACGATTCAAAAACCATACTATCATATTCTTCAAGTCTTTCTAAGACTTCAATAAAATTTTCATAATTTTCTGAGTTCGAATAATCATTCGAATTAATTTCCGAAACTTTTTTCCTTTATAACTTTTCACACAAATCTCGTACCAAAAATTCGATTCCCCACCAAAATTCTTATACCGGGATAAACTATTCATTTTTCCATAAAAATAATTATTGGGAAAATTACCATATTGGTCCCTAAACTTTTCCCAACTTTTCACTTTAGCTACCAACCTTTAAAATTTTTACGTTTTAGTCACTAAACTAAAATCACTTACTTTTGATTCTTTGCATTTTAGTCACTAAGCAAATATTGAAATTTCAAATTTTAGTCTTTAGCTCCCTTAAACCGAACTTTTACCTTAATTCTCCCTAATTAATTTACCAACTTAAAATATCTGAACTCAAATCTGAGGCCCAATTTATTAACTCGGAAATTGAGTCGTTACACCCATAATCCAAAAATTATAAAAAAAATTACCATTGATCTTAGAATTCAACCTAGATTGCATATGGATACCCAATTGAGTAAAAACTTAAACTTTATGGTTTTACCCATAAACACTTAAGCTAGCTTTGATAATTAATAAAAATGGTACCAAATAAGAGGTAAGGATGTAAGCTTACCAACTGTGGAATCAATTTGAAATGATGATGGTTTATTTGTAGTAAATTATGCTTGAAATGCTAGGGTTCTTGAGGAGCATTCTTTCATGGAGAAAGACAAAAGTCTGAAGATAAAGAAAATTACTTCCTGTTTTTCTTCTCTAATGCCATAATGACCTAGTCTCCCAAAGATCAGTTTTTCTTTTATTTTTTTCCCTTTTAATAATTAGGGAAAATATAAGACAAGAACACATAGGATAATGACTCATCCAATTAAGGGTCCAAATACTAACATAGCCATTTAACTTTCCACCTCTTGTACTAGTGTCCTTCCATTTCTTTTATTTACAATTTGGTCACCAACTTCTAACATGTCAATATATTATAAATTGCATTTTAGTCATCTTTTACTTATCTTACACTTTAATCTTCATAGATTCACATTCTTATAATTTGGTCCTAACTCTCATAAAATTCAAAATTAAACTTAATTAATCAAAATTAACTTGACCAAATATTTCGGGAAATCGGGTCTAACTTGTCGGAAAAATAAATTCCGAACACTATAAATCATAAATTTACTGAGCCGATTTTTTGGGTGTTACAACAAATGTTGAAGAAAAATATATTTTGTTTGGTATTTCAAGTCGTGCCCTTCTTACAAGAAACAAGAATCCTTTATACAGAGTTATGTCCTCTTTTAGAATGTTTTACAACTATTTTATAATAATTTGAAATGATTACAAATTTTATTTTTCTGTCTCGAAAAAAATATTTTCTTCTTTAAAAAACAAAGAATTTTTTTGTTTGCTTGTCTTCTTGAATCGATAAAAAAAAATTGCTTTTATTCTTTTTGGTAACAAGATACAAAATATCATTTCATTTTCAAGTTTGCATTACACAAAAATTATGTTAATTATTTAAAAATATTTTATATATTAAAATATTATTGACGTGTTATAAAATATTACTATTGTAAATTAACTTTATAGATTTCATATATTATATATGTATTAAAAGAATCTATATATAGTTAAATTATTATTATTTTTATTTTAGATGTCTAAAATAAATATTTTATCTACTTAAAAATATTTTTTGACCGCAATATCAAACACTAATTTCATATGAAACTTTTCAAAAACACTTTTAAAAAACAACTTATATCGAATAGATAATTCTTTCAATAAAGCCCATCCTATCTATATTGGACAAGTAAGAATCCCAAAACTCACCTATTATGTATCCAACATACTCTTCTAATGGTGCAAGGTTGGATGAAAATTTAATTTGGTTCAGCTAATTAATTTCGTAAATATTTTGATTCGGTTAACTGTTAAAAAATTTAGATGTTTAATTAATTCAGTTAATGTATATTCAATTAAATTATTAACATAATCGACCGTTTAAACATTTCTAATACGGAGGAAAATTAAGAATTTTTAGGAGGAATTAGAGGGACCAAATTGCGAATTAAGAAAACTGATAATATCTTTGTACAAGTATCACCAAAGTTAAACAAAATAAAAGTGTAAACACCAGATTAGGAGAAGGTATCAATTTTTACCAATGATGTATATAATTTACATCCCATGTTGCTACTTGCTATGATCAAAGTCTGATTTCCAAACAAGATACCAAAAAGGAAAATACAGATTCCATTCGTATAATACCTTGTTGTCTCTGCCCAACTGCCTTGTAAAGCCTAATTTCTTACTAAATTTGTTAGAACAAGAGAAATTATTCCTACTTTTCTGAGGCCAAAAAAAGACCAGACAATTCCCACTGTCCTTTTTCACATCAACAAGAGGCAGTTGATTCATCCAGCCGAATAAACAGGTCGAATTCTGTTCGGTAAAGGCCTTGCAATAAGTCCATCAGTTGCCCAGCCCACTGATTCACTGTCGACTTTAGCATGGTTGAATTCCCTTTGAGCATACTCGAGAGATATTTGTAGCTTACCCCCTTGTCTGCAGTCATTGGAGGCACCCCTTGATTCGATTCCTGCATTCCTCTCCAACCAGTACAAATAATTTACCTGGAAAAGTGACTTCAGCATATCTTGTGGTGAACAACTTTCTTTAAGCACTACCTGGTTTACCCAAAAAGAATCTCGAATTAGTATCAACGTTTCTATTATCATTTCCATGCCTAGTAGCTAGCCTACAGCACTACATCATCATTGTAAAATGATGGCAAAGTATTCAACAAATTTAAGAGCAAATTGTGTTCAGGAATTTGTAAGGGTGTCAAATAAGAAGACTGCTATAGGAGAGATGAGAAGGAACCGAGCTAAAAGCCACAATGGTTATTTACTTACACTGAATTTTCCTTCTTGTTCAGTCAGAATGTAGCCCTCATCTTTATACAGACTGAATAGAGCCAGTGCATCCTCCTTGTTGTTGACAATATCACTGAGTTTCGATCCTAATTGCAGCCGAACCTCAATTGCAGAAGCTGCTTGCTTTGCTTCTGAAGATAGTACATCTGACCGTTCCTGAAAATGGGAATTCATAACAGAACCTCTTAGATTTTTACTGAAATTGTTACAACCAACACTAGAAAAAGATTTTAGAAAAATTTTACAGGTGCCATTGACCAGTTTACTACTCGGGCAGATTTTAGAAAGTTGAATTGATATGATAATCACATCCCATGCTTGAGCTGAATGCAACGATCAAGGACTAGAAGTCATGAGCCATGGTAAAAGTTCATGTTCTATAGAACGAGAGTTTTAAGCAAATCCCTTCATGCAATTTTTCTTTAAATTAACAAGAAAAATTAGTTTAATCACAACGAAGAAATTTTCAAAGTTCTAACCTTCTTAATCTCTTAGGATATCCAAGTTTCTACTAATTCATCAACCAGGATATGCATTCAATAGAAAAAAAATAATCTCAAAGGCCTCCTTAAGTATTGACCCTAATCAATCAATCTAGAATTTTATACTCTGTCAATCGGTAACCATCTTCAGAGAGAGCTAAGAGAAAGACAGTAACCCACTCTGTTTGCAAACATAAAATTCAGGAATGGTACATCCGGAAAAAGCGGCTCCTCGTCATTGACCTCTTTGACTGAAGGCGACTGGCCACTCAACAGATATTCGCTGAAAACCAAACCTGTTAAAACAATAACATCTCCATTACTTAACGAACTAGAACTCTCATTTAACAACAATGTTAGCAGAGATACATTACTCGCACGATAGGGATTTAAAGTCCTCAGTTGAATAGATTGATATGATTTCAGATTGCAGTACATATGGATCCAAGTAACCAGACCAAATGAAGCAAGGGCGGCAGATGTAGATGAGCCAAAACAGTTTGCCAATGCTATACCAAGAGCAATTCCAATCGACTTGCTCACCATTCCCTGAGCTTCACCTTTTGCAATTACCTAAAACAAACAGTTAACTTTAGTAAAGCCAAGGTCACAATATCACTTGCAGGAATGCCACAATCATGCAGAATCCAATTTGATTATAGTTAAGGAATACATTTTTGGGGTATTAACTGCATACCATGCTGGATACTACATAAAAGAACAAACAAACTTTACCTCAGCAAAGTTCCTTTGAGCGGCGAAACCGGCATAGAAACAACTTCTAGTAGCAGCCTGGAACATATCAGAGCTATTGATCAACGTGAGAGATAAAGGCAACCAGTACAGCACTATACTTAATTTTAATAACTTGAATACCTGGATGAGAGTAGCTGCTGATCTTGCAGCCCCAGCAACAGCACCAATAAGAACAAAGAGATGGGGAAAAGCAGGGGTCAAGATTTCCAATCCAAAGGCAGCATTTTCAAGGAGATCGGCAAACAACCTCCATCCTTTCGGATTGACATCAAAATGTCTTCCGTATTTGGACAGCATGATTTTACTCAAATACCCAATTCCATCCTTTAACACCCAATTGATAGCAGCAGCCATGGGAATAGCCCCTTTCCCCAACCCGACAGCATAAAGCAATGCCTGAATAAGAGCACCAAAAGTGAGCCCCAAATGTTCTGTACAATTCCTAAATCAGAAAATGAGAGCAAGCAAGCAATTAAGACAAAAAGAAAATACTTGGGTGGCGAGAACGCCACTGATTTGGCTAGCAACGCCCTGCACGCCTCTCCAAAGAGAGTAATCAAGATAATCACTGGTAACGCTGTTGGGGAAACCTTCGGGGAGCAACAACCGCATCACAAGGTCTCTGCATTGCCTCCAAAGAGTTGAGAGCGACAACGATTTTGTTAAATTCGCAATCCCGTTCGAAACAACAAATACATCATCTGAGAAATCAGAGATGAGCTTAGTCCACTTGCCCCCTCTCACTTCCCAAACGACGTCATCTTCCTCGGTATCTCCATTGGTTCTCGCGAGAGCGGCAGATAATTGGGAATGACAGAAACAAGCAAGGAGTGAAGAAAGGAATAAAAGAAAAGGATAAGAACGAGAAGATAACGACGAAGACTCGTCGTCCCACCACCAAGAATCGGACCCAAACGGGCCATCGTCGTTGTTGTTGCCGCCGTCACATCCGCCACCAACAGATAGCAAAGGAAAGGACCCAGAGTTAGCAGTAACAATATTAATAGTTGGTTTAGAAGACGCTTTGATGGGTAAGAGGGAAAAGAGAAATGGGGTTGTAGGCGCACGGATTGACGGAGAAGATGATGAGGAAGGGAAGACAAAGGGTGAAGAAATGAGTAAAGGCCTGCAACTGAAAGCGCAGGCCATCTCTGTTACACTAACACGTATAAAGAGCCGCGTCACTTTGGAATCGTGGTTGTTACTTCGAACTTTGAAGGATTATTGTGTATGTGAAATTCAATAATAAACATAGTTTCTGTAGAGAGTCAGCTCAGGGAAGGGTTTATACGGTGGTTCTGTTACTGTTTCTTTTGTCAAAATAATTCCATCTTACCCCCTTTGACTCCTTCATTATTCAATCAACGTGTGGGTTGCCGAACACCAAATAAGTTGATGGTGATGGTGATGGTGATGGCGATGAACGCTAAAAATTAGTGCGGGCCTAAAACTATAAAACAAGCATTCATAAAGACAAAGACAATCATTGCCACAAACCCACAAAGCCCAAAACAACATCCGAATCTGAAAAATATAGTTGAGTACGATTAATCATGAAGAATAGAGCAGACGAAAGATCATCACAAACCAATCAATCAGCATATGTAGATCTAGGATGGAGACATGGATCGAGAGAGCTCATTGGTCAAAGATGACTTTACAACTCCGCCAATTAATAGCCTACACCGTTGAAGGACCGGCATCAAAATTAGTAATCACAACCAACAGACAAGGCAACAATGCTTAGAAAGAGAGCGAAAACGGCCATCAAACAACAATCGTCACTTTAGAATAATTAGACCCATCAACAGATAAGCTCCCAGCATTGATAAGTGGAAAGAAATAGAAACATGCAGGAAGGGAGTCAAGGCAAAGACGAGAAAAAGCAAATCGAAGAGCATACCAAGAGTAGAAAAACGAACGATGAAAAAAAACGAGACGAAAATAACAGGGAAAAAAAACATAAAAAAGTACGTCAAAAAATAAAGAAAAACTACGAGAAAAATAACCCACAATGAAACCTTTCAAAAAAGTTGTTAGCAGAGGGTTTTGTCTAATTTCAACTGGCCCTAGGATAAGAGCCAAATGTCATCAATTTGAGCAAAGATCCAAAATGAACAACTAGCAAAAGAGATCAGAAATGTCCTAAAGCCAGAACAGTGATATATCAGAGAGGAGTTGAAAAACTGGAAAAAACAGGCCTCTAGTAACGTTAGAACCATCAGAAAAGAACTCATTGGGGTTGCAAAATGAAAGAGAAAAAGGATGACAATTAAGAGAGTTTTGGGTGGGAGTCTAGGAGAGATTTTTAATAGGATGAATATTTGTAATTTTTTTTTTACACAAACAAACTTATTTTAAAGCTAAAATTTAAAATTATAAAACCCTAAAACTCTAACTCAAAATTTAAACCTTAAATTCTAACCATAAAACCTAAATTTTAAATCCTACCAACTAAACCACTAACCTCTAAACCCTAAACTAAAACCTTAAACCCCTAAATAACCCCACTAATAAAAACTTTATTTTTCATCGACAGTATATAGGATAATAATCCATTCTAGTATGGTACTTTTACTTATATAAAATATCAATATTTATACTTTAACAAAGTATCTAATATAATACTATTTTATGTATTATTATAATACTTGAAATTAATATTGTTAGCGTTAAATCACCCGATGAAAATTCGACACGTGAAAATATAAATAAAATATATATTTTAAAAAACTTAACATTTTATTGAAATACAAATATTACCTTAGATATTTTGTCAAAAATATGCACCTCTCCCAACTTCGATCAATGTTCAGTCAAAATTATTAATTATTTTATAAAATAAATATTAAAATAACAAATTATTATAACACTAACAACAATAAGAAGATAAGAACCCACACCCCAATCCTTTTTGCTTGAGCTAGTGTTAGTGCTGGTCGTCAACTGTCGGTGTTGATTATTTCACTTACTTTCTCATAATTTTTTTTATTTTTTCTTTTTTGGATTTTTTTTAATTTTTAATAAGAATCTCTACTCTTTGTGTCACGTTTTCTTTTGCTTTTGTGGTATATCTTCTCTTTCGTTTGACACGTTTTTTGCATATCATAGTGGTCCTTTGGTGTTCGTTTGAAGATCCTCACGGCGTTTATTTTTTGATTTAGATCTTTCGGTGGTCATAGAAAGTTTGACACCCTTTGTTAGTTGTTTGGTGATGTAACCAGAATTGTGTAACAGAGCAATATGCTTGATAGTTTGGTTCGCTCACCATTCATTTTTCATTTCGAAAGCTTCTCGTTTGGATAGAGACATGGAGATTCATGAGGATTTCTAAATTCTTTGATAATGTATGTCAATCTCAAGGGAAAAGTTGTTTTTCTTTTGTACCTTTAAATTTTATATTTTATTTTTATATGAATTTTTTTGGGTAGACTTAATCTTCATTTTTTTCTTTTTAAGTATGTTGAATTTGTGATACATTCAATTATTTTTAATAAAATCTAATTGTTATTATTAAAAAAAATCTCCACCCAAAAAGAAAAAAAAATACTAATAATTTTAAAGGAGAATCTTTATATTTTATTTGAGTTAAACCAATTCTAATTACTCAAATTTATTTGCTCTATAAAAAATAAAAAAAAAAGCTAATGGAAAAGCTTTTAAGTTTTAACGCCATCTGATATCTATTCTTTTCTTCCTCTTTTTTGCAAACATCTTTTAGAAGTACATTTTCATGTAGAAGCACATTCCTTCGGAACTGTCATTCAGTGCTATAGTTATATGTCAAATACATCTATTAATTTTTAAAATAAAAAAAAATAATCGATCTTTTTATATTATTATTTATTTATTTATTTTATAGATCTTTTAGATTATAATTATATTTTTTATATAATTATTGATATTTAATTCATTAACTGATTAATAAATGTTTGGAATCATGAATTACTGGTGCAAACAATTATTCCTTCCTAAAGGAGTGATAAGAAAATAAAGCAACTGTGTATTAGATTTTACCGGAAGGGCAAAGATATCCCTGCTCGTGGAGCAAGAGTAAACTGACTGCAGATTTATTCTCCAAAATCTGAAGGTGATCTTGGGGTTAAGAACGTTCAGTGTTGAAATAAGGTATGTATGTTGTTCTTGTTGAAAAACATACTTGCTGATGAGGGCTCCTTGTGGGTGGCTTAGGTCAAGATGTATGGCCTTCGAAGGAGTGACTTTTGACTTGCTGAAGGGAAGGTTAACATTAGTTGAAGGTTGAGAAAGGTCCTAGGCTTACGAAATAAGGCTAGGAGAATCTTTGTTGCTGTTTCAGATCTCTTAGCTGTGAAAACATGATAATTTAGTCTGAAATAAGAGAGAAACGTAATGTGGTTCAGTGGCACAAACTGTTGCGGCACCCTCTTCGTGTTCCAAAGCATGCTATAGTGTATTTGATGATGATTTTGGACAGATTGCCTACTGCTGACAGATTAAGGCGAATGAGGATTGAAGTGGGTGGACTATGCAAGAACTGTGGTGATATGCAGGAGTCGAGAAACCATTTATTCTTTGAATGTTCTTTCTCGAAGAATATTTGGTGCACTATCCTTCGAATGTGTAACTTGCATAGGAATGTATTGTCTTGGGAGCAAGAGCTTGAATAGGCTCCTCGATCTCTTACAGAAAAGTCTCTTAGTGTTTATTCTCAAAACTCTATGGAATGCTCACTTGTATGCAGTGTGAGAGGAGCAAAATTTCAGGTTGTTCTGGACTTCTTCTAGGAGCATAGATCTCTTCAATAAAGGATGTTGTTAAGATTAAGCTGCAGGGTAAACAATTTGATCGTTTGGATTCTGTAAATGGACAACTATGTTCTGTTTGGAGAATTTTCTAGTGAAAATTTCTTATGTTTTTTGATGCTTATGTAAAACTGTAGCAGTTTTTTTTCCTGCTTTCTTTGGGTAATAAAATAAAAAAAAATTATCCAAAAAATATAAATTATATGTTTTAGGGGACTAAAATATAATTTTACCGTTATCTCAACTTAATTTTTTTTACAATTTTTAAAACTAAGGGGTGGCCGTCGGTCTTTAAATATATCGCCCATGATTATGAAAACAACCCTCCCGACTTAATTTCATAAAAGTGAATAGAGATGGAAATATCACATAAAATATTTATATTCTAAAAAAACAATATGATATAATTTTTTCATTTATAATATTGAACACTTTAATAATATTAGTATCATACTAAACATTTTATTAGATTACTGACTAAAAAAATTGTTAGTTTCACATCTACTATTATTCAGCTTAAGCAATAAAATGTGGGATTGGAATAATCTAATAGCTTCATTTAAGCCCATTGTAACTAATTCTAATTTGATTGGTTCTTAATTTTTTTCATGTTACAACAACAAATATGTCGTACAAAAATTAGAAGTGAGGTATTAGGATAATTAAAGAGGAGACATAGAATATATTATACAATTTTATACATTATTAATGCATTATTTATTTTTTAGTGATTTAATATAATATTTATGAAATTTATTTTTTAATTTATAGACTGTAAAATTTATTTTACATAATTTATTTATTTTAAGTCTAAATCATAAAATTTTAAATTCTAGAACATCAACTTTAAAAACTTAAATTATAAACTTTGAACCTGAAACTATAAACTTAAACTCTGGATTATAAAGTTTCAATCATAGACTCTTCAACCATTATAATTTTTTTGAACAACTTAAACCATAATAAACTTGATCCATAAACCATAAAATTAACAAGCTTTTGTAAATTAAACCCAACAAATGGTCCTAATAGAAAAGAAGATTATCTTCATCCTAAGAGATCTAGGTTCAAATCACTTTGTCTGCAATGTGTGTATGTTTTGTTAATGTTACGTATGAACATATACTATCTTTTAATCACCTTAAGACTATTAAAAAACAAGCTTTTGTACATTAAACTGTTTATTTTACACAATCTCTATATCAAAATATTTTTTATTTATAATGGACAATTTTAATATTTTTTGTTTTAATTGATTCATAAATCATGAATATATCTTATATATCATAAAGATCAACTAAATGATGAATATTTATGACTGATTGAGTATAGTTCGGTTAACATTGTTGTTAGTACAATATATAGAAGGATGTGAGATAGAATACCATGTAGTATAGGTTTTACACATTGAATGTTCAAAAAATATAAAGATTTGCATGTATTATTAATTATTTGAATAGATTAAAGTTTTGTTCAAACAAAGGTGATATTTAGATAAAACTCTTCTCAACAATGATGAAGTCAAGATATAAACTTGGTTTAAATGCCTGAAAGAAGTCTACCGTAACTTCTTCGTTTAAAAGTTCAAAAATTATATGAAGTAATTTATTTTATTAAATAATAACCCTTTTATTTTTAATATTTTTGTTAATTGATAATATTATTTTTAATATTTCAAAGTTTTTTTTTTTTGTCAATAGATTATAAGGAAAACTAAGATAAACTATGGATCAACGTCCATGCGTAGAAACTATTGAAGCACAACTGGTGGATGCTCCAATATTATAAGTCCCGTGGAATCTCCTCTACCAAGTCTTGCAACAATTTGTATTGTTGTTGCATTCACATCGTATATGAAGAAGACGAATCTCTCAATCTTGATCTAAAAGTGCACGTATACGTCGAATTAGCGATAAGCCTCGTCCCTGCTAGTATACCCAAAATCATGTAATTGTCAATGGAGACATGTGCGCCAAAGACTCCCATGGAGATTCCAGTTGCATTAAATGTAATCGGTCGACGAATGGTTGGAGGATATCGGCCTCTTCTTCCGGGGCGAAGGCCATGCAAATGCTAAGCTCTTGCACTGCCTTGCCATATTCCCTGACGTTTTAACATCAAATCATAATATTTCACCATCGTCACTCTACAAAAACACCCTTGCTTGAACAAGTTTCAGAATTCATTCATACCTATTATAGTACAGCATCATGCCATGGTCTCTCCTTAGGGACCAATTATGTGGCTGCAGAATCAACAATCTTTCTGAAGCCATGATAGCTAGCCTGTAGTGCAAAGAAATCTTATGTTTAGCATTGCCACATATCAAAATTTTTAAACTTGTGTTCTATACAATGTCCAAACACTTCGGTTCGGTTGGGTTTTTTTTTCTTAGCCCTGCATGAAATCATCAGAAAGTTATGTTACTAGATTAACAGATATGGATTAGAATATACCTAAGATTTTGAGGCCGCAACAAAGGGACATTTGATTTATCGATTTGGTTAGGTTTGTCATTGGTATTATGAACCTGCCTTAGGGGAGAAGTCAGCATCAAACCAGGATTTGATCTCGAAGCACGTTTCCAGTGAAGCCTCTGCATTGTTCTAAAGTTCGTTAGGGAAGAAGTATACTTTGAGGCATGGACAGTTTACAAGAAAGGGAATTAAGAAGAAGAAGTTGACCATAAGGATTAAGGCTTACAATTAAATTGGCTAGAGCAATCCCGATAATATCACGGTTTGTAGCCATCTCAAGCCCTAAAAGTGACGTGCCAGTTAAATCCGATGCCATTGATCTAGGGTCCTCCACACACCTTCCATTTACAACAGCGAACAAGCTGTGTCCTGAAGTCACAGTGAAGAGCTCCTACGGAGAGAAGTTAGGCCAGAAGTCAGAAGAAGAAGGAAGTTGTCTCTAAGCAGAAAAGTAACCACGGGAGATGGATGAGACGACAAATGAGTCTGAACTAAGAATCATGCACCATGAAAATAAACTTTCAAGATTACAAGTACCTCTGGGTAGGCTGTCTGGGGCCATATCAGAAAATCCTCCCCAACTCGAGACCCCACAATAGTTAGACCAAGTCGCCGACAAACTTCAAAGTAGATTATGCTAACCAAAATTGCTTAATTAACAAAATCATATTATTAGACTGCCTAAACAGACGACATAATGGTCGGGAAGCAAATATTACAATAGCAAAAACCATTGCAGTGCCACTAGATCAAAATTATGACATGAAACTTACCACTGCCACACTCAGAGCTCAGCACAGAGTGTAAGTATGCATGCTTAGAATCTACAAGAACAGGGCATCTTTTAAAGCCTCTTAACTCAAAAAGAACTAAATTGACTGCCTGCAAAACTTCAACCAGATGGCAGCCTATTTCCCTTGAAACTAGCTCTG
Source organism: Hibiscus mutabilis (assembly GCA_019671005.1). Classification (NCBI taxonomy): domain Eukaryota; kingdom Viridiplantae; phylum Streptophyta; class Magnoliopsida; order Malvales; family Malvaceae; genus Hibiscus; species Hibiscus mutabilis. The sequence goes on from CM033737.1 coordinate 48,473,656, forward strand.
CCTCGACTTCTTTAGTAATTGCATCTAACTCACTCAGCCATTCAGATATGGTCTTTCCACCCAAAGGCATTTGCTCCACAGAATGACACTCCTTGGTATCATACAAGGACGAAATATTCATCCTTTCATTGAGGAGGGAACAAGCGTCCATTTCTCGGTTGTAAGCCATGAATGCCTCGTCTTCAGCTGCAACATAAAGCAAAGCCTACACAAAAAGATATCAAGCAAAATAAAAACTTCCAACTCATGTTTCAAGAGCATGAACGAAGCAACGACGAGAAACCTCCTTAAATAACAACTTATCAACTTTTCACCACTACATGACAGATGAATTATCTATTGGGTAGAACCATTTGTGAAGGTCAAACAAAGAAATAAGATGGTGTAGGCAGGTAGCCGTCACTGATTATATCCGTACCTTAGCAAGTGAGACGTCTTTATCTTTGGAGTGGAAGGAGATCTCCCGAGTGAACTTGTCCCTTGCAGTCTTTAGAGCCGGTGACGACGTAATTCGAGTCCAACAGAATATTAGAAAATGAAAATGTAAAAACAAGATGATTAACATGGTGATGCAGATATCCAGAATGGATGAACAACACACACAAATATATAGAGATTGAGATCAACCTCCTGGTCAAATTTGTGACGGCAAGAAGTTGAAGTAGCAGCAGAGGTCCTACTCCTCCATCTCCTGAAGTCTTTGTGATCAAACCTGATAATCGTAAAGAATAAATGGATATTCCTACTAAAAATTGCTTCTTCTGTCTCTCTATAATTATACTACTACCATACAATTCTTATTCTGGTTCGATTCAGAGATACCAAACAGTCAAATTATAGTAAACCCACTTAGGGAATTAAATTACTAAGTAAACAAAAAAGGTTCAATTATCAAGGAATTATTACCTAATAAAGCAAAAGAAAAGAAAAGAAACAAGTTGAAAGAATTACCTGATAAAGCATTGATCAGCAAATGTTTGAGAAACCATAGATGTGGCGCGGCATTGTTATGAGCTAAAACGAAGAATACAAATAAAAAATTCTCTATCACTACAAGCGAAAAAAGAGAAACGTAAAATGGAAGAGGATCAAGCGTTTTCTCTAAAGGGAGACGGGGTAGCAGTGAATTTGGAAGAAGAAGAAGAAGAAGGTTCCATGATTCCAAAACACGAAATGGAATTAAAGCACGCAGAATAACAAGATGAACCAAATGAAGAGTGATTTAAGGAGAAGAAACAAGAAGAATTACCAAAATCCATAACAAGTTGAGCAGCTAAAATTGAAACTAAACCAAATTAGTTTGTTTTCAAATTAAGAGGGTAACATGGAATTGGAAGTTTACACCAGGGTGGAATGGAACTGTACAAGATTGGAAGGGTAAGGTGACAGTTTCTTCTTCTCCCTTCCTTCGGTAACTGCTAGACCTGTCAATTACCCATATTCACACAAAAATTATGAAATTGGCCCAAAAAAAATAGTTAACCACCAATATTTTCATTTTATTGTTTTTGTTTCATTACATTACACAAGGATCATTTTTTTTATTCATTTAACTAAACAACTCTTCAAAATTTAACAATATTCTTTTAGGTGCCTAAACTATCTCGTTTTTCTCTTTTAAGTGCCTAAACTATCTCGTTTTTCATTTTAAGTGTCGACTTTATTTGATTTATAAGCAAATATATTAAGTTGTAACAATTTATAAATCAAATTCAGAATAACGTCCATATCTTCCGTAACTGCTATCTTTGTAAATATATTTAGCATTGTTTCACTTTATATTATAATAATATCTTCCCTAACGTGCGTGTCTTTGTGTAACTGCTATCTTTCTAATTAATCATAAATTGTATACAATATATAAGGTTCTTCGAAACGATTTTAACATCAAGTCTTTTACTACACTGCCCAATTATGTCGAGATTATGTTCCCGTCGATTTGAAAAATATACCTGTCCAATCCAACAAAAAGGCAATGGTTTGCTCAAGTAAAACCCTGGGCGCTGGAATGAAGTAACAAGCATGGTTTCAGCTTTTAGCTTGAAATGCCTAATACGTTACATAATTTGCTACTACCCCCCAATGATCACCCTCAACCAACAAAAAAAATATATAAGGAATTTTGCTCACAATCCTGTTCCATACAGAACACTGAAGGCATAGAAATAGAACATGCATTGTGAAACTCGGGAATCTCTCTGCTATAGTGATACATATTATACATCAGAATACGAGTACGGCCGTTTGTAATCTTGATAAGCTATATCTAACTGTTGTCCCCACACATAAGGTAATCGTTCAAGCTTATATCTTTCCTCAAGGAAAGGAACATGAGTCATTGCAAACCAACTCCCAGGGGAGAATAGCAAATAGCACATTGAAAAAAGAGTGCCGCCTAGTAGTTAAAAGCTTTAATAAAATGGATACTGAGGCTCCTCCAGTAGTGGGATGCCAGCCAACCCACAACAGAAAAGTACACCGACAGAAAACAGACACGTTTTATATGGACTTTGTTAATGGCTTGAGGCAACCAAGACTTCATATGTTTTAAGAGTTTAACGAAGCTGATTGTGATTATAGATGTTAAAAATCCAGTGACAATACCAGCTTTGATTTCCTGCCCCAAATATCTGGTGTTCCCCTCGTCGGAAAACCAAGACTGTAGAATCTTTGTGGATCTGTTGGCATCATAACAACCAATAATTAAATTGACAAAAATAGCATTAATGAACACATGAAATATCAAAATAGACGCATTTAAAATGTCCCACTCAGAGATCCACTAATTGGCCGAGTAGTCAACGTTGCATGTTGTCTCATCTTGTATGGGTTCGAATCCCGGCATTTGCCTTGGGAATATAAAAATCGCTCTAATTAATCAAAAAAATGTCCCACCAACCATTTTGCGACTAAGATCAGCAAAAGGAATGATCAAATGTGGTTACTTAACACTAAATTAATAACAAAAAAGAAGGCATAAAACTTTTTGTATCATTCTCAGCAAAATGTTGACTGCAGTCTAATACCACAGACATTATCCCCTCTTAGTTCAGCTTTCCCATCCGCTTCACTAGATCCCCCTAGCCTCATTCTCCCTTTCTCCCTTTCACTAGACTTCATTACCTTCTTAGGCTTCTCAAGTGTACTTTCATTCTTTCCAAAATTCAGAAAGGACTCTGCTGGTGTTCTGTTCCCAGAATACTGCTTAAAACCATCTAAGACAAACATTCCTATATGCACATATTACCAGAAAAGAAATCTCTATACCATTCTAATTACCATACCCTCAAAATTTACAGAGGAAAGCCATTTTACTCTTAATGATGTAAGCTTTTAACCTAACTCTGTTTGGAACAAAATGAACCTCATTAGTAATTCGAAGGGTATAAAAGCTAACTAGAAACCCAAGTTCACCAAAATGTAGCAGAATACAAATAAATCCAAGGGTCCTATTTAATCCCAACCTAATTAACAACAGAGTAAGGACATTATTGAGAAAAAAACACTCTGAAAACAACTTCCAGCTACTATAGAAAATAAATTTTAAATAGGAAAAAAATTACATGTTAAACTCACATAATAAAGTATCGCTTCATCATCTCGATTAAAGATGGATCTTTAGCTTGGCAACTGAAAAAACTATCATTATACAACTTTACTGTGGGAATACCTGATATGTACCAGCAGTCGTAGGTTTCATTTACCTGAAAAGGAGGACAGATTCAATTATATAAAATTGCACTTTTAAAAGGAAGAACCAGGTCTGTACATCATCATGAGTAACACACAGAAACTTAAAAAACACTACCTTGAACTTATCTTTGGTCAACCAAGCAACACCAAAGTTAGGCCTGCAACTTAGCGGAAGGGCTTCATTCGGTGCCTCTGTTAGGGCAAATTGCATCAGACCTAAAGAATAGTCTCTGTACTCTACCTGCAATTGTTAAGCAGAAACTATGTAAAAGGACATAGTTTAGACTACCTAAAATCTCTGCCTTCCTACATTGTATCTATATTATCATAAACTAATCAGTTAGCACACCAAGAATTGGCATATCTAAAAACCAATTCAAATATCATCATCGGAAAACATTGAAATGGATTCAAATTCAAAAACCATCTAATCTCTAATCATTGGAAAAAATGAAGATGACGATGCATATTTGCCAACGTTAAAGAAAATCCACACTTTCCAAAATTAATACTAAAAAGGAGCTCATGAGTCATGACTTAAATCAGATAAGTTATTCTTACCTTGAACACTGAACTCCAGTAGTAATCATGTCGACATTTAAATTTGTCGTTTTCGGAATGATAAAATACGTGTTTTGCTTTATAATTCAATAATCCAAGCTCACAAACCTTCGACGACCTAATATCCACACCTGATTTCAAATTTCCAAGGAAAGAATATAGCATAAGAAGCAAGCTTGCATTACCTAGATATTACAAGGGGGGGATCCATAATTGAAAATACACATTAAATAACGATACCATAAGCGAATTTGCGAGCTATACCAGAAAATTTTGCTAAAATTAAATAAATAATAATAAAAACATACACAAATTGTTATAGAAGGAAATGCCAACGTTTGATCAGTAAGAGAAATGGAGAGAAATTTACTGCTTGAGACTATCTTGCACTGTGTGGGCATGAAAATCGGATCTGAAATTGATAGCTCCCCCATGAAAATGGCAAGGACGCCGACTATAAATGATAAGGAAAAGAAAGCGAAGATGGGGAAAATAAGGGCAAAAGCAATTCGAAGTAACATGTAGAAGAAACCCTTGTTACAATTATCGGGGAGTTGTTGTGAATCCATGAATTCAATGGCGTGAATCAACGGAAGCTAGATGAGTTTTGTAGGTGTACCGGTCACCGGAATCATTTATCCGGTGATCGGAGAGCTTTCTAAAGTCAGAAGAAAAAAGGATGCACGCTACGTCTACGATGAGGATCGTTGCATTTAGACGGCTCTTTTCCATTTTCCAACTACTCTTATGTTTTCCTTCAAAAATTAACAAACTATGTCTCTTATTTTAATAAGTGTTTAAAGTAATTTTTGTTTGAAATAGGTATCTAAACTTTTATTTTGGCTGAAATAGGTGCTTAAACTATTTTTTGACTGAAATAGGTGCTTAAACTTTTATTTTTGACTTGTTTTAAAATCAATTTTGGTACCTTCTTGGGCACCTATTTTAACTAAAAATGAAAGTTTAGGCACCTATTTCAGCCAAAAAATACTTTAGGCACCTATTACAAAAAAGAGGCATAGTTTGGGCACTTATTTTCTAGTTAAGCCAAAATTAAAAAATAAAATAAAAAATTATTCTTTTGTTTGTTAAAAGCGGGAGGTATAAATAACTAAAAAGAACAAATAAATCTTCGTGTTTTAGAAAACCAGAGGAGATTATTGGTTAAATTATGAAAAAAATGTCGAAATCTATATTATAAAAGGGGAGTCTTAACCATAAGGTCAAGGTATAAATAACTAAGCGAACAAAATTTTTTGTTCGTGTTCGTTCGCTAAAGAATGTAGCTTGTTCGTGTTCGTTCGTTAAGAAATGTAGCTTGTTCGTGTTCGTTCATGTTCATTCGTTAAATGATAAACGAACACAAATGAACGTAAACGAACATAAACCACAACAACAATTTCATAATTATGCTGGGGTGGGTGGAACTTGGAAGGCATAGCAAAAACAATTTAGTAGGCTTGTAAACAAACCGAACGAACACGAACACGAACGAGGGTATGTTCATATTCGTTCGTTTAATTTTAACCGAACAAATGAACGAACACGAACAACTAAACAAACATAATTGTTGTTTGTGTTCATTTATTAAGGAATGCAGCTTGTTCGTGTTCATTCATGTTCGTTTGTTAAAATGATTAACGAACGTAAACGAACACAAACGGATAGAAAGAACGAACACAAACGAACATGTTGAGTTGGATCTCTTTTTGTTCGTGAGTAGCTAGTTGTAGGAAAGTTGTATGTAAATGAAGTATCTACATATGAACAAGTAGCTGGCATCATGACCAAGCCATTGTTTGCTCTATCTTTTTATGGACATTAAGTAAAGCTCTTGGTTGACCCAAGGGAAGTGCAAGCTTCATTTTCAGGAGAAGATTTCAAACTTGATGTTGCAAGGTGAATATTAGATTTCAAAATTGTTTGCTTAGAGACTTGTGTGGTCCCCTTATATTCGAGTAGTAGCTAGTTGATGTAATGGCCTTAACCTTCTCTTCAATTAAAGAATACTCCACTTTTTTCCTTTTTGCCAGGTTTTCCTTCGGTTGGAAACCTCTTCCTTTCTTTTTCTTTTTTTGAACATGAAAGAAACTTCATTCATTCATTCATTTATCAAACACAACAATATTACAAGCATGGCCAAAAGAGGCCCAGAAATCGAGTTCACCTTAAACTCGATACAACATAAAACAGCAATGAGGTTGGGAAGACGGACTGCGATGATACGAATGTAGAGTGCACGAGGCTTAAAGGGCAAGAGAATGACGTCGTAGTCTAGATCATCGAAAGATCAACCAATCAGGGCTTTGACAATAAATTCCGTAGACATTGTTGTTATTTCCAAGTGCCGGACTAGGATCAAACATCGGGGAGATAAAAGTCTATTAAACTTTTAAATATTAGAGAGGGACAAAGATCTTATTTAATTAATATCTAAACTAAAAATAACCTAAAATATAATTATACCAGAAAAGTTCAGGAGGAACAATAATCCTTCCCAACCAATTAATGGCTCCGTCTCTGGCGCCATATATAATCGAACAAAGTTGAGACAACATCGAGTTGTTGTAAAAATCGACAATCTGAATATTGTGCTGGTTCTTATCGATGATTCTTCAGTAGAAAGGTCTATCTCGATCTTACAACACGTTTTGACTCTTAGGAATCATGATTGAGAGGTTAAAGTCTCGTATGTCTTTCGTAAAAGTAACAAGTTCGACATATGGTATAGTTAAATCAAAGTAGAAGATGTATTTTTATTATCTTTCATAGTCTATCTGATATGGTTTTAATATTTTACATAAGGATTATAAAGCTTAACAACATGTTTTGTGTGGCGTGGGAGCGGGGCTCCCTTGGGCACCGCCCCCTTTATAAACTTAATCATTTAAAAATTTTGGTTCAATAATAATTTGATTCTTATAAAAAAATATAATTAATTATTTGGGGGTTTTGTTGTATTAAATATTTATATTTTATGTTAGTTTAACATTTAAGTGATGTTAATGTACTAATGGCTGAAAAAAGTATTTTTGAAGCGGGTCTAATTTAGGGTTTATTTTATATGATTTAGATTTTATAGTTTAGGTTATAGGGTTTTAGGGTAAGAGATTTAGAATTTAATTTTATAGTTAAATTAGGCATACTTATAGAATTTTTTTTCTACGATCAGTGCATGCATAGACTAATAACCCTTTAATATTTAATGTATTATGATGTTTTCAAGTTGCATCTTGCATATTCCTTGAGAGTAAATGAGTTAAAAAAAGTCAATTTTATAATTTTTTATTTATGATATGTCTCCCATCCTCAAAAAAAATGTCAATAGGTTTAATTTTGGATTTGCACTATTATTACTATTTTATTACTTTTAGATATTTATTATTATTATTATTATTTACTATATTTTATTTTATAAATTGTTATAAACAGTAAAAAAATTATAAAAATAAACATATTAAATATTTAGTATTTGATAATTCAAAAAATCTATTTTAAAGAGTGATGCCGTGACCGCTTGACCGGCATTCAAATATAAAATTTATTTTTTAAATATTTTTAATAATTTTTTAAATATAATTTTTTAAAATTTAGATCATGTACGAAAATAGTTGTATGAATTTTTATTTAAATATTTTTAATTTATCTTAAAAAGTTTAATTTTCTAAAAAATATATCAGAATAATTTGATAAAATTTACGTCTAAATACCCTATATTCTTCTTTGACCAGAAAAAAAAATTATATTCTTCAACTAAATCAAACCAAACCAAACCAAACAACTAGAGTCTTATATTACTTTGTCGCCTTTCTTTTTTTCTAACTTTAGTTTTTTCTTAATATTTTTGTGTCGTCTTTCTCTCTCTCTTTCCCTTTGATTTTTGTTTAGTTGACGGCTGCACTAATTTTAATGTGGTTGCCGACCGTTGATGTTTATTATTTTTCTTTTTTTATACTATGTCCTTTGTTTTCATGAGTTTTTTTTTCAATTTTAAATAAGAGTTTCTGTCCTTCTGACACGCACTTCTCTACTCTTGTGGTACGCTTTCTCTATGTTATTGTGGTACGATCCTTATGGCTTTTAGTACATTATTCGCATACCTTTGTGGCTGTTTTGGTGGTCTTATGACATTTGTTTTCTGATTGGTTTGTCGGTGGTCACGTATAGTCAAATTCTATCTTTGGTAAAAGGTTGTTTGCCAGAATTGTGTAGCGATGCAGACTGTCAGAAAGTTTGGTTCGCTCACCACTCCTTTATCGCTTCGTAAAGCGTCTCGTACGACAGAGTCAAAGAGTTTTATGAAAGTTATTGAGTTCTTTTGATGTTGGACGTCACTCTCTCAAGGGAAGATTTGTTTTTTCTTCGTATCTTTGGGTTTAATATTATTATTTTATGTATGAGTTTTTTGGTTACTAAGCTTGAGTGCGTTTTAATTCTAATTTCTTCCATTATTTTTATTAATGAAATTTGGGTGTTATTGTAAAAAAAATAATAAACAAAGGGTATAGTTTATAAATGGTCATTGAACTTTGTTAAATTATTTAATTTGGTAACTAAATTTTCAATTGCTTCAATGTTACAATTAAACTTTTAGTTTTGCTCCAGTTTGACCACTGAGCGGTTAACGAGCCTTAAAAAGGTGACTTGGCAGTTAACAAGCTTTATATAATAACCCATTTAGTCCTCCACTTTTGCACACTCAAATAATTTAGTGCTAATTCGGAAAAAAGATAATAAATTTAACCCACATTATTTTATTTTGGCCATATTTTTAATTAAAAATAATAACCTTAAATCTTAAACTCAAAACCATAAACCTTTAAACCCTTAAACTCAAAACCTTGTTGATCTAAATGTGTAGAACAAAATTTTGTTATTGAACCATGTTGATCTAACCCTAAACCTCGTGTATAATAACAAAATTTGTATAACCCCTTTAGCCTAGTGGTCGCTTGGTTTTGAACAAGAACATTAACAACTTCTTTGCTGAAAATGAAAGCCTGCATTTTGCCCTGCCATTGTGGTTCCTGGAATCTACTACTCAGATGATAAGTTGCTCCAGACTCGCATCTTCTCCTACTCAGATGATAAGTTCCTGGAATCTACAACATGAATTTGAATGCATGCTATAAGTAATGCTAGAGTTCTGATCGGATGTTGTGGTGCTGTTTTTCAGATAAATTACTTCCCTTATCCCTCCTGTTCTCACTAGAAGGTGTGAAAAGGTCAATTACTGTGCTTATTTTCAAAATAATGTTTGTAATTTCAACTAAGTTTAACAATGTTGTTCATGTTTGTTCAAGTGTGTGCCTCTAATGTAAGTTTGGTTTTGTGCAGTCCCATTCAACATAATCGTTGCCTTGAATTTGACTGTTAAATTTTGACATGAAAATTGCTAAAGTAACTTTGAAAAGATATATTAATTTCCCACCTTCCTGTAAGCAAACATCAAAACATCATTGCTATATCTTTTGTTTGTGAGAGTAATGTACTTACCAAGTCTTTATGGTCACAGTGCATCATTGCGAAGGAGAACAACTTCAAACAGTCTAGAGAAAGATACCGCTCCTGGGCACCAGACATGTATAATTGAGTTCTCTGCTATTTATAAACTAAAATAAATATATACGACTTCCGATCTCAATTTCCTTTTTTCCCCTACTTTGTCTTGCTGCGACCAGGTAAGAACGGTTCCTATGCTGCTTGGTTGATGCCTTGTCTGATCCACGTGTAACTCATGAAACCCACAGCATATGGATCTCATACTGGTCTCAAGTAAGACACTCTTTCCAGTCGATGATTCTCAGATTACACATATCCATGCAAGCATTATTGGTCTAACTGTTTCGAATTAAGACTAAATTATTTAAATGTATAAATGTGGAGGAATAAATGTGTTATTATACAATTTTTGTTAGCTTCCACATCACTCTTTTAACGTTTGATAATCACTCAGTGGCCAAATTATAGTAAAACTAAAAGTTTAATGATAACATTAAAGCAATTAAAAATTTAATTATTAAATTAAATAATTTAACAAAGTTCAGTGACTATTTGTGAACTTTACTCGTAAACAAATAAACAATGACAGTACAAAATAAACAAGGAAACATTCTCCGAAATGTATCAAATTAGCTTACATTCACGAATTTTATTCAGCTAACTTTATTCACAGGGAACCAGAAGCTACCAAAGAAATAAGGAAAAAGGAAGGCAGAAGGGGAGAGCGAGAGCGGGGCAGAGTCTTACTTTTATCTAAAGTTGGGCACTTGAGCTGTTTCTGTGGTTATGTTCGTGTTTTACTTATAAATTTGCAGCCGCTATATCTCATGGAGTTTATTGAAATCTCAGACATTTATGTTTCTTTTTCTGGGCTTCTGTTGTCGAATTTCTCTACAACTTGCTCTCAGTAACATAATAATAATAATTATTTTACTTCTTTTTTTCTTTTTTTTTTTTGGGGGGGGGGGGGTGGTTATGTCTTCCATATGGCTGGAAAGATCAGACTTTTATTTCTCTGGTGAAGCTTGTTTTCTGTATGGATTTCCTATTTTTAGTCATCACGTTGACAAAGACTTGGTTTTTACATTTTCCCCATAATTTGAAAGACATGAACTTGTGGTTCTTCTCTCTTGTACCTTTACCACCGTCCTCTGGAATTACTATCATTAGATACCTATCTAAATTAATTCAAATAAGTACCTAGTCAAACAAATTCGTTTCTTCCTTGTGCTTTCTCATTTCTTGTTGCTGCAAAAAAAAAAAAAAACTTTCATGCTTTGTTTTGAAGGGTATGTGATTGGCATTGAAACTATCTGCTTGTTTGCATTTCATTAATTGATTACTTGTTCATAAGGTCAATGCAGCCATTGACAATGGATTTATTCAACCTTTTCTTCAATGTCAAGGAAATGATTATAATTCATGTTTGTTTGTTGAATTCATGTTTGAAGTTGTGTTTGGTATTTCTTTAATTTCATCATTCCCTAGTCTGTCCCTTTTAAGTTTTTGCAGAACAATTTTGTTTAAATGGATTCAATTACTTGTTTCCATGTACATGAAAAAAGATTGGATTTGTAATGTTGCATTGCTTGTTGAGTTTCATAACTTGTACATGAGCATATATGTTGATTGGCGGCTTTCGAGTTTGCAGGTAGCTAAGTATTTCCGAAATCATGAAGCAAAGAGATGAAAAAAATCAGCCCCAACCTGATAAAGGTTTCAAGATTGTCCCTGCAACGTTACTGGTTTTCGTGTTGTGCGGATTATCTTTCTATCTTGGTGGAATCTTCTATTCCGAGAAAAGAATATTCGAAGGGAAGATAGTCCAAGAGGTTTCCAAGGCTGTTTCTTCTCCTAAAGAATCTGCAGTGCAACCCCTTCAAATCAAATCCATTTCCTTCCTTGAATGCAGCATTGATTATCAAGACTACACTCCATGCACCGATCCCAGGGTACACACGATCGTGTTCATTTCAACGGTGGCAAAGGCTGCTTAGCTAGAATGCTATACTGATAACTCATGTTTATTGCTACAGAGGTGGAAGAAGTACGGTTACCGTCGGCTTACTTTCTTGGAACGCCACTGCCCTCCACCATTTGAGAGGAAGGAATGTTTGGTTCCACCTCCTGATGGATACAAACCACCAATAAGATGGCCAAAGAGCCGGGATCAATGTTGGTACAGGTATTATTTTACTTCATAGCTATTTTTCGGTGCTGCCATAATTTATGTTTCGAGGGTCGATTGCTTTGTTTTAACATGGTGTTCTGCTTTCAGGAACGTCCCATATGATTGGATCAACAATGAAAAGTCTAATCAAAATTGGCTGAAGAAAAAAGGGGACAAGTTCCTTTTTCCTGGTGGTGGTACTATGTTCCCCAAAGGAGTGGGTGCATATGTAAACTTGATGCAAGATCTGATCCCTGAAATGAGAGATGGCACAGTTCGAACTGCAATTGATACCGGTTGTGGGGTGAGTTGCAAACATAAATTAGACATGATTCGCTCATTGCTCAGTGTTATAAATTTGAACTCTTTTAATCAATGTATTTTCAGGTTGCAAGTTGGGGAGGTGATCTATTAGATCGTGGGATTCTGACGATTTCTCTTGCACCTAGGGATAATCATGAAGCTCAGGTCCAATTCGCGTTAGAACGTGGGATACCTGCAATCCTTGGTGTCATTTCTACACAGCGCCTTCCTTTCCCTTCAAGTTCATTTGATATGGCTCATTGCTCAAGATGCCTTATCCCATGGACTGAATTTGGTAATGATAAAAGAAGTAAAGTACTCTTGTAGATTTGAATGAACATATGCTAAACTAGTTCAAGATTCCTTTTGTTAATGTCGTTGTTTCTTTTATGTCGAATGACCTTATTTGATGAAGTTCCTTTCTGAGCTGAGAATTAATAGGCATTATCTGATATTTCGCATTATCTTAAAACATTAGATGCTTTTGCTTTCAGGTGGAATTTATCTCCTTGAAGTTCACCGCATACTCCGCCCTGGTGGTTTCTGGGTCTTGTCTGGCCCTCCTATAAACTACGAACACCGCTATCTTGGATGGAATACAACTGAAGAAGAGCAGAGAGCAGTTTATGAGAAGTTGCAGGACCTATTGACTTCAATGTGCTTTACAGTATATGCCAAACAGGATGATATTGCTGTGTGGCAGAAATCTTCAGACAATAGCTGCTATGAGAAGCTCGCCAGTCCAGATCTCTACCCTGCCAAGTGCGATGACAGTATCGAACCAGATTCAGCATGGTACACTCCGCTACGCGCATGTGTTGTAGCTCCGAGACCAAATCTCAAGAGAACATCCTTGGACTCCCTGCCAAAGTGGCCAGAGAGGTTGCAAGTTGCGCCCGAGCGCATTTCAGATGTTCCTGATGGGAGTGGCGCTGCTTTAAAGCATGATGACACCAAGTGGAAAGTACGGGCCGAGCACTACAAGAAGTTACTCCCTGCCCTTGGGACTGATCAGATAAGAAATGTTATGGACATGAATACAGATTTTGGAGGTTTAGCTGCAGCTCTCATCGATGATCCCTTGTGGGTTATGAATGTTGTCTCTTCCTATTCTGCCAACACATTACCCGTGATCTTCGACCGGGGCCTCATTGGCACATATCATGATTGGTAACTTCAAATACATATATATGAACTCTCAATTCTCTGCATACAAATGCTGCTCCGACACTGCAATATGATTGCTTTCTAGGTGCTAGGTTTTACATGGTGTTTTTAATTAACTTGTTCTCATTTTGTAGGTGTGAAGCATTTTCGACATATCCACGGACATACGATCTTCTACACGTTGATGGCCTCTTCACTGCTGAGAGCCACAGGTAATAGACTATGATCACTGTACAAAAAACCAAAGTAATGAACTCCGAATCATATCAAATGGTTTGCTGCATCATGTTCTGAAAATCATAGTTGCTTTCCCAGGTGCCAAATGAAGTACATACTGTTGGAAATGGACCGAATCCTTCGCCCGGAGGGGTACGCACTAATACGGGAATCCAACTACTTCATCGATAATATCGACGCCGTCGCTAAGGCCATGAGGTGGAACTGCCGTAAAGAAGATACGGAAGAAGGTGGGGAGAAGGAGAATATATTAGTATGCCAGAAAACACTCTGGTATTCCTCTAACAACAGCAGCAGCAGAACACAGTAATCCAAAAATTCAGTGTGACAAAACAAGTCTCCCTGTCTGGTTAAACTATAATTATTGTTCCCAACAGTTGGGAGCTGAAACAAGGAAGTTCCCTACTTTGATACCCAAAGGATAATCAGATATCCCAAAGAAATCAAAAGAATCTCCAAATTCATATCCCCCCCCCCAAAAAAAAAAAAAAAAGGAAAATCATTTTGTTGGCCTTTCTTGTTTGTATTTTATTTGTTGTTAACTAATTCAAGTCCAAATGTAATCAAATCATTAAAAAGAGATCCATCCAACAATTTGGACAACTGGAGAAATGTGTTTGATATATTTGTATCTTTTACTCCCACAATCCCCATCAAAAGTAATTCCACATTATTAATTTTCTCACTTTTTTATTATGCATATATCATTTTTTTCTAAATTCTTTTTTTAATATTTTTTCCTAAATTCTTGTGTTAATTTTTCGAACTTTTTATGCATTTGATATTAGTTTCTTTTTACAAGTGTGTTTATGCGTTTAATCATTTTTATTCAATTAATTATATATATGTTTATTTCATATTATAAAAATTAACGAATCTTATACTAATATACTGATTTGTTACGCTAATTTAATTTATGGTGAAAGTATAGTTCTTATAAAATATAATTCAATATTTATAACACTTTATCTATTAATTTTTTTGTTTTAATATAATAATAAAATGTTTTTTTATGCTTAAATCAGAAATAATATAAATATTATTATCCTGTACACTAACGATAAAAAAAATACTTCACAATGAAAAATACTCTCAAATTATTCTTGCTTTGGTCCCTCTATGTAACGACCCAGATTTCGGGATTCGAGGGTCGGGTTTGATCGAGGCATGGGCCTCGTATTTGGATCGTGTTTTGGGCTTTTAGGAGCCTCTTGGGCTAGCATGTCCTTGTGGGGCCCAATTGGTTGTTGGGTTATGAAGAGAGAAGGAAGGGTATCATGGTAAATATCTAAATGGAAGAGTGGGGGGGGGAGTAAGGTTATTTTCTACACAAGTGCAGAAAATGAGATCATCATGTCTTAAAAGTCTTCATCTTCTTCTTTCCATTTGCTCTCTCTCCCACAACACATCATCTAACGGTAGGATTTTGAGAGTTTGAAGTAAGAATCTCGTTTGGCTTGTTGAGGGAAGTTTTATCAGCTTGTAAGGATCTACATTTCAAGGTGATGATGACTAGTTTTGGTGGAAGAGTGTGTTTTGGTGAGGGTTGAAAAGGGAGAGCGAGAATGGGTGTTTAGGAGCTTTATTCTTGTAAAGGTTTGAGTTTTAACTCCCCTAATTCTCCCTTCAAAGTAGTGACACGTTTGGTAACATCTCTTGTAGTGAAAGAGGTTGGGAGCTTATCCAAGGCTCAAGAAGGGGGAAAGCTTGAAGCTTTGGAGGAAGGTCTTTTGTTATCAGCTAAGCAAAGGTTAGTACACTACTAACTCTCATAGTTTCCTAGAAATCATAAAATTAGGCTTTGATGCATGTATTGGTGTGTTTGGCTTGAGTGGTTGTTAATGGTGAATCTTGGTAGTGTTGTTGTAATGGCCTAAAATCAGTAAAAATCCACTTAATGCTATCACAATAATTTGTATGAGAGGTTTGGGGTTTAACCATGAGGGTTAAATAGGATTTTTGGGTGAAACCCGCACCCAGAGTTCGAAAATTGGGCTCGCGTACTGGTACGGGGCATAGCGTATCAGTACGCCTTAGTGAAACAGGGGAAGAAATTGTGAGGGGAGTACCGGTACGCCTCCCCGTGTATCGATACCCCTTGCAAGTAAAAAATTCCAATAACGCTTTCGTATATCGGTACGCATAGGGTGTACCGGTACACACTATTACATTGTCTAGGAAAGGCTTAGCGTACCAGTACGCATATGGGGGAGTACCGATACGGGTGTGGATCAGTACGGGGCGATCCTAGTACCGATGGTGCGTACCAGTACGGTACAGAGCGTATCGGCAAGGCTTATGAATTCAGTTCTTTCGAACCTAAAATGAGTATCGGTACTCATTGTTGAGTATCGGTACGCAGAGGGGAGTACCGATACCCATATAGGAGTATCGATACTCACTAGGCATTCTGCCCAAGAAATTTGGCTTTGCGTTCGGAGGTGCTATAATTCGAGGCAAAGGGCCCTAGGGGTCCCTTAAGGTGTAAAATAAATACTAAAACCGAGAAACTGAGATTTTAATCTCGAATGTAAAATAATTGGCTAATGACAGTAATTTTTGGGTAAACCGTGTGAGGTAGTAACCCATAGGGATCCTAGGTGGATCAATCGAGGCTATGTGGAAATTATGGTCCTTGCTGTGTGCTGAGGGACGCGTAGATAGTCGAGTCATCCCTTGTTGGGATTTGGATACCCTAAGTGTGTTGCAACACCTTAAAGATTCCCGAATGTTGGATCTCGATGCTATGTGGACGCGGGCCTCATTCGAAGATGCTTGATGAGGGATTTTGAGCATGGATGTAGGATCCCGATGCTATGTGGACGCGAGCCTCATCCCCTTGAGTATAGGATCTCGATGCTATGTGGACGCGGGTCTCACTCAAGTGTAGGATTCTGATGCTTTGTGGACGCGGACCTCACTTAGTTGTTGATGGTGTTATCTGTGTGATGCTAGGTAAATGTATGAGGTTCTAGTATGAGCTGTGTGCGTGATCATACATTCATAATGCCATGTGTTTAGGCAGTTATGGTAGCGCCATTGTTATATTGTCATGATATCATTCATGTTGCATTGCTTTATTTATGATTTACATGAAGCATGGTTGAGTGGCGGTCTATCCACTGAGCTTGTTAGCTCAGCGTTCGGAATCGTTGTT
The DNA here is from genome assembly GCA_019671005.1 of Hibiscus mutabilis. NCBI lineage: Eukaryota > Viridiplantae > Streptophyta > Magnoliopsida > Malvales > Malvaceae > Hibiscus > Hibiscus mutabilis. The sequence goes on from CM033737.1 coordinate 48,490,446, forward strand.
TCCGTTCGCAGGTTAGTAGGTTATCGTGAAGCGTAAAGGAGCACCATCAAGGTGGGATTTCAGCATCGACTCTAGCGGTTAAGTACAAATACTAGATGTAATGGGTTATGTATTTCGTAGGACCCTATATGTATTTTGTAACTCTTATTTTGTATTATTCGGTCAAAAGTCGAATGTTTTAATGTTTGTAAATGTAGCTTCGTAAATACTATTTTAACTATCTGGATTTAACTATGTTTTCAATGTACGGACTTATATTTTATTGGACTTATCATATTGGGCTTGAAAAAGAAAAAAATTTAACGGTTTGGGTTTTGGGCTTAGGGCTCAAATGTGACGTCCGGGTCAAGGGTGTTACACTCTATCATTAAACAAAAGATGGTGTGATAAACATGGTAACTTAATCAAAACGACGTCATTTTAGATCTCTACAAAAATCGCCAAAACAACGTCGTTTTGAATCCTTGTAAAATAATTTTTATTTTATTTTCTTTCTTCCCCTCTTTTCATCTTCTTCATAGCCTTTACTCTCCTTCTACCCACTATCACCAGGGGCGGATCCAGAAATTTAAACTTAGTAGTTTACTGATCAGTAAATATATTGATAAGTGATAATTGTTGCGTAAGCAAACATAGTTTATAGTTAAAGACATATTAACATTGAAGAACCAATCTAAGTAAATATTTTTAAGAGATTGAACTATCTTACACCAATGTAATTGTGTTTTAAAGAGTAGAATAACTCTACTCTACTGAAATTAAGTATTGACAGTGGCAAGTTGTGCAAGCAATCATAAATTTTATATTTAAAACCCGATTTGTTGTTTTAGAATTTTTCAAAAAGATTATGAAATCAAAATTGTTTTAGGTTTCAAATGATCAAATCGATTACAATTTATCATAAACAAAAAAATCAGAAAGGAATTTAAGTTTCAAAATGGTTTGAACTAGAAGAGATTTTCCAAATGAAGATGCTTATATGATTAGAAAAATATCTTAAATCAAAATTTTAGTTACATTATTTGACATGAGTGTCAATGTATATAACCAAAATTTTTAACGGGACTAAGAAATATACCTAAAATAGTTATAGAATGATAGTTTGGATAGGCATGTACACAAACCGAATGAAAACGAACAAGGGTATGTTCATGTTCGCTCGTTTAATTTTAACTGAACAAATGAACGAATATGAACAAATAAATGAATATAATTTCTTGTTCGTGTTTGTTCGTTAAAATGATAAGCGAACGTAAAACGAATGCAAACGAACGTTGAGTATTGTTTGGTTTTTTTCTTAAGAAGTCGAAAACCCCGTACATTGAGTATCGTTTGTTTTTTTTTTCTTCATATTTTTAATATATGTTTTTAATTTTTTTTAATATAATAATTTTTATGAAAATTAATAAATATAAATGGACACGTGTGAATAAATTTAAACGAACATAAACGAACGAATTACCGAACGTACATAAAATAAACAAGCTCATTGTTCAAAAATCTTGTTCATGTTCGTTCGTTTAATAAATAAACGAACTTCTACCCGAACGGTTCATTGAACGTTTGGTTCATTTACAACCTTAAGTTTGGATACTTGTTTTGACCAAAAATAGTTTAAGAGTTCAAGGCAAAAAATTAAAATAATTTATGGAATTATTTTTTATTTAAATAAAAAATATTTAATATTTAATAGGGTAAACTACACAGATAGTCACTAAACTTTTAAGGCGCTTTCACTTCGGTCATTAAAATCGGAAAACTTTTATCATAGTCAGTAAACTTTTAATTCGATTTCATTACAACCACTGTCATTAAAAAATATTGATGTGACATATTATAATCAGTGGTTTGAAGATGATCTAACGGTTAACAATATCATATCGAAAAGTTAATTTTTGATTTCAATTGAGATTTTTAGTTTTGATTCACCAATGTTAACTATTGGATCAACTTGAAACTAAACTATGTTAAACTTTTGGCAAAACGAATCTTTTCCACCGTTGGAATTGATCGTCGACCGTTTCGTTAATCAAAATTTTGACATTGGCAGTAGTTGTAAATTTGAAAAATTAAGGGTTTTTTTTAGAAAAATATTTTAACGCGCCACATCAAAGTTTCTTAACGGGATTAATGAAAGTGACCATAATGAAAGTAAATTAAAATTTTAGTGATAATAATAAAGGATTTTCGATTTCAGTGACCAAAGTGAAAGTATCTTAAATTTTTAGTGATTATTAATAAAATTTATCCTATTTTTAATCATGGTTCACTTGACTCACCACGAAAAATGGGTGTATGCCCTTGACTATCACCATATATTATTAGACCAAAAATTTACATATTGTAACGAGTGTTAATACAATATCAAGTAATAAGAAAAAAATAGAGAAAGAAGATAAGAAGAAGAAATAGATTTCAGCAAGGATACTGAATTTACGAAAGAAAATAACCGCAGTTAAATGTTTAACAATTTTCATATTCGTTTCCTTCTAGTCTCTTTGTTTAATTATACTAACAATACTAAAATATAAGTAATTCGAGTGGTTCTGTTTAAGTATTTTGTAGTATCTCTTAATTCTCGATTCATAACATTACCCCGTTTCCAAACAAAACCTTGTCCTCGTGATTCCAATCATGAGTTGCTCTTCGGAATTTCTCTTGGTGAGTTTATGATCTTTGTTGTATCTGTAGGAAATCCAACTCTTTCACTGCCTTATCATTTGATCTTCAATTTTACTATCAAATAATGGTGTCAATTCATCAAACAGATGGTGCTCATTTGTGCTCTGCTTATCATACTCAAAGTCGATCGAGAAAGATTGATGGTTATTGTCTCGCAATTTCGTTTCCAAGAAACAAATCGTTTTCGAATGGTGTCAATTAAATTGTCCCATTCGTCTAATTGTCGCCACCTTTGCATCCACCGAAACCATCTAGCAGCTTCCCATTTCATCCGAAAAGATGTCATGGTTACCCAATATTGATCTCCTGTCCCATAAAATTCGAAAAAAGTATGAGCTGAGGTGATCCATTCTCTTGGGTCTTTCCCTGTAAAGAACGGAAGTGCAGGAGGAAAAATAAAAGCATTCTCTCGATTCTCCAAAATCTCTCTTTAATCTGGGTGATCAATTCTGCGAGTTGTTTGGCCATATCTTGTAAGATCCTTTGACTCGCCTCAGTTATTCGTTTCTGCTCCCCTGCCCTAGATTGTTGGGACCTCAGTAACTGCTCACCACGTGAACTTATTCCTACAACTGCTGAATCAACTCAATTTATGTTGCCATCACTTCTCAATGAAAGCACCAATGTAACAAATGTTATTACAATATCAAGTAATAAAGAATAAATAGAAAAAGGGATAAGAAAAAAAATAAATTTCAACAAAAATACTGAATTTAGGGAAGAAAATAACCGCAACTAAATATTTAACAATTTTTATCTCTCTTCCTTTATAGTCTCTTTGTCTATTTATACTAACAATATTAAAATATAATTATTATAAAATTTAATTAATTCGAGTGGTCCCTTTAAGTATTTTATAGCATTCTTTTAATTCTCGATTTATAACACAAATTATCGTATTATAAATTTTTAAATTTGAATCCGACTATAAACAACCTCAACTTCACAAATATAACTCTAAAGTCCCATCAACGGATTGAGACGAGAGCCTTGATCTATAACCCTCGTTGCTTTCGAAAACATGTAAGTTCACTCTTTCGTTTCTTTCCTATCACATAACATCACCATTAAAGTCTTACACCTTTTTTTTGATGCTTCAGCGGTGAAGAAGCTGATGAATCTCAAATCCAAAGTTTTGGTTTTTAAAAGAAATCTCAAAACCTAAACTGATTTTTTTTAGAGAAAATTGGGTTTCTATAATGATAATTCAATTACAATTTAGGTAAAGAAAATTCTAGAGATAAAGAGTTGTTCTTATTTCATTGTCTTGTGTCATCTTTAATTCTTTCAACAACAAAAAATTGTCATCTTTAACGCTTTTGGCGATCAAATTTTGTTCGTCCATTCAAAGATTTTACCTTGAAAAATATTATTCATTACTTTACTTTTGTAACAGAACAAAATTAAAAAAATAGAATTTTTAAAAAAGAGGAGAAAGATGAGCAAAGGGAAATGGTAGAAAATTAGAGTTTCAGATCAAGAGAAAATAATATTCATTCATACGATAAAAGAAGGAATCTACATATTTTTGGGTTTTAAACCTTACAAACAAAACGACGTCGTACACACAACCTAAACAACTGTGCAGTAATTAAATGAAACTAGCTGAACGGTAACGTTTTGATGATTTAAAAACGGTGTCATAATACTTCCTCCTTAGAAAAAAATCTTTGACTTGAATGATTAAAGACAGTAAGCCAAAGCCTTTGAAGGAGCCATCTTTGAGCAACATTGAATTATTTTTTGTTTTTCTTTGAATGGTTTGATCAAACGTTTCACATTGCTCTTTTCAGCACATCCAAAACAACGAGTAAACTGATATTAATACTTCCACTTAAACTCACAAGATAGATTGAACTTCCACAATAGAATAAAAACTTAGAAATTGATTGCACATTATGAACCATAGGAGCAACACCAGTCCCTAGATCTGACGGTAGGGATGTCAACGGGTGGGTCGAAGAGGATTTTTGGTCGTCTTGACCTCGACCCGAAATTTAAACCGTCCGACCCAAGTCAAGTTTAATATATTTTATCTTCGACCCGACCCACATAATAAAAGCATAACTCAACCTCGATTCGACCCTAAAAATTTAATAAAAAACCTGACTAAACTATCTATTTTGTTACAATATAGTCGTTGAGCATTAACTTCGTTATATGTCACCACTCTGTTAGGTGGGGTGACATGACAGTTTGGATAAAAAAATTAATTGCACAATTAGTCTTTTATATTTTTATTTAAACAAAAAATTAGATATTGAATATTAAAAGTAAAATATTAAATTATTTTTAATAAAAATATTAAATATTAAAAAAAAATATTTCTAATAAAATATGACTAAATTGATAGAATTTGTAAATAATGAGCCTAAATTTATTATTTTTATCAAATTATGACCAAATTAATCGAATGTATAAATATAGAAGACTAATTGTACTATTAAATAATTTTACTCAAACTTTCACATCATCCCACACACAACGGTTAGGGCTCAATGATCATTTTGTAACAGTTGAAAATTTAGTGACCAAAATGAACACTGAGTCATAGTTTAGTGACTATTTGTAAATTTCACCCATTAATTAATCAAGGGTAAAATACACAAATCATCACTCAACTATCTTCTCACTCCTACTTTGATCACCCATCTTTTAAAATTTTTAATTTAATAATTGAACTTTATACATTGAACATTTTTTGTCACTCATTTATTTTCTCATTAACAACCCGATGGTGTGACTTATTTTATTAATATTTGGTTGTGACATAATTTTTTTTATTAATATTTAGTTAACATATAGGATTTAAAAAAATATTATCTCCAGATTATATTTTCAAACCCTAATCTCAAAATCTCAATCACCACATCTAGGGGTGGAACTAGGCAGGGTAATAGAATAGTTTTTTAGAAAATGGTAAAATTAATTTTATAATCCTTCAATTTTTTAAAATCTTATTTTAGTCCCCTCAAAATTTTTAATCTCATTATGGTCCTTCTCTTTATAAACTAGTTCTGCCCCTGACCACATCCATGTCCAAACCTCAAATTTCACCGACAACAGCCTCCCCTCCCCACCCTTGACCTTCCCAAACCCCAAACAAGCAACAAAACAAAACCTCAAATTTCACCGGCAACACCCTCCCCAAACCCTCACCGCCCCACCCTTACCTTCCAAACCCCAAACAAGCAGCAAAACAAAAACTGAACAATTGAAACATACAACAATTGTGACGAAAAAATGAATTAAACATAATATAAAACCAATAAAAATGGAGAACAAAAAATGAACTAAATGCAGCGGTGGAATTGTGGCGGGGTTAGGGGTGGGAATTGGGTGGGCCGGGGACGGTTTTGCATTTTTCACTCTGTCTTCAACACTTGCGGTTACAGTTTTGGGAAATCCTCATTAAATGTTTCGGATTTTTTTTCCGTCCATATACCCTCCCCGCGCGGATCTTCACGATTTTCGGGGAATCCTATCCTAAAAAAATTAAACAAAATTATTATTTTCTAACCAAAATAAATGGTGAATTTCCCGCGGTTATTTATATGGTTATAGTTCAGTTATCTCCATGGTTCGAATATAACAATCCCCGTACCCATCCCCATTTGAGCTCCGGTGATAAAATATCTCCTGTCCCCATGAGTGAAAATTTCAGTTATTCTCCATTCTGTCGGTTCGAATTTCTAGGATTTTCGAATATTCTTCGCCTAATTCTCACCTAGGCGGGACCGTCGAAATTGACATTGAATTTGGTTGCTTGCAGCGGAGCAGTACTAGAAAAGTTACCGCACTGTACAAATATACCATCGATATGCTATATATTTGGTGTGAAATTTAGAAATAAAACAAATCATGTATGAAATTATGAACTCATTTTGGAGAGGAGCAGCCGGAATTTAAGTATTTGGAAAAAACAAAAGATATGAAGAAGAAAGGAGACGAGAAAATTTTTACTTTTTACTTATGTATGAATAAAGATTTAAAACAACGTTGTTTTGATCATTTTTTTAGGGATCTAAAATGACATCGTTTTTGTATAAGCCGTCATGTCATAACGCCGTTAACTATTTAATGGTAAAGTGACCAAAATAAAAACACTTCAAAAAATGAGTGAGTAAATTAAAATTTTTGAAAGCTGAATGACTGAAATAGGATTGAGAAAATAATTGAGTGCTGATCTATGTAATTTACCCATTAATTAAACAATAAGAACCAGACAAAAATTAGGGAGTGGAAAAGGAATAGGGTATGAGTCATCTCATGGCCGTTAGTTGTCCCAAATCCCAATCAAAGGAGATAAGAAATGATGATGCCAGCCATGATACATCCGACTCCAAAGTGTAGAATAACTACCGGTCCGATCGGGCCACTATAAATAGAGAGAAATAAAAATAACCCAAACAGCAAGCGGTTTCTTGGTTGACACGAGAGAGACGCCCGATTCTCAAGTCTCTAACCCAAACCCACCACAATAAATTAGGTATTTGGCTTCTTTATTCCAACACACGCTCGCAAATCATTCTCTTTTTATTTCTCACGACAGACAGAAATTGCGAAGCTCTGGATTCCACCTCTTCCCGTCCTTGCCGACGGTGTTTATGCCGGTTGGTTTCCAGGTATCTAACTAATTCCATTTCTTTTCACATAGATCCGATTCTGTTTAGGGTTAGATTAGAGGTTTTTCTTCTTCTTTAATTGGATGTTTCTGTTTTTTTTTTCTTTTTGGTAATTTAAATCTATTTGGATTTGAATTTCTGATTTGTCGCAAAATTTCATAGAATTTATTGATTTCTTTAATTAATTGGTTTGTTGATATTTCTATTTCGTTTGTTCGTCTAATTTCCTCATATGCTGCTTCTTTGGTTTATATAGAGGGAATATGAATTGTTTTTTTACCTATAATCAAACATTGATTTTTTGCCTCGTGATTTGACGAGTCGGAGGCTGGAAGCTAGTTATGCATTTTTTTTTAATATTGATCGAATACGATAGCCTCTGCGGTTTTCTTGAGATTTCGTTTTTCTAAAAACCTCGTTTTATCAACTGTTTCATGCCATATGCTTAAATCATTGTGTAGGTTACGGGTTCATGTAATACCTATGTTGACTCACGTTTCGATGAATGTTATTTTAATGTTAGATTGCACCGGGCTTGGATTTAAAGGGATTTAGTTTCCTTTTCAAGATATGGAGAAAGTCTGCTTCTGGTCAAATTGCAACCTCTTCCGGGTCTTTTTATTCCAAGAAGTGCTCGACTGGCGGTTTATCGTCCATGGAGATTCTCTTTTGGTTTCCTTTGTCAATTGCACTTAGTGCCTATCCTCGTTTTAATACTCGACATGAGAGTTGTAATGAATTTTAGTGCATCGTTGATACAACATCCAGTCATGAGAAAACGCCTTCCAGGTACATGATGTATTTTCATAATTATCATATTTGTTAACTGCTACTTCCTTTTCTAACCTTTATTATATTTTGTTTTCCACTTCTTATGATCACAGGGCTTGTAGTAGATGATTGAAAGTTGCTTGCTAAGCATTACCATTAGTATTTCTTAGTTAATGTTTTGCTGTTGCTCCTGATGGGTACTAATTACTGAAGATATGTTGCTTTACCGATCATTCTGCAACTGTTTCTATTTAGCATACATGAGTTAACTGTGATTAAGCCTTTGAACCAAGTGAGTGTATCTTGAGCTAGGATTCCTTCCTTCTAGCCGGAGCAATCGTTCTGGTTGTATCAGTATGTATTTTGGAGCTCATCCATTCCTATCGTTGATGCCTTTTTTGGGTCTTGAAGCTGTGGGTGTGGTACCAAATAAGGCTTTGAAGCCCATCCACCATATAAATTACGGCTTTATGTTATTTCACGTTTCCAGTGGAAATTAATGGTGGATTTATCTGATCTCCAAAGCAGTTTGTTTTTATCTTATAGTTTTAAATACAAGCTATCTTCTACTGAAGATAATTGTCACATGTCTATCCTTGTTTCGTATAAATCTCCTGAGTAAAGAAAGGGCTACTTGTTGTTCCGCAAGAAAATGGAGAGGTAAGTTGTTTAATACAGGATTTGCTAGACAGTATTTGTTTTTTGCATGGTCATTTATGCTTATCAATATCTGGGATGATGCTAGGTACACGTTGATCAAGGAAGTTGGAGATGGAACTTTTGGTAGGGTGTGGCGAGCTATTCATAAGCAGTCTGGGGAAATTGTGAGTATGCCTGGGATTTTATTTACTTAATTTTAAGACCTTTGTTGTCTGTTACGTTGATATTGAAATATTATTTTCAAATAAATATTTTCTGTTTTGAAGGTTGCAATTAAGAAAATGAAGAAGAAATATTACTCATGGGAAGAGTGTGTGAATCTGAGAGAAGTTAAGGTAATATGAGTTGCTTTATTCTTGTTTTGCTTGTAGTTATTTTATTTCACATGCCTGATAGTCTGTTTTCTTTGACAGTCACTGCAGAGAATGAATCATCTGAATATTGTGAAGCTTAAGGAAGTCATCAGGGAAAATAACATTTTATTCTTTGTGTTTGAATATATGGTAGGTGACCAGCTTTTATTTGTGTTCTTAACTATTGGGGTTTTGCTGAAACATGAAATGGTTCCAGGAATGCAACCTTTACCAACTTATGAAAGACAGGGAAAAGCTTTTTTCTGAAGTTGAAATCAAAAATTGGTGTTTCCAAGTCTTTCAAGGCCTTGCATACATGCACCAGCGTGGATACTTTCATCGCGACCTAAAGCCAGGTACTCTGTTTTAATTTTTTCCTACAAAATTCTGTATATTTATTTTACATCTACTCAAAGAAATATCCTGCAACTGACCGCCCTTTTCTTTATAGAGAATTTGTTGGTTAGTAAAGATATAATCAAAATTGCTGATTTTGGTCTTGCACGTGAAATTAATTCACATCCACCTTACACGGAGTATGTCTCGACACGCTGGTAGGTTTGGTACATTCAGAATTTTGTGATTTTTTTAATCTATTTTCTTTTTGTTTGTGTATATGTGTGTGTATGTTTGTATGTATATTCATTGCAACTTATCTGTGCCTTGAATTCCTTGTATTTTAGGTATCGTGCCCCTGAAGTACTTCTTCAATCACACGAATACACTTCAATAGTTGGCAAGTTTTCTGTACATTCAATAGTGTTTCAGTTAAGGATAGAAGTGGCAGCAGCCCTTTGAGTATTTTGTTTCCTACTTATTACAGATATGTGGGCGATGGGTGCAATCATGGCTGAATTATTCACCTTACGTCCTCTTTTTCCTGGAACTAGGTGTGTTCTTGTGATGATATCTAATTATCTTTTCTAATTTGTTTGGCAAGTACTGGTAGTTGCCTGGCTATTTATTTAATTGATGCTAGCCCTTCATTATTGTTTCAGTGAAGCAGATGAAATCTGCAAAATCTGTAGCGTAATAGGTACTCCAACTAAGGAATCATGGCCTGATGGGCTTGATCTTGCAAGGGCTATAAATTACCAATTCCCACAGGTCTTCCTCTCGATGTTCTCTCGCATAGATTGTAACTTTGTAGCATGAGTTCCAAGTTATTTATAGCATCTGCTGTTGCTATTGATATGATTTGAGTGTATAAAATCTTATATCATTTTTAATCTCTGTTATTTGACATTGCAGTTCACTGGTGTTCGTCTGTCTGCATTGATACCATCAGCAAGCAATGATGCTATCAGCCTTATTACAGTTAAGTGTACCCTGTTGGTTTTTATTCCTTTGCCCCCTACAGCTGGAAGGGCTTCTGTGTTTGTGATTTAAATCATTAATGTTTTTTTTTGGATTGCTTCAAGACAAATTGACATTAGTTTTGCTGCTTGCTTAGTCTCTTTGTTCGTGGGATCCTTGCAAAAGGCCAACTGCTGCTGAGGCCCTTCAACATCCTTTCTTTCAGGTAGTGTATTTTATAATTATATCTTGGGACCTAACTAAGATGGTTAAAATGCATTTATGTTGAGCAAGTGCTCTGCTGAAGGAATTTCTTATGATGTGCAGAGTTGTTTTAATGTTCCTCCCTCTCTTCGTACCAGAGCAGCTGTTTGTAGAACTCATCCATCTGGTTTGTTTGAAAACATCACTGTTCTTCTCTTATGTTTGGAGGTGGTGCATTATTTCAATTCATTTTGTGGCTAATATCTAATTTTCATGCTTATAGCTGGGGTTAGAGGAACGTTGGAACAGCATTCAGTTAGGAGATCTTCTGGGGCTCTACCCAATACAAAGTTCACTGGCAGTTTTTCTTCTCTGAAGACGAATGCATCTTTTGGCACAGGTGACAGATTGTAGAATATGTATTAATATGGAAATAGTTTACTAATAATATCGTATGGAGAATGCATGAACTCATATCATTAAAGAGCTTTCCTGCATATTATTAATATGATGGAGTGTTCTTGCTATGTTTATGATCATATTAGGACAGACATCACGCCTTTTGTGATGTTGAGCCTTGTGCTTACATAAGGAAATTACAATTAAATTGGCAGTAGTGCATTTTTATGGAGTCGCATTTAGTTCTGTTATTGTCTCATATCCTTTTCAAAATGAAACTGCAAATGTTTATTCCCTAGATCTTATATTGTGAATTCTCTAATTTTTGTCGGACTCTGTAGGTGTGCAACGCAAACCGGAGACGCTTAATCAGGTAATTACTGTTTACCGTGTCATAACGATTCTTCTTCTCAAATAATACTTATTTACATTGCCACTAAATATGATGATCTTCTTTGCCGTCTCTAAAGGATCTGAGAAAGAATGATAAATCTGTGAAGAACTTTACCAAACAACCCAGGTATTGGCCACCAGGAAGAAAGGCTCCAAGTAAGCGACTTTTTTTTTTTTTGGTTCTATTAAAATAGTTTCTTTTTATTTTAAAATTATTTTAGATTCAATTATATATTGACTACATGAGATATTAACAGTCCATGGAAGTACAAGAAAAATGAAATCAATCTATCAAAAGAAGTAGTTCATTTCTGATATGCTTTTACCTGTTTTGGTTGTAGACGATGAAATGACATTGAAAATTTTCAGGGAGCGTATTTTAACATTAGTATTGTTTGATATTATTATTATTATTATTATTATGTGAATTGAGTTGAAATATATTGGTGGTGTGGCAGTATCAATTAGCAAGGATAAAAATGGTCGTGTAGCGGCTGCAGATGTTGCAGAGAAGTTGGGAAATGTTACGATTGGAAATCGGAGGCAGTATGCTGGGGTTGGGCAAATACGGCCGCCAGCTATGAAGGCCGGGGTACAGTGGACTGCTGAATCTAGTGACATGTTTCTTAGGCCAACCCAACAAATACAGTCTGGCAGAAGTTTTACCAGAAAAGTAGCGGGATGAGCTGGCCGGCTGGCTGGACCGCTCCGCATCTTGGTTTTATATATTATACTTTATAATAAAATACTAATGAGGTATCTCATTGGATGCAAAAAAAAGAGTGCTTTGGTTTGATTTGTGTTTTTTTTTTAATGTCTGAGTGGTTTTGCGTTACCATACAATAAACATGGTTTGTGTTGCAATTTGACTGGTTTGTTTCATATTGACGCTGCTTAATAATGAAATGTGAGCTGTTGTGCTTGTCTTTTTGTCATGATTGTAACCCTTGATTTCTCTTTTTTAACTGTACCTGCAATCCATATTTGTTTTACTTGGATATTCTTGTTTTGGCTTTATATGTTGAAAGAATTCCAAAGCCAATGCATGTTAAATCCACGGGGATTTAAGCAGCAGGTGGTTTAAGTGAATCAGATATGTCAAGATTGAGCTTCGCATCTTTATCGAGCAAGTAGCAATTACAAGGCTCGTGGTGGCAGAACAATAAAAAAGTTGAATTAATTGGGCAAATACTTGCTTTGAAAATATGGAAATACTTGGGAGTCCTAATTCTGAGGTGGTGTATCTTTTTTCCTGATACTGGTTCTGGAAACAGATATCCCAAAAATTGAGGAAGTAAGGTTGGTTACTTGTTTAGATATGATTAGTAGTATAATTTAAAGTTACGGTGTTTACTAGTATAATTTTCAGTGCCAAACTTATTTTAATGCATTTGTGATTAATTCTTTTACTAATTAGGTATCTATGTCTAAGCATGGTTCATTCATACTGCTGTGCATACCCTTGTCTGTCTGCCCACTTCTTAGGGATGGCTTCTTTTTGGGTCTTCAAATTTTATTTGTATCCTTTGATCTTTATTATTCAGATTTTAAAGAGATTTTCAATTAAAATGTTTTTTTTTTCTGAAACAAGAAATAATCAGCAAGTTGGGTTTTTTGAAACAAGAAATATTTGTTGTTACCAACCTAAACAAGAATCAAACAAATGAAAAGTATTTTGGGTTAGGGCAGGCAGCTGGTAACACAATTAAGAAAAAGGAAAAAGGGTTTGGAATTAAATTAATCCACAAAGCAAGCAACTAAGCATTGCCCCATGCAGGAGTAGAATAGGGCATTGAGTTGGCCAAATAACAATGCTTGTGGTTCAAGAGAATTACCATAGTCAACAACATCAATAAAGAATATTGGAATTGAGGCGTATAAATTGATTTTTTTGTCTTCTGTACTTGTTTGTGCATCACCATCATTATTTCTGTTCCCTGTGTGCTTCATTCTGTTGAACTAATGATAACCTCTATTGCACCAACTATGACAAAACCTCCATGCAGCAGCTTCAGCCTGTAAAATACAACTGCAACGTCGTTTCAAAAAGCTCGGAAACTCGAAAATGCATTAAAGAACACTAGCCTTTGCATCCAAAGTTAATGATTGTTGCATACCATGCTCAACTAGTGCATGCTTCTAAGATCAGGATTCCCATATCTTGAAGCTGCAAACCCATATGATCCCACAACAGCAGCAACGACACCCAGCACCAGAGAAAAGAGCTGGAAGTTTGCAATCAACTGCCCTCGAACTTCACTATCCGCCGGGTGGCAATGTATTTCATTATCCTTGAGTCGACAACCGTCTGGCATCATGGGGCCGTAGAGGGTGAAAGCGGTCTGATAGAACCAGAGGCCCTGGAGAGCTATAGCAATTCCACTGGACAGATCAGCCGGGAAGCTGTTTGGCAGGAAAGCTCCAGCAAGGGTGGTCAAAATGCAAAGTCCTATTAGAAGGACAAGGACAAGATGGTAGTATCCTTCAAGGCCCTTGTGAGTGGTTGAGTGAAAGTAAAACAGCAGATACTCTGCGGTAAATGCTGCCGCCGCGATAAGACAAAGGGCCCCTTGTGGTAAGGAAACAAAACTGACCAACAAGAGATTCCAGTGTAGATGTTTGTATAATTAGCCATTACATATTTCAGACATAGAAGCAATCATAACTAGAGATGAACTTTATTGTTCTGCAATAATGCACAAGGTATGCAATCATTCCCCAAAACAAAAAAGGAAGTAAGACAAAGCAGTCCATGCAATATCTGCTGCCTCTATGCCTCTAATCTATTGAAATTATTACCAGCATCATTACAGTTTTTTGCCAGAGACATTGTGAATTAGTTCATTATGATGTTCCAAGTAAACAAGGGAAGAGACAGCCTAGTTCACACCACATGTTCTGTCAAAAGCATGATTATACCAGTTTAATGGAATGGAGGTTCAAGATCGTTTTGGTCTGGCAGTAAAAAGACAAGGTTATTTTCCATGACTTTCCTAGGAAAAAGGGGGCAAAACTACAAAGTGAGGGCAAATAAAAAGCTAAAAAAGAACTGGCAGCACTTTAATAATTACAGGCATTGTTAAACTATTCAAAAACAAAAAAGCAAAAGATCAAGAGAAAGATTTGTTCCTAAAAGCAATTCCTTTAATTGCTGTCTTGATTAATGTCCGCAGTTGATATTTGGTTCTCTAGGAGGAGTTTACTATGCTTTCACATAACGTTCAACAAAAAGGAATCAACAAAAACAAAGGCACAAGTCCATTGATCCTTTCCCCCTTTCATTCAGATTTTTGCATAACAAACATAAACTCCATCATCAAATAACAAAGGAAGTCCATGAACTAATTAAAAGACCATGACTAACCTCGTTTTCTCCGAAAGCAAAGCGATGGAACCTAAGAGAAAAAACATGAGAAGCATCCCGGAATGCTCGAAATCGTTCAAGTGTGAAGGATTCAGGCTTCCATTGACAAGAAACTTGAGATGGGTTGAATACAAAAGCTCGATGCATAGATCAAGAAAAGCACCAATGGCTACGACATAAAGCTCCAAGTGCTTCAACCTCCCATTAAAACCAGGAACTGGGTTCCATACTCGGACCTCAAAAGATTTGGGGTTCGAGACATAACGGACCAGGGAACTCCATATGTGCCATACACCAACAACAAGGAACAAAGTCCCTGGCAAAGCATGACCCTTGAAAGATCCCATCTCTTTGTTTATATATCAGACAAGTCTCCTTTTCTTAATCTTCACCGTTCAGATACAATCAGCCAAAATCTCAACACTCTCCTCTTCTTTCTTCTTGTTGAAGTGTCAAAATTATGCTACAAAGGGAAAACCAGTTTTGTTAGTCAATCATTGAATTGGATTAATTCTATAAAGAAGGCTTTAGAATCTAGAAGAATGATACATCTTTGAACAAGTTCATTGAACAGACTTTTCTACAGCAAATAAAGTTCGTCTTCTTGGGGATGATAATCCGGAGTCAACTCTGTTTAGCTGGAGCGAAAATACATTAAAAAGTAATTAAAAAAAGTCTGGGGTAGACACAGAACAGTTTTTCAAAGTAAAAGTTTTCATCTTTTAGGTAATCGAGATTAGTTTTTAAAAGGAAAAATCCCAATAGAAAAAACGGAGAGAAAACCATTGAACTCGTAAGAAGTTTCCTCAAAGACGGCAAAGTAAGCGTTTTTAGGGGGAATGGATAAATTAAAAGGAAAAGGAAACACATGAAAAAGAAGAGAGAACTTACAAGAGACGATGATTGGGTTTCTATCTTCGAACAAGAAAGTCATGAATACCAGAGCATTCACTGAAATTAAGAAACCCAAAAAAACAAAATGGGGAGGGGACAGGGAGAGTGTGGGATCTGACAAGGAAGATGAATGGATGGTGAAGATCATAAAAAGGAATCAATCATAGCGGTGGAACCACGTGTGTGTTTTTGTTTTCCCAATTGCATGGAACCAAAACCATCATCATACGAGTGTGTTTTGGTTTTCCCATGTGTGGGTTTGGATGTTGATATCCGTTGGATTGTGGGATATAACACGTGTGGGCCTTTCGGTTTAAATAAAAAAGTCTTATCTTGGGTAATACAATTCCTTAATTGGACCGTCTAAGAGCCGGCGGCGCCCGTTTCAGTTCTAGAATCTAAATCAAGAAGAAATTAGGCTTAACAGTACGACAAATGTTTAATCTATATTTTTTTTAATTAGGTATTTAAATTATTTTTTTCAGTTAGATACTTAAATATTTTTTCGTACTAAATAAGTATTTAACATTTTATTTTATTATTTAAATAAGATTTTTTTGTCAATAACCGTTAAAAAATTTTATAATTCAACCAAAATATGACATATGGCCTTTTTATTTTTTTATATCTGATTTTTTAAAAAAAAATCTCAAAATTTTAATTTTTTTTCAATCATACCCTTAAATCACATCTACCTCATCGTCCAACATCCCCACATGTCGGTGGCTCATCGTTCACTGCTCAAGTATCGCGTACCTCACCATTCAACATCCTCACCCCCTAATCGTCGATCAAAACTTAATCGGCCTCTTCTTTTTTTTTCAGTTTTGGATGTTCTTCGACGGTACAATCGATAATTTATTCGTCAGTTTTTGACGACGAGATGAAGGGGTCAGTCGTGGTGGTCCGACAAAGACAATGGTGGCTGATGGCGATGGTGAGTGGGGAGAAATTTATGGATTTAGGGTTAAGGTTTGGCTTTTTCAGAGAAATTAAAGATTTTCGAGTATTTCTATAAAATTAAAGTTTTTTTACTGCCGTAATGAGAAAATCTTATTTTAGCAACGAAATGAAACGTTAGGCGTTATTTTGGCCTGATAAATAGTTTAGGCACACATAGTTTGGACACTTTCTAACTGTTAAGCCAACAAGTTATTACATAGCTTTCCCATCACCTAAAATATAGTCTCAACCAATTAAATTAATATAAATTGTATATTTTTTTATGTCATACGCATAAGCATTGTCTGAATCATCTATTTCAATACCTTTAATTTAAAAAAGGAAATAAATATTATCAAAGATCTCTTCTTTTTTGACTTCTCTTTAATTTTCAATGTTTTCCTTGATCAATTTTCTTCTTCTTCTTTAAAATTTCCCCCCTTTTTTAGATCAGAGGTATTAAAAGAAATGATTTGAATAATGCTTATATCTGAGTATGACATAGAATATATATATATAATGTGTATTAATTTAATTAGTTAACACCATATTTTAGGTGGTGGGAAAGGTATATGTAATAATTTTTCTCAATCAAGGATGCTTTAAATTTTTGGAAAAGTTGGTTTATGGCTCACCAATAAGGTTGGTTCTGTTTTTGTTTATTTTAAGGGAAAATATTTTATGCATCGACAGTGGAAAATTTATTTTCCACACTGTCTAATTTTTAGGATTCGAATGTTATGGTTTAGGATTTAGTATTAATGTTTTAATGTTTGTGGTTAGGTTTTAAGGTTTGGTAATAGATTTTATGATTTAATATTTAGGGTTTATAACTAAAGGGTTAGAGTTTATAGCCCCTAAAAGGGACACGTGGCAGCTTCAGAAGCTCGATAGTGAAAAAAAACACTTTCCACTGGCGGTGCATCAAATAATTACCTTTATTTTGATATATAAATAGATGGATTATTATATTATGCACTGACAGTAGAAAAATATTTTTTTACAAGTATGCTTAAATTCACCTTAGAAACTAAAATTTAAATCTCTGACCTTAAAACCCTAAATATTGTTCACTAATCTCAACATAAATTCTAACATAGGTCCTAAATTTTAACCCATAAAACCTAAATCCCTAAACTCTAAACCCTAATTTTAAAGTTGCATATTTAATTTTAAGACATCAACTATTTTATAATCACAAATTAACCATTAATCTTTTTGTTGAACTCATTGAGTGGTCCTAGTAAAAAAAAGAGTGTCCTTATTCCTAAGAGAATCAGATTCGAACAATTTGTCAGCACAATGTGTGTGTCTTTTCAAAGAGCTAAGAGTAAAGAATGAATACTACCATGTAATCACACCATAATATTCTAAAATAAATTATTGATGAGGAACGTGTGTTTAAACTTTCTTTAAATTTGAAGGTATTAATATTAAGGATGAGTCTAAAACAGGCTACACACAACTAACGCTATACACAAATACACATTATTAATTTTTATAGTGATTTTTCAAGAAATAATAACATTCTTAAGTACTCGACATGTAATCAACCATATTTCAAAACATAGTTAGAATTTGGGTTGAATAACAGATTCTGAATTTGAAGCCACTGAAAAATCTATGACTTATCGATATGTAAATTGATATGATTTTCATCAATAACGTAAATTTTAATTTTATTCTAAAATATGATTAATTAAATGTCGAGTGTCTAAAAATTTTAATATTTATTCAAAATTCATAAAAAAAATTAACATCGTGTAACTGTGTATGGCGTCGTTAGTGGTGTATAACAATGTGTCGTCCGTTTTAAAAATTTTCCAATATTAATAAGGTAGTATAACATCACATATAATATCTGTATGATGTTTAAATCAGGAAATTGAGTGAAATTATGGAAGTTAGTTCTGCAAGAATTGTAAGTTGAAACGTTAAGTCTTTAGGGATTGGAAAATATGGTGGATCGTTTTAATCGGTTAAGTTCAAACATAATCGTCAAATTAAAATGCGGTGAGCCACATTACCAAATGAAGATCACAACTTTCCTTTCACAACCTACCCCCGAATTCCATATAAAAAATTTGAGTCAAACTTGCATAATGTTGCATAAATTCATTCAATGTTCAATATTTTTATTATTTTTAATATACGTGTAACTACTAATTTTATACGAACACAACAAGTAACTTAAGAATAAAGATGATAATGTTCATCTTAACAGACCTGAATTTAAATTGTTTTATCTACAAAATATGCGTCCATTGCTAATAGTTAAGAATATTTATGAATATATATTTCTTGTAATCACTTTTAGATTTAAAAAAAAACTACTAATTTTATATAAATAAAAAATTATTGTTCGCCATATTGGCCAATCTAGGAACAAACGAAACATGAAACTTAAGGGATCTACCTACGTTAGTGTAAAGATGAGTTTTACTCATTTCTATAAGTTATTTTTACAATTGATATTTTGCAAACAAATAGTTGCATTTCATGTTTTATTTATGTAGATAATGCATGTCAAATTTTGTGTAATTTGACAATTTCAAACTCTTCATCTTATGTTGAAAATTTAATCTCTAAATATATATATATATATATTTTTTTTGTTTAACCATCGGTATTCGACTAATTGACTGATTAATTCGGATCAAGTTTTGTAGAGACTCAATATGGGACAATCCTCCCAACTCAGTTTTCTCTATTCACAACACTTGAACCTCTGACATTGTTTAATGGTTCTAGCGCATCATCTCACTAAACCAACATGACAACGATACTATATAAACTTAAAAATTTACAAGCATAATGAGTGTAACTATATTAATAAATAGACATAATGCCAAAATTAACCCCCAATGATTGACCAATTAATTACGTTGATCCATATTTTTTAATATTTTAATTTTTAACATTTTAGTTTTTACTCAAAATAACTTTATTTAAAAAGAAATAATTAGTTAACTATCTGTCAACACTTTTTTGCTGACGCGATAAGTCCATGTGAATTGGGTTGATGATGTGACATTACCAACGAGTTCGAATTAAGACTATCTCTTGAGTGCTTGTATAGAATCGCTAATGTTGATCTCGCTAGAGATTTGACCACAAAAGTTTTCACTTTACTGTCTAGTAATAACGTTTATGTTCGGAAAAGGGTCTTAGCTGTAGTTTTAAGGGTTTTTTTTAGAAATACCCAGATTTCGTTGGGGTGTGTTTTGAGCATTTAGTTGAGAATTTAGAGAATTATGATCCTCAGATTTTGTTTGCGGTTGTTGGGGTGTTTTCTGAACTTGCTTGTAAAGATCCATGATCATATCTTCCTTTGGCACTCGAGTTTTTTAAAGATTCTGGGCAATTGGTAGAGAGAGACAGCGGTGGTGGCTGAGCAAACGGGCGGCGGTGGCATTGGGGAAGATAGAGATGATGGGGTTATTTTGGAAAATAATTTTTATTAAATGACTTTTTTATTATATTATATTTATTTTATTTTATTTTATTATATATTAATTTTTTCAGCCGAAAAAAAACACAGAAGGTGGCGTGGCACGATATGATTGATTAAGAAAAAAAATTTAACAGTGTTAGAATTTGAGAAATTTAGGTAACGGTTTAAACTTTAAGGAGCACAGGAGTCTAAAAAATACATCAAGTGCTAAGTTGATAAAAGTAATAAACGTTAGGGAATAATTTACGCATTAAGTCAAAAATATTTATTAAATTAATTATAACTAATCAGATGAGTCATGTGTCATTATTTGATAAGTTTTAAAGTAAACTAAGAAATAAAATTATATAATGGGGGTAAAAAAGATGATGAGTCATGTTGCTTGGACTTGGGTGTAAATGTCGAAAAACTAAACATAAATATTTTTTTACATAAAAACATCTGATTCATAAACAAAATAAACTTACAGCAGAGAACATAGATCAAGAAGAGGGTAAAGCACCCAGTTCAACGAAGAACAGTCAATTAGAGCAAATGGAGCAATCCAATCAGCAACCTTGTTACACAAAAGAACAAGATTTGACCAACATAGACTGAATTATGAGAAACCAACGAGATTAGGTATGTATCTAAAGTCTGAGGCCCTCCAAACCGCTAGAGCAAAAGAGTAGAAGAAAAAGATATGACGAGGGCACTCCGTAGAAACTTTTTCAAATCTAGAATTAAGGTTGCAGTATTATGGCAAGCTTTTTAAATAAACATCCGCACTTTGGGTGAAACTTTAAGCTGTCAAATCGATCTCTAGTCAGCCCTCGAATCATGATTAATACTTGGGACTAAAAATGAAACATGTGGCCCTTCTATAAGGATTTTCTTGATATAACCCACCTCCTCGGCGGAGAAAAGCTCACATAAGCGATTATATTTCCATTCACGTTTCGCATAATGAAGGCCTAACAGAGGAAATAGAAAAATTGGCAGAGTTAAGCTCATGTTCTAGTCCCTGCTCTAATGTGTTAGATATACACAAATAAAGACGCATTCATTCCATCCATGAGCAAATATGAAAATAGAACGGTTCCTATAGAACAATTCCAAGGCAATGTAAAACACCTACGGACGAATATGAAAATAGAACAGTTCCTATAGATGTTGTTTGGAGATATTCTATCATCATTTTAATGTAAAAATCGTCACAGATCCGTTTACACAATGTAAAAGTTTTTAAGTTTTACACATTTTGAATATTGTTTGATGGGTGAAATAAATGACTGAGACTAATAGTAGGATATGTGAAGATTATCACTTGGGAAAAAAGTAAAGAGTTAATCTCAGTCATCCATTTTACGTATCCAACGATTAAAAAAATTGTAAAACTATAAGTTGAACTATTGGATGAAGGTAAATGGATGAATGAGATTAACAATAGAAAATGTGAAGATTATCACTTGAAAAAAAAATAAAGAAATAATCTTAACCATTTATTATCATCATCCAATGGTCCAAAAAAGGTGCAAAAGGCAATTGAGTTTTACACAATGTAAGTGTATCCTAACCCATATATATATATGGGTGAAATGGATGACTGAGATTAACTCCTGTTAATCTTAGTCATTCATTTCACACATCCAACGATCCAAAAAACAAGTAAAACTTAAAAACTCTTACATTGTGTAAACAGATCTCATCTCGTGTATATTTATATATATATATAGTAGAGGCGATCATAAATGTAAATCAATCTAATTCACAACAAACAAATTCTTCCTTGCAAGAAAGTCTAAAGAGCCAAGCCCCAACTAAATAATTCAAACTGAATTCATTGCAAGAAATAAAACTATCATTAAACTAAGATTATGAAATTCTTTTAACTTTTTGAATGAATTCTATATTTAAGCTTAATTCACGACACAAGAATTTATTGTTTCAAAAATGCTTAAGGAGAACATCCCCATCAGACAACATGACGCTTCAACCCAATTTACAAACAATGTTACTTCCTTGAATTTTCAATTTCAACAACTCCATCATCCAATTCTAAGGCAACTAACGAGCAACATCATTCACCACCAAACTACCTGAAGCGCTAAAATATAACTTTAAAACTTCCACCACAACCTTTGGTTTTCAATTTTAAAATTCCAAAGCAAATTCGTTAGAAAGATTACTATTAATTTATTACCTTCAATATTTCGATTTCAGCACTTCATTAACCCAGCCCATTACCTAAATCAGCTTCTTTAACCATTTGAATATTTTCTCGAAACAAACAAAAAAGGAGATTATCTCAACAGAGCTCGGGTCAACTAAAGCTAATGGTTGCGTATTAGTACCTTGATTCAACTGAAAAAAAAAAAGAAAATTAAAACTTCTTATCTTGCCGCGTGACTTCGTTCCGGAAGTAAAAGTTTGAGGAGGAGATATTGAATTGAAAATTTGGAATCTGATGGTAAGTAATTATTCAAGAAATTTTTTGTAACGTCACGTCATCAATTCAGTTCATATGGACATGCAATGTCAATAAAAAAGTTTACCGTTAGTTAACTAAAAGTTTCTTTACAAACAATATTATTTTGATCAAAAATTAAAATATTAAGGGCTAAAATATTCAAAACAATAATAAGAGTCCAAAGTGATTATTTGGTCAAACGTTGGGGGCTAATGTTGGCATTTTGCCTAATAAATACAAGGGTTGGACTGTTAAAATATCAATTATAGATAAAATTATAAATATGTGTAAAATTCACTTAATTTTACACTAACATAAATAGATCCCTCCTATATATATAAAAACTTTTGAAAGAAGAATCTAACTATTGGTTCTAGTGAAAAAGATAATGATGTTTATCTTAGAATATTCTAGCTCGAACAGATTTATTTGTAATGTATATACATTATTAAATGATTAAAAAAAATTACAAACAAATATGTAATCACTGTAAGACTATTAAAAAAATTAAAAGAAACTTGACGAACAAGTTAGGCCGCATCTCTCCCGCCAAGCTTGGTGCACACACGCATCCTGACGTCGACTCTCCTATATGTTTTGCAAATTGGGCTCTCAAATCTCTTGGGCCTCCTAGCGTAGGCCACATTGCCTCCCTCCCAACAAGTTTGTGTGGCGTTCTCTGGGTATTTCCTCATTTTACAAAATTGAGCATCCTTTTTATCTCCTCCACGTGGCATTGATCCAAGCCTCCCTCATTTTGCAAGATCAGGGATATCCTTTACCTCGTATGAGACGAATTTATCTCGATTTGAAAATATTAATTTTTTTTAATTTAATTTATTTGAATTATAATTTTATAAATTTGACTTAATTTTTTTTAAAATAAAAATTAAGTTATAAAATAAAATTTTGAATAACTCAAAATTTAATTAATATATTAATTTTTAAGTTCAAGTTAAGTCTATCAACTTTGTCTGATATATGTATATTTTATATGAAAAATATAAATATATATTTATATCGTATATGATTATAAAAAACATTTTAAATTAAAATCAATTAGTGTCATATATTATAAATGTTTATAATTAAATTAAAACAAAGATTCGAGCAATTCAACTAGGCTCGAGTTAAAAAGTTTTAAATAAAATTTAAATTATAGAATAAGACTTTTTAATTGCACACTTTTAATTGGACTTGATTGCTCCACGTGGTTTTAGACTGGCCTCTCATTATCTATGTGGCCTCCCTTGACACTTAAACATTATGCAATATTTGGGGTTTTCCATTCCTCTATTAAAGAGACCTTCTCTTAATCATTTCTATTTTATAAGATTTGAGGTTTCTCTCAGTTTTTATTCGACATTTTTTTCGTACACTTTCTTTTACAAAATTCAATATCATCACATTCAACGTTTTCTTATTTTTAAATTTGAGATTCTTCCTCTGGCGGTCCCTATAATCCTTTATCGGTGCTCTCTTATTTTAAAAGGTTGATATTTCCCTCCTACTATTCATCAGGGACGGAGTCAAGATTGAGCATTTACGGATATTAAAATTTTAAAATATAAGAGCTTATCAAGTATTTAAACTCAAAATTCATGAGACAATACCTAATTTGTCAAATATTTAAATTTTATAATAACTTAAGTTGTTATTGGACAAAAAAAATTAAGGATACAGCTCATTCTTCTTTAGTTTAACCCTGACTTGATTCTATATTTAATAAATTTTTTTATTTTTTAATTTTAATATTTATTTTTACAGTGACTAAATTATTATTTGACCAAAATCTATCTAATACCTTAATTTTATAACAAGGGTTGAGACTCTTAGCCTCAAGGGAGCTCCATCCCTGCTATTCATATCAATTTGTGTTGTTTAATTTTGTAAAATTAGAGATATACTTATCCCCTCAACATGGCATTGTCCTAAACTTCTCTCATTTTGTAAGATTTGAAGTTTTTTCTTTCGTTATTCATGTGATCCTCCCTCAACTCTCTCATTTTGTGATATTGAGCATTTGAAATTTAGATTGTTTCACTGCTTGGTTGCACTCGTGAGCATTCTAAAAAATTCTCCATGTTCATAGGTTAGTGTGCTATTTAAAATGTCTAAATTTTTGTCCATCAACATCATAAAAATAAACATTCATAGCCTTTGAACCGTGAGTAACAACTTCTGTTTCTTTTTCAATCCATTTTTATGGGCTTTGGAGAATAGCATTATTAACTTAATAAGCAGGAGACTTTCATTCATTGACAACAGTCATTCATCATTGAACTTCCTTCAATAACAAAAACTACAACAATATCAACTTCAGACAGTGACGGATCTAAAAAAAATTTAAGGGTGGGCATATAGAAATATTAATAACAATTTTTTAAAAGATGGAAATACTAATAATATTTTAATTATAATGAGAAATCTTACAAAAACTATAACTAAAAATAAATTTTACAATTGTTCCTTCTAAACCTCATTTTCTGATATAGTTGTATGATCTTTTCACTGTCTACATTACCAAAATATTTTTCTCAATAAAAGTAACTAAGAAATCATTCAACCATTCGCCTGTCATACGTTTTCGCAGTCGATTCTTTATAAAGTGCATCACAGAGAATGTTCTTTCCAAGCTGCGGTTGCAATCGGTAGAATGAAAGTCAACTTCATAAGTAAATACACAAGTGGGTGCACAACATGCTTCATTGTCTCAACTTTTTTTTTGATAAATCATAAAGTCCTTTTGTATCACAAAATCTTTTATCTGAACAAACATCAACAATATAAATCTCAAGCTGATAATAAAAAAACATCAGGTCTCATGTAGAAATTTATAAGGATAAAATTGGGTAAGGCGAATTAATTTTTTCTTATCAAAAAAAAAATACAAGTCTCTTGGACTCAAGTAAGCCACACAAAGAAGTAACTTTATACTTGTCTCAAAAAATAATTATTATGCTCTTAGAGTTGTCTATTAATCGCTTGATAAAATAATTTAACCTGAAAATGATGTAAATTTGAAACTCCAAGGACTTTTCTCCTAAACCTTGCTGAAACAACAAATATATTTTTTAGCAAGTGCAAATTAAAGATTGTCATCTTACATCTCTCATCATTTCTAATCGTTACTTGGACACACTAACTAAATGCATAACATTCATAATGTCCTGGTGACTATGTTGCAATACTTGAGATAATTCACTACTAACCTCCAATATATTTTTTAGCAAGTGCAAATTAAACACAAACTCAGAAGACCGTAAAGAATTCAACAACATACAAGCTTCAGTTCTTTGCTTTTAGTATGTTCCATATTTCTCAATAATTTCAAGCACATCCATCACAGAAGTAAACATAGTAATCAAGCGAACAATGGTTTTATAATGTGAACACCAACAAGTATTTCCAACTCTTTTTATAACAACTTCTTGATTTAATCCGCGAATAGAAATCATCTACCCCTTTTGGTGCCCTTATCTATGTCCCAACATTAAAAAATATGGTTTAAGGTTTAGGGTTAGGTTTAGGTTTAGGTTGTAAAGTGCAGGGTTTATGATTTATGATATAGAAATTAGGCTTACAGTGTAGGGTTTAATTTCTTAGTGTTGGGGCATAGATATAGGCACCAAAAAGGGACTACGAATTTTTGATCTTAATCCACGACCCTTGGAGATTTCACCACTTTGTAATTCTTCTCTTACCTTAATCATTGACTAGATTGAAGAATTTATTTTCTCTTGCATGAAACACCAAACATATTAACCACACTATTTTAATTTCAGGGTGGGCACAAAATAATTCCAATGTGGACATAAAAATAAAATAGATATTTAATAAACCGATTTCTTTTAGGGTGGGCCCCTGCCTTATACGTGCATCCGCCACTGACTTCGGATGCGTCTAGATTAAGTCCTGATACCATTTATAAGTATAATTTCGTCTAAAAGTGATTTGTGGAGTGGATAATTAGGGAGCGTTCCTAATTGAAACATAAACAAAGAAGACAAAAAAAAAATATTTATGTAGTCTTGATCGAAATTCTACCTCTATAGAGTCTTGCTTATAGAGAAATCCACTTATATTTTCAATAAAAACACTTACTTAAACTCAACTTCTCATTAAACTCAACTTCTCATTAGTTGCATACGCTCTCTGATATAATATTTCTTAATAATTCTCTCACTTACATAATTTCTACTGATTACCTAAACACACTGATACAATTGCGAACAAAATTATCAAAATGCAAAAGACAATATTTCTCAATAAACGAATATATGCTAAATACAATCAAGTTCAATATCCTACTAAAAACACAAGACTTCTTAAATCTCCTTTGAGATAATCTATAATTATCTTCATCAAAGGGTAGAAATAATCTTCAAATTATCTTTTAAAAACCTAGTCTAATATGAAATAATTATTAAAAATTAATAAGCTAATTTGAAAAAAAAATGACAATTAAAATAAAGAGAATTGTGTTTGAAACTATCCATAAGAGTAGACTTGGCACAGTAAACATTGTCCTAAACACAAGTGAAGAAACACTTACCTAACTTTGCACCAGCAGTAATAATAACCAAAGCATATAAATATTATTAAACTTTTCACATTAATATCATATTCTTAGTAATAATAAAATAATAAAAATGGTATTATTTTATGGTAGTATCTGTTTAAACTTTTTCTTAACCCATTGATAAGGTACACAATCTAGGGTTGAATGTTCGATCGAGTCGAGTAAAAAAAATTTATAGTTATTCGAGTTTACAAGGCATATTTTACGATTCAAACTTTATCTAAAAATTTCGAATCGAACCGTGTTTATGAAATTCGAGTTGAGTCGAATCAAGTCGAGTTTTCGAGTTTTTGCACAAATTTAATTGTAATTATTTATAATGTTATAATACATATTGATTATGGTTTAAACGACTTTCTATATTTATATACAATATACATATATATTTCTTTTATATTTTCATATGTGATATACATAATATATTAGATAGAATTGATAGACTCGACTCGAACTTGAAAATTGATCCACTAATTACTAAAATTTTTGAATTATTTGAATTTCCATTTTATAACTCAAACTTTATTTAAAAAATTTTCAACTCGATTCAAGTTTATGAAATTACGAGTCAAATCAAAATGAGTCCGGTTTTTCACATCGAGTCGAGTCAAATAATTTGATTTTTTCGAGTCGATTCGAGTTTTGTCCAACCCCTAATATATACACTTTACACATATAATTTCTCAAACTCACATCTTTCAAAATAAATTTTTTTTTTCTGAAATGACTCGTTAGGTTCAAAATATTAAATTTTGATTATACTATTCAGAGTAAGTTTTCATAGTAGTAGGGATCGTATTGCAGTATAAATACATCTTTCACTGGATCAGCAAAAACGATCAAACCATGTTTCATTCCTTTTACGAGCCCTTGGGTTATTACTATTAGCCTATTAGTGGGCCAGCACTAACAGCTGTCAAATTCATTCACTCCCACGTGTTAGGCTTAAAACTCACCACGTCCGATGTTCATTTACGATCCTAAGCCTACTCAATGCTGACCATCTTATCTGTTCACCTTATAAGATTTTATTTCCTAAATAACTTCTTGCAATTGCCAACAAATTATCATTAAATTTAAGTAAAAATCAATAATATATTATTTTAATAGATAAGATATTAAATTCTTTAAATAAAATTTAAAAAAAATTAAATATTATAAAAAAATAAATTGGATTGAAAAGGATGTCTTATTATAAAATTATTATAAAATAAGTTAAATTGTTATAAAAGAGTTACTACCCACTATAATTTTTTTAATAAATTTAAGGGTTATTTTATAACAATTTGATAAGTTTTAATGATCATATGTAATAATTTAATAAAATTTAATAATAATTTTATAACAACTTGATAAGTTTAATGATTATTTTATAAAATTTTAAATTTTAGCGGTTAAAATTTTTATTTTTATTGTAGTGATCATTTGTATCTTATCTAAAATTAAAACCCTAATTATAAATACGATTTATTTGAACCACAAAAAAATGCAAACCAAAAGCAAAAGGTCAAAACTAATGTTTACTCATAAATGTGATTTATACCTTTTTATAATTATAATTATATTTCAAAAAAAAAACTAATTGTTATAAACACTAAATTAAATAATAGATTCAATCATTAACTTAATTTCAAACCAAATAAATCTCGATCAAATTAAACAATAAAAATAAAAAAAATTACTTGATATACCATTCCTATGTTTTATTTTTTTGAAGGATCATTCCTATGTTTTAGTTAGAGAGTAGAGGGTTGTTTTCAAATAACAAATAAAACAACGGTAAACTACTTGAGTGATCACCCAATTAATGAATTCGACCTATTTTGACCATCAAATTATAAAAATTTAAAATAAATTTTTTTATATAGTTAGATAATTAAATTTTAAATTTTTATAATTTAGTAATTAAAATAGGTCAAATTTAATAATTAAGTAGTCACCCATAATAAAATAATAATGGAGTAAATAATTGTGTAGGGGAGAGACAGAAAATAGTGGTTGTAAGAGAATGGTGGCAAAGCCCAATTCCACTCCATTCTGGAAAAGAGAGTGATGCATCATGGCTCACTTGCTACGCCACCCGTCTTTTATTTCAACAAGTGTGCGGAAACAGCCTCGCCCGCACCACCACACCTATGCTCGGGTTAAACTCAGTACCCTTGGCCAGAAAACAGCAAGCGGCAATGGATGTGTGGTGCAGTGCTCTACTTCTTCTTCTTCGTCGTCGAGCTCGATATCATCGGGTAAGGCAAGTGTGGAGCTGACCGGAAAAGCAGGGGAAGATAATAAGGGAAGGTGGGAAAACAAAGAGGAGCAGCAACCTTTGTATTTGGCAAGTGAGAATGGATGGAAAGTAAGGAGATTGGAGAAGTGTCAGATTGAGTTTAGGGAAGTTGCTCAGATTCAGGCTGAAGCCTTCCATCAACCAATGCCTATTTTTGATGATTTGTTCTTTCACTTCTTCAAGGTTCCTTTTCCCTTTCCCTTTACTCTTGCCTGTGATTTCTTTCCGTTTGTGTTTGGTCTAATTATGATTTGAGTCCTCCTCCTATGTTGAGATTTATAATTTGAGTCCTTCAGTTTAATTTGCTTACTTTAACGATAATTGTGTTATTAATTTGGACTCATTAATAACATTATAAAACTAGAGGTCCAAGTGAGTTTTACTCCTAAATAGGGAGAGGAAAAACTAAACAGATAGATAACTAATTAAGAGGTTTCAACTCAACAAGTGGCTCGGTACAAAAATAGATGATGTTTATTCTGGGAGATACAGATTCAAATTATTTTATCTACAAGGTATATGCTCATTATTAAAAGGTTAATAATATATATAAATAAATATTATTTTATAATTATATTTAGAGTATTAAAAAAATTATTTAAGAGGTTTAATGCTCTCATTATTTATTAACAGGCGGAGGTACTGGCAGGGCTGATGTACAAACTTAGGAACTCACCTCCGAACAGGTATATAAGTTAGGAATTTAAATTGCTGTTGTCGTATTGAAGATATAAAGAATGTTACTACAGTCATTGCGGGTATTGTAATTATGAAATTTGTTAATAACGGGTGTTATTGCAGACATAACCGTTACGGGTAACACGATTTGAAATAGTACTTAATTCGCTATGTAACAGTTGTTATTACAGCCCACTATTTAAATCTCTTATTATACGAATGTTTACTTAATTAAATATGTCGGAACCAGGTATGCATGTTTAGTGGCCGAGTCTCCCTCGGATGCTAAGCTGGTCGGTGTGGTGGATGTCACGGCATTGAGAGACGGCGATGTTCTTCGGCACCTTCATGGGGCGGAGGAATATCTTTATGTTTCGGGACTTGCTGTTTCAAAACGCTTTCGGTAATGATGTTTTAATATATGTGCCTTTCATGTTAGATTTTTTGCGGTGTTGTACGGTTGAGCATGGGCTTTAATTGTGGTCGATTAACAGGAGGAAGAAGATGGGTAGTTGTTTGCTGAAAGCTTGCGAGATGCTGTCGGTTTTATGGGGTTTCAAGTATCTTGTCCTTCGGGCTTACGAAGATGACTTGGGCGCTCGCACATTGTACGCAAATGCGGGCTACCGGGTTGTCTCGGGTGATCCGCCGTGGACGACTTCTTGGATTGGGAGAAGGCGTCGTGTTCTTATGATCAAACAGTGTAATTTCATTGATCTTATTAACTCTACCTTTCACTCATAAACAGGACTGGAAATGGAATGAGACATTTTATACATATCTTTTATTATTGTAGGCACACCCTCGTACTTGAACAATCTTGATTTTTCACCCTGTACTTGTTTCCCAGCCAAACACTTAATATAACAACTCAAGGTATTCACAACTTTTAAAGCTTCTTCTTTTTATAGGCATTCTCTAAACGTTCGAAAGAGGTTGTGAATATGGAAATAATCAAACTAAAATCTCTAGTTTTCGATCGTCATCTTTAGTTAGAATGAAAGAATCCACTGAGCCTTAATCTTAAATAAAATGTAGGATTGTGTATGTATGTAGGGGAGAATCCAGGATTTTGTTTGAGGGGGCAAAATGAGAACATAAATCTTGGGGATGCAATCTTTGTAACGGAATAGTTTAAGATTTCATTACTTTCTAAGGACTATAAAACTATTTTTTTTAATTTATGTGCCCTTTATGCATGAGAATATATATATATATATATATATGTATATATGATTTGCATGTTTTGATGTATCAAGAATCGATAATTCTCGAGGTAGTAGGTTGAAAACTAATATATTGGGTATGTAACCCGTTGAAAAGAATACTGCAAAACCATGGCGTTAGCACTGATTGGAAAAATAAAAAAATAAAAAAGAATGATTGAACCGTGTCGTGGTTAAATCAGTGCCTTAGAAACAGATTCGCCCTAACCGGTGTAGTTGCTACAATAGGCGAATTGTCCCCCGAGGCTAGCACGGACTCTTCGAAAATTTGTACACTTAAACTCCGAAGTGGAAATCGGCGATATTGTTCTTCTTGGTCAGGAAATGATTTTAACTCAAGAAACCAAAGAGAATTTTGAAGAGCTGTTTGTTTTTTCGGATGATTAAAATGAGCTGAAAAATCTCATATTTATAGTTGAAAATTAGGGCAAAATTTGTAAAAATACATTCAAGATAAGACAGATTTGAAACCCTATAATTATGTCATTTAAAACACATTTTAAAATGGCTTGAAACAGCTGTTGCAGATAATTGTGTTAATTTTCATATTAGAGTTAAGTCTGTCAATTCTGCGTGATATATTATGTATATTACATGTGAAAATATGTAAAAATATATATGTATATCATATATGCATATAGAAAGCCGTTAAAATTGAAATCAATATGTGCACTATCCAACCCTAAGCATATGCATATAGAAATATATATATGCACCGTTACGTATATGCATATAGAAATATATATATATATATGTATATATGTACAATTAATTTTATGCAGAAACTCGAAAACTTGACTCAATTCGACTCGACTCAAATTTCATGAACTCGGCTCAATTCGAAAAAAATTCCAAATAAAGTTTGAATCATAAAATATGGCTTGCAAACTCGAATAACTCAAAAAAATTACTCGACTCGATCGAACGCCCAACCCTACTTTTAAGAAAGTTCTACCGTGAGGCACCCTTAGGGTCCAGTTAAAATGTTACAATCTATATAAATTCTAAAATGTTACAATCTATATAAAACTAGAGGTCCAAGTGAGTTTTACTCCTACATAGGGAGAGAAAAAACTAAACAGATAGAATAACTAATTAAGAGGTTTCAACTCAACAAGTATCTCAGTACAAAAATGAATTATGTTTATTATGGGAGATACAGATTCAAATTATTTTGTCTACAAGGTGTATGCTCATTATTAAAAGGTTAAGAATATATATAAATAAATACTACTTTATAATCATATTTAGAGTATTAAAAAAATTATTTAAGAGGTTTAATGCTCTCATTATTTATTAACAAAGTGAGGTAATTCTTGGCGGTGATGTACAAACTTAGGAACTCACCTCCGAGCAGGTAGATAAGTTAGGAATTTAAATTGTTGTTGTCGTATTGAAGATATAATGAATGTTACTACAGTCCCTGCGGGTATTGTAATTGTAAAATTTGTTAATAACAGGTATTATTGCAGACATAACCGTTACAGGTAACACGATTTGAAACCCTATAAT
Organism: Hibiscus mutabilis; assembly: GCA_019671005.1. Taxonomy (NCBI): domain Eukaryota; kingdom Viridiplantae; phylum Streptophyta; class Magnoliopsida; order Malvales; family Malvaceae; genus Hibiscus; species Hibiscus mutabilis. The sequence goes on from CM033737.1 coordinate 48,523,211, forward strand.
TATGTCATTTAAAACACATTTTAAAATGGCTTGAAACAGCTGTTGCAGATAAGAACGAATCTGGACATGAAACAATTCTTCTGAATTTTCTATCAAAAAGTAGAATGCACATGGACATGTCTTTGACACAAACAAAAGCCAGCCAAACAACGGTGGCAACATGTGTGTGTAAGGACCTAATCTATCACTCTTCAACAAAGAAGGCTTCCAAGGTTTTTATATAAACCAAGCCAACTATATTTTTTCACTCAATGTGGGATGAGCATTCTCCAACATAATACATGATATAGTTACTTCCATAGATATTGAATCATCTCAATTAAAGAGTAAAAAGTACCATTTCAATGACATTAAATGTTTTACGAAAAAAGAACATGACCATTGGTCACCCATCAAGGATGAATGATTTAATTATTATTTTGTACTAATAATTTTAATTATTTTGTACTAATAATTTTAGTTACCATAATAAAAACGAATTAAAAGCTCGATTGTTGTATTATTTGTTTTAAAAATTTAGTGACTAAAGTGAAAGAATCCTAAAAGTAAATTTTTTTAGCATTGCTAGCACTTTTGAGGGAGATGTGTGAGTTACATCCACGTCCAGTTGAGCGTAGGTTCCATCCGACCTGGAAATTCTCACATTATTAAAAGGTAAAAAAGAAAAAAACGTGTGCCTTGTTAGACGCAATAGCGATAAGTTTTTTACAATCTCTAGCACTTTTGAGGGAGATGTGTGAGTTACATCCGATATCTAAGGTGAAAGTGAAATTGTTGAAAGTAATGCGATAGCTCTGTGTAAATTTTCAAAATTTATGATATTGGTTCATTTGTTCGAAAAACCGAAATGTAATGAATGTTATGAATTCAAATGTAACATTATTTATCGGATTACGTTATCGGGCCGGGTAGGGTGTTATATTAATATAAACAATTTTTCGTCCTAATTTCATACTTATTTTTTAAAAAATATTTTTAAAGCCTTTTTAATTTGTTTTGATTTTTTTATATATTATAATTTCTTAACATTTTAGCTTTTAATATTTTTGGATTTCTTTAAAAAATGGACTTTTTTAATTCTTTAAAATTGTATATTATTAAAAAAATCAAGAAAGCCCTCTGAAGCACCACGTGACGAGTTTTTTTTAAATGTCAACGACTAAATTGTGGGACGAAATGATACTTTATGTATTAAATTGTGACAAAAAATTGTTTAGGTACTAAAATGAAAAATTAATATAGTTTAGGGGTCAAACTATACATTAAACCTAATAATTATTATGTAAAAAATGTATTTTAGTCATTCGCCAATGCAATTGGATCCATTAACCCATGGCATCAACTAACTTAATATTAAGTATAAATGTAAAATGTGTGTATATATATATATATATTCTTATAAGTATACGGATAAAAATACTTTGTTCCTTTTCGGTACTTCTTTCTATATCTTAACACTAAAAATTTAAGTTTTAAGTCTTAAACCCTAAAAGACACACCATAGACTCAATACCCTAAACCATAATCCTAAGCTCTAACCCTAAATTTTAATCTACTAGTGGTTTCTTTTTGGGTAAACTACAACAAAAAGTCATTCAATTATGGGTAATGTTATATTTAGGTCACCAAATTATTAAAAGTTACATTTGGGTCACTCAATTATGAGTATGTTACATTTGAGTCATCCAATTATTAAATATTACATTTGGGTCACTCAACTATGGGTAAAGTTACATTTAGGTTACCCTTCAAATTTTAAAAAAATATATCAATTTGTGTATTAGATTAATCAATGATTTCAAATAAAGTATTATGTGTATTTAAATTATATTTTACAAAAGGCTTTATTATAAAATAAATATCTAAATTATATTATTTCTTTAGATATTTAAAGTTTTTTTTTTTATAAAAATAGATGTCTAATATTTTAATTTTGTTAACATTTTAAGGCTGATCGTTCGTCATCCAATCATTACTTGGTATGTGACCTGTTTTTTAATTTCTTTTTGTTTTATTGAAAAGAAAAAAAACTAGAAAACTCAATTACTAGAAATCTCCAAATTTTTATTTTCAAAAAAACCAAGTCCTAAATTCTTTATCACCGTCGAACACTACGCTATTGTCGCCTCAGCAATGAAGTCTTCTTCTTTCGTTGCAAACCCGTAAAGTTCAGTTCGTCATTTGCCCGCCTGTCATGATCGCCATTCCTGACACTCATTTCACTTTCAAAGTTAAATTGACACTTTATTTGTTGATTTACGAGGATGAAAGAGTGGAGTAATTGGTAGTGAATGTCCGATGACGAGAGAGGTGGACTATATTAATTGATTCGACAGTGGTAGATAAAGGATTTAGAGATTTGGAGTTACAGATTTGAGGGATTTTATGAAAAAATTCAAAATTTACGTTTTTTAGAAAATTAAAGATTTTAGTATATCTTAAAAAATAAATGAAATTAAGAAGTATATCACATATCATGCATTCATTGAATATACAATTTTTGTGACAGTTAACGAGGTAAGCGTCTAAATGTAACGTAATAAAACGTTAAACACATATTTTGAAAAAAAAAGTTAAACACTTAAAATAAAAATGTGTAGTTTTAACACTTATTTTATAATAAAAAAATTATTAAAAAGAAAAAGAAAAGAATACACCATTTTTTTTATATTTGAATGCACACTCTTTAGTCTTGAACCCCAACCATTCTGATGGAATGATTGTCTACAACCAATTGAGCTAACCTTTGGACTGAATTCAGCTACAGGATTCCATTATTTCCTACAGCTGCCGGGTGAAGTTTTGCAAGTCTTACACGATGATACGCTAGCAGTAGGAGGCTGAGGATGACCTTTTAGGTAGGAGTGGGCAAAACTCGACTTAAAAAAATCGAATTATTTGACTCGACTCGAGACGAAAAAATTAATTCATTTTGACTTGACTCGACTCAAAAAAATTTCAAATAAAGTTTGAGTTATGAAATGGAAATTCGAATAACTCAAAATTTTTAGTAATTAGTTGATTAATTTTCATATTAGAGTTAAGTCTGTCAATTCTGCGTGATATATTATGTATATTACATGTGAAAATATGTAAAAATATATATGTATATCATATATGCATATAGAAAGCCATTAAAATTGAAATCAATACGTGCACTATCCAACCCTAAGCATATGCATATAGAAATATATATGTGCATCGCTACGTATATGCATATAGAAATATATATATATATATGTACAATTAATTTTATGCAGAAACTCGAAAACTTGACTCAATTCGACTCGACTCAAATTTCATGAACTCGGCTCGATTCGAAAAAAATTCCAAATAAAGTTTGAATCCTAAAATATGGCTTGCAAACTCGAATAACTCAAAAAAAATTTACTCGACTCGATCGAACGCCCAACCCTACTTTTAGGAAAGTTCTACCGTGAGGCACCCTTAGGGTCCAGTTAAAATGTTACAATCTATATAAATTCTTACCCAAATAAAAATAATTTAGGTTATAATATAAAAATTTGTGAAGTTACACAAATTCTTAATTAAAGCAAAATCTACACAAATTCTTACCCAGTAAATAAGAATTTATATAATTATACAAATTCTTACTTAGTTAGTAAAAATTTCGATTATACCTAAATTATTACCCAATTCTACATAATTTTTTATTAAAATAATAAAAATTTATATAGGTCACATTAGCATGTCCCTGACTTTTATGTTATCCTTGTTCTCTTCCATCAACCAAAGAGAAATAAAAAAAGGGCCTGTGAAAGCGCAACCACCATGAAAGAAACTCTGCATGCGACGTAGATAATAATAATAATAATAATAATAATAATAATAATAATAATAATAATAATAATAATAATAATAATAATAATAATAATAATAATAATAATAATGTGTTGTCACTGGCAATTTTTTTATTAAATAGTATTTTAAAAATATTTTCAAAATAAAAATTGTGATTTAAATTCACACAAAAATAACGTAAATCAATATCCATAACTATTAGATCGTTTAATAAAAATAAAAAATATCTAACTTAAATGATTATTTGAAATTTGAACGCCTCAATCTATCTTGATTATTTGTTAAATTAAAAATTGTTATGCACACATATATGCTTAAAATTTCCTCAACCAGTTAATATTCTCCTAATTTATTATCCTTGAGTCAACTACAACCATTTGTATATTTTATTTAATATCTACCGAATCCTACAATACAATGGCCCATCTACATGTAATGTAGGGTGGGCATGAAACTTTTTAAAGTATATATTTATTTTTAATTTTTATAAATTAGTCCTTAAATTTTTATAATTTATATGATTTGTGTTTGCTCTAAATTTTAAAATTTTATGTGTACTCATCCTCAAATATATATCTGGATTCGCCACTGCTGCAATATATAATGCATCTTATTGTTAAGAGAAAATGACAAGTCTAGAGGTTATTTGGTAATATTGTCCATTCAAATTTTATTTGTTGACACGCGACGAGAACAAAATTTGGCAATATTGGTTTAATATTCTCTTTAGGAAATTAATTGGAAATGTACCCCCTTTGAACAACATTTGAAAAAATATCCTCATTCGGTCTACAAAATAAAAAGTCGCGGTCTGTCAAACGAGTTTTTAGAACTCGCACTTAGGCAGACGCGAGTTTCAGTCTGATGTGGCGCCACTTATCCGTTGGCCTATTTTTTAAACTGTTAAAAAAACTCGCGCTTACCATGATACGAGTTTGCGAGACATTGAGACGATACGACGCGAATTTATTGCGTTATCTGAATAAAACTCGCGGTTGGTGGGGTGCGAGTTCCTGTGGATGATATTACTGAATGCCCCACAAGTACGAGAGATGTAACTAGAGGGTCCATGTATCATGATTGAAGAGGCTGAACAACCTGTGGAAAATAACCAGATACGACGGACCTCATACATGCTCCGTGGGAAGCCTGAGTCAAGATCATCCTAACTTGGATGTGCACGTGCTTTGTGATCATATCCTTCCACTAGTGAAAGCAAATCCACACGTATCTGTGTCGGTATGTATAGCTTCGATTAAATCTCAATTCATATACACGGTTAAATACAATAAGACATGGTTTGCAAGATATCGTGTCATTCAACAACTGTATGGGTAGTGAGAGGAATCATACAGCGAGTTGCGAACGTGGCTGAAGATGATGTAGAAATACAAGTCAAGAACAGTTGTGCAACTAGAGACAATGCTGTCATATTATAATGATCATGTCGTACCTAGGGAGTGCCAATTTTTTTTTCCTTTTTGGATATTTTTGTAATTCGTTAAGGCTTTCTGCTACTACAATTTGATGCTTCTTATATGACATATACACCAAGATCTTACTATTGGCAGTTACACAAGACGACAATAGAAAATGCATTTTGGTCGCAATCGCAATCGTTGAAAAGGAATATATCCCTTCGTGGACATTTTTTTTCACCAACCTGCGCACATATGTCTTACGCCAGATTCTACGGCAAAAGAAAGACGAGATATATATTATTTCAGACAGAGGCTCATGGATATGGGGATCAATAGAGCGTTTGTCCCCATCTTGGGAACCACTATATATTCATCACTGGTACTGTCTGCGACACTTTGCTTCCAATTACTACTAGAGATATAAGAATGATGATGAACATATAATGGTTCTTCGTATGGGTACGCCTTTCACTATCAAAATTATTAATTAATATGACTTTTATTATTATTTCTCATTAATTAGTCCGTCTTTTATTAAATAGGCAACGCACATTGAGCTTACGAGATTGAGGAGCTGCTAGAAGAGTTGAGAGCAAGAAATTCATATGGATATGACTATCTTGCTGATATTCTGAGGGTGAAATGGCTGTGATTGTATGATTGGGGCCATCGATATGGTCACATGACAACAAACTTGGCTGAGGCGATCAATTCATTTTTGAAGAGAACACGCTATTTACCTATCATATCCGTTGTTAAGGCAACATATTATCGACTAACTACCTTTTTTGCAACCCTCGAAAAAACATTGCTTTCAGGTTACTGAATATTAACGGCCGCTTGAAGGAATAATGCAGAATAATTACGTTGTTAATCTACGCCGAAAAATATACGACTACAGACGTTTTTAGACATTCAAGTACCCGTGTGCGCACGCCTTTGCTGCATGTGCATTCGTTCAATTCGACGTAATGACACTCGTTGATCTGGTATACCGACTTGAAAACGTATTCAAGGTATACCGATACGAGTTTCCTCAGTTCTGAAATGAATGTGATCGTGATGTAGTTGACGATCAACTTAAGATACGGCCATATCCTTTTCTGCGACGTAAGAAAAAAGGTCGCCCACGTTCAACTAAGATTCATTGTGTCGAGGATATGGTTCCACTAGAACGGACCGTTCAACCTAGGCTCTGTACAAAATGTAGAAACCTTAGACACGACAGGAGAAAATGTCCTCTTAGGACAGGCCCTCGAATCAACTAATTGTACTTCTAAGTGTAATGTTTTATTTCTAAATATCATAAACAATCTTCCAAGCTACATTTATGGTTTTTATAGCGTTTTTAACGAGTTTTTTACACCCTTTCGAATGCCTTATAGGGACCAATTGCTAGACTATTTTAATTATATGTTCACGTTCTACGACGTAAAAGTTAAATAACAAGAAAAAATATCCCACAAAATACCCTAAAATCTACTTAAACGTGTCTATCGACACTTGTTTTCATGTTCTTCATGCAAACAAAAATGGCAATATAGTGTTTTTAACACGATTTTTACACCCGTTCGGATACCTTGTACTGGCCGATTTTTGGACCATTGTAAAAACATATTCTTGTACTACGACGTAAAAGTTAAATAACTAGCAAAATATCTCCCAACATAGCCCAAAATCCACTTAAACAAGCCTATCGACCTTTGTTTCCATGTTCTTCATGCATAAAAACATGGCAAAATAGCGTTTTTAACGCGATTTTTACACCCGTTCGGATGCCTTATACGGAATGATTTTTACACCATTTTCAAGAGATGTATCACTAATACGACGTCGAAGTTTAAAAATACGAAAAATTACCCTCGAACACCTTGTAAATTCACCTAAAACATATCTATCGAGCCTTGTTTTAACAAAAGAAGTACATAAAACTCGCGCCCAACCAACCGCGAGTTCTATCCAGATAACGCGATAAATGCGCGCCGTATCGTCTCAAAGTCTCGCAAAACTCGCGTCCTGGTAAACGTGAGTTCTTTTAACAATTTTAAAAAATAGGCCAACAAATAAGTGACGCTACATCAGACTGAAACTCGCATCTGCCTAAGCACAAATTCTAAAAATGCGTTTGACAGATTGTGAATTTTTATTACGTGGACCGAATGTAATATTTTTTCAAATGGTGTTGAAAGGGTACATTTTCAATTAATTTCCCTAAAGGGAATATTCAACCAATATTGCCCCAAAATTTACAAAATGCGGAGATAGGACTTGTTTGTAATTAGCCCCTTCAGCAGGGGCCAAAATCATAGTGTGGGATGAGATTGAAAGTAAACGTGGAAGTCAGGCCCCCGTCTTGTTTTTCAGCCAATCATTACCATTCACACGGCATTTCCTCGTTTCTCGACTCTCGTTACAACTTACATCTACGTGGGATCTCTTAATTTCGAGAAATTATTGGATGACCCAATTTATCATGATATTCATGATCTAAATTAATAAAGTTTATCTATTTTATTTTAATTTTTAAATAATAATTATTTTTATTGATATATAAAAGAGAGATAAAAATTTATCTTAAAAATAAATAAATCTTATTAATTAAAATTAAATTAAATTAAATTTATCTAATTTTTTTATTTATTTTTTCCATCCGTAGGAAAGCACTCAATAGCACCGTCGCCTCACTCTAAATTCTCGTCCTCGTATTTGGTGGTTGAATTGGGGTCGACCTAATTCAGGCATATATTAGAATTTGTTTTTCTGGGATTTGGATAACTAGCATTTACACATTTTACTTGTTACTTTTCGTACCATGTTTAAAATGAATGAATATATTTTTTTATCTAAACATTGACGATTAATTTAAATTAGATATTATTAATAAATTTTTACTCTAATTTATTTTATTTATAATATTATTATTCGAACTCTAAATTGTTTAAGGGATAATATAATGTTTAAACTAGATATATTTAGGGGCGGATGGTATAGGGATCAGTGAGACAGTGAGATCTTCCATCAAAATTTTGAAAAATCAAAAATCAATTTTTCAATTTTTTTTAATTTTAATTTCCTCATTAAGTAATAATTTTGTTTGAAAGCTTTAGTTTGATCCCAATTTGTTTTAAAATTAAATCCTTCAAGGTTTTTTTAAATTTAATTTAAATCTCTAAAATTTTTGAAAAATTTAAATAAACCTTCAAATTATGATGTCAAAATCTACCCCAAGTGTGTCGTAATTTTTTATACGTTTTAATATTTTAATATAAAGTTATCATGTGCTTAAATAAATTTAAATCTATAATCTTTAAAATGTTATAAAAAATATAATGTTGATTAAGTTTAAGATAATAGATCTTAATTAATTCTTGAATCTATTATTCCTTTATTTTATTTCCACAAGCGCTCAAATTTTAGGGGTCAGAGATCTAGTTTAGGGTTTATAATTTAGCGATTTAAAATTTAAGGTATGTGGTTAGAATTTAGGGTTTATGGTTAGTATTTAGAATTTAGAGGTTAGAGTTTAGGGTAATGCGTTAGGGATTTAAGTTTGTACCTATAACCCCTGCATTCTAACCCTAAACCCTAAATTCAAACCACAACCCCTAAATTCAAACTATATAAACCTAAACCCATACACTATGAACCCTAAACTAAATCACTAACCCCTAAAATTATGACGCTTGTTGAAACAAAAAGTTTCCACCGCCACTGTATAGTATAATTACCCAATAATTAAACTAAATTTTTTTATTAAGTATAGATGTAATACATTGTCAACATAAAAATATCGAGATTGGAACACATAATATAAGACAATATAAATATCCTTAATCACTCACTCAGTCAATTAATTAATCTCATTTAAATTAATTTTTATTCATATAATACTACTTAAATTTAATATAAATTATAAATAAATTTAAATATTGATTGGATTTTAATTTAGTTAACCCAAATCGTAAATTAAGTAATAAATCAAAATAAATAAATAAATAAAACAGGTGGATTGTGAGCAATTAGGAGGATCGGCTCTTGCTGCTACTTTGGAGCTTATTTTCAGCTTGTTTGGATCGATATAAGCCTTGCCTGTGTGTGTGGTTCCATCTTTGTGTGGGCATGTCTATGTGGGTGCTGCTTTGGTGGTGTGACGTTGATTATTATGGTTCCATTTCATTTCTGTTAAGGTATTTGCTCGATTATGAATGTCGTATGTATATAATTTTGGAAAGCTTTGCGCACTCTTTTGCCTCCATTAAAGTTAAAAAAGTTTTTTTTTTAATTCTATTAATAAAATTATGGAAAATTTTACAACGGGCGTCGAACATCGCTAAACATCACTAACGCTGAATACTATTAAATTAATTAATAAAAATTAAAAAATTTAAGGACTCAACATACGATTAATAATTATTTAAAATAAAATTTTAATTAAAATATTTTTCATATATATTTTATTTTTAATTTTTTATCTTCTCTCCTGGTTCGGCCTATCCTTCTCTTCCAAATTTCTTTTCGTTTGAGCATTGTGCTTATAACTATGTTTTCTGCAACAGAAAAAATCATCGGATATGGTGAAACATATAACCATAAAAACAATACAACAACTTTACTCTCAAGTAACTCCGAGGAGCATAGGCATAGCTGATTTGGGTTGCTCTTCTGGACCTCATCAAAGATATGGTCCAGGCTGTTGAAGGAACTAGCCGTTAGCCAAAGTCTTGAAAACGATGAGAAAAAGATTTAGGATTTTTTTAATTTAAAGGTTGATATTTAATTTAATTATTTAAAAATAAAAATTAAAAATAGAATATATATGAACAATAATTTAATTAAAATTTTATTTTAAATAATTATTAATTGTATGTTGAGTATTTGAGATTTTTAATCTTTATCAATCAATTTAATGGTGTTCAGCAGTGTTTAGTGTTAGTGGTATTCAGCCGTGTTCGACGCATGTGGTAGACTCATACTAAAATCATATATATATTTTTAAAAAATCGTAAATTAAGTATAACATAAAATAAATAAGGGTAAAGTACACAAATGGTCACTAAATTATCTTTAAAAATATAAAATGGTCATCAAACATTCAAAAGTTATATAATGGGCATTAAAATTTAGTTTTTGTTACAAAATGCTCACTGAGCTATTAACCGTCATTAATTGGGCGACGTAACAGTTGCAGAAATTTGAATAATATAACATTTAATCTTTCATATTGACATATTTAATCAATATATTCCTAATTTAACCCTCATTATTGATGTCTAAATTAATTGAATGTGTAAATACTGATGATTAAATATGTTATTATACAAATTTTCGTAACTGCTGCTTCTTCTAATTAACGGCTCAGTGACTATTTTATAATAAAAACTAAAGTTTAATGATCATTATATAATTTTTGAAAGTTCGGTGACTATTTTATATTTTTAGAGATAATTTAATTACTATTTTGTACTTTACCTAATAAATAAATTCAAAATTTAAATTGAATTTATGTACAAGACTGATTTTGGTCTCTATTCCCAACACCCAACCTAACATTAGATATCTCCTAGGCTTATCCCCACACTCCCCACTTCTTTTTGTTTTGGCATATATGTATAAAAGTAACAAATCAAAATAAATAAAAGATAATATATTATTTCTGATTTCTTTTTTTCTTGATCAAAATATTAATTCTGATTTCAAAATTAGCTCTCTTCTTCTTCCTCTTCTCATTTCTGATTTCAAAATTAGTTATCTTCTTCTTCTTCTTCTTCTTCTTCTTCTTCTTCTTCTTCTCTTCTATTTTTTTATTATTACTGTTCAATTTACCAACAAAATTTGACTTGATCCTGCATGCTGTTGTCCCATCTTTCTATCTTTCTTTTTTAATTGCCGGCCATTCTTATCTTACCTCGTCATCGTAGTATACAAAATCAAATTTCTGTTTTGCGGTTCTCGGGTTCACTGCAGAGTGGAAATAGAATTCTCCAGACTCTTCCAAGTTTGAGAGTTAGGAACTACCGGTTTGCCGATTTTGACGACAAAGTAAGAGGCGATGAAAGGTCAAAGGACTTGGGGGGCGTAGGAATTTGGGGATTCGATTGTTGATAGTGGAATTTTGAGAGGGCAGGAATGTCGAAAGTGGTGTACGAAGGGTGGATGGTGAGGTATGGACGAAGGAAGATCGGGCGATCCTTCATACACATGCGATTCTTCGTGCTCGAAAATCGGCTTCTAGCTTACTACAAAAGAAAGCCGCAAGTTAATCAGGTTTTTAACTATTTTGTTGGAGAGTTCTTGATTTTGCTTAGGGAATTAAACATGTTTTTGAAGTATTTTATGCTTCGTTTGGTTCTAGTTCGCTTTCTTTTGGTCCGAAGAATAGAGAATAGTAGCTTTAGAACGCTAAATTAAATGCAGTTCCGTTTGATTTAATTTTAATTCTAGTAATGCAACAGTTGATGACTTGATGCTTGTTGATAAAGGTGTTTGATATATGTAGATTTTTACTGTATAGGAAAAGGAAAGCAGAGGGCCATTTATTTTCGTTTTCTTCGTCAAATCTTTTTGTTTCTTTTGACTATTTGTTGCTGTGAAATGTGTTCCTATGTTCTCTAAATTTAGGTTCCAATCAAGACCTTGTTGATAGATGGAAACTGTAGAGTGGAGGATCGAGGCTTGAAGACCCAACATGGACATGTGAGTTGTTGTCACAATAACAAGCATTTCCCATGTCACTGTTTACTATTGTGTGTTCTATTCCTGTGATCTAGTGATTTGGGAGTGTTCTTATTCACTAATTGTAATGTTTATATTTTGTTTCATGCATTTTACTGCTCCATTCCTGTTTCCCTCTCTTTCTTTCGTTAAGTCCTCACCTGCTGTCTCAGTTTATGATTGACTTTCCATGTAATCCTGATTGCACACTGTAATGTTGAAGTGGCTCTTATACTCTAGTGCACAGTGAAATGTGTTCCTTTAGATACAATGGTCTTTTGTACTTCATTTTAACTTATGGTCTATGTTTTGCAGATGGTTTATGTTTTGTCAGTTTACAACAAGAAAGAGAAGTATAACAGAATCACGGTTTGTAGTTTTTATTTCATTTTATGGAAATTGTAATTGAATGGATATTCTTTGATGCTTAATAATCTGCGCTTGCCTGGTTGGTTATTCGATTTGGCATCTTCTCTCTTAGGCTCTTAGCTGCAACTATTAAGGAAGGCTGTAGGAATGGACTATTTTCTGTTGCTGAATTACTTGTTGCATGTACTTGACAAATGAATAGTTGTCTTTCTGTCACATGCTGAAGGACTTAAGTCACAATAGCATAGATTGGTTTTGCACTTGGTTTTACCATATAGACTATGATTAGAGTCCGCTTTGATTGTGGTTGATGGTGGGTTATTCCTAATTAAGTTAGCCTCTCTATAGTGAGGATATACTACTATCGGCTGCATTCTTCTCCCATTGTGCAAGTATATCTTACACATGTATTGGATTTACAATGTGGCCTCTGTGATCCATGTCTGCATTCTTCTTTCTAGATGGCAGCATTTAACATCCAGGAAGCCCTAATGTGGAAGGAAAAAATAGAGGCTGTAATTGATCAGGTGCATATTTAACACTTCACTTAATTCTTGCTTTCTTTCCATGCTATGATTTGTGTTTTGAATTTGATTATCTCTCATCAAATTCTTTTGAATTGTTTTGGGGTCACATTTTTCGTTGTGAACTGAATATATTGTGTCTGCAAATTAATCTGTTACCCTGTATTTTAATTGTCCTGTTACGTTTTGTTTTCATATTCAGCATCAAGATTCACAATCTGCAAATGGCAACAAATATGTTTCTTTTGAATATAAATCTGGAATGGATAATGGGAGGACTGCTTCTTCATCGGATCGTGAAAGTCAGTAAGTACCAATTTATCATTAATTTTCTATTTGCTGTTGGCTGTGTGTGTTGATAGAACTGAATGTTTTTTACTTAAGTGGGGAGTCAGGTGAGCTACAGTCCACCTATCTTAGTGCCTTGAAGTCTTTCGATCAAATCTTCAGGGTAGAGCATAATTGTCATAAATAAGTGGGGGAAGACTAGAATAATTTTTTATAAAAAAATACGTATTAGGTTTTGTGGGATTTCACGTCTTAAATCTTCCCAAGTTTTGTATGCAACTTGGAGAATATAGCATAGATGAATTATACAAATATTTCATGGTTGGAACAGGTAAAGATATTCTCATATTTTAAACATCAACCCAAGCCATTGTAGTAATCTTCTGGTTATAGATGAATATTAGTGTTAGATTTCCTTTATTAAGTTAAGCATATAGTACAGATGTACACCACAGCACAAACCTGGTGACAGTGATGCATCAATTTCTAGAATGTAAGGAAATGACATGACATGGATATGGATATAGGAACAAAAAATATAAAACTATACGTATATTTATGTAATTTTATTAAAATTTTAATTAAAAACTAATGTGTTAGAGTTCTTTCAAAATGGATAAAATTCACTTCCAAAAAATATATAAAGAAGAAATTGTTAGTACAAAATTTCAAGGTTATTTTGTAATTGTTTTGGATATTATAGCAAATTGATCCAGTATTATTCTTATAAGCTTAAAATCTTTTACCTAATAAAATCTTAAGTTCATCTAACCAAACACCCAGTTTGATCCCCAACCCCATATACTCTAATTCCATCAATTTTCTGCTCGTAGTGCATCACTTGTCTTTTAGGTTAATGATGAGTGATTAATGATCCTTGTAAAAACTTTTTAATTTCTTATTTTCCCCCCTTAAGGTTTAGTGCGCAAGAGGATGAAGATGATGCTCCTCCAAAAACTTTGCTTAGGAGAACAACAATTGGAAATGGTTCTCATTTGATTTCCTTTTCTCTTCTACTTTTCACTATTTTTTCTCAATTATCAGAATCTCGACATTTCTATAAAATGCCAGGTCCTCCAGATTCAATATTGGACTGGACACAGGAATTTGACTCAGAACTATCAAATCAAAATGCCAACAACCAAGCATTTTCTAGAAAACATTGGCGCCTCCTTCAATGCCAAAACGGTTAGTTTTTTCATTGATTATTCCATTTTTTACCATAAGGTAATATGTAGTGGAAGGGTATTTAATTACCTCAATACTACAGTGGGATTGATGGATCCTTCTGAATACTATCCTTTTATTTGATATGGCAGGACTTCGCATTTTTGAAGAGCTTCTTGAAGTTGATTACCTTGTATGGAGTGTTGTTTCACTGCTTGCTTGCTTTATTTATTTATTTATTTTTCAGTGCATGAACATGGTGTTAGTGACCACTTATATTTTCTTTATATAGCCAAGGAGCTGTAGTAGGGCGATGAAGGCTGTAGGTGTTGTGGAAGCTTCGTGTGAGGAAATATTTGGTCTTGTAATGAGCATGGATGGAACTCGATTTGAGTAGGTTTCTTTTTCAATTAAATTTACAAGTTATAAAACTTTCATTGCATGGAACAAAAATGCGTAGCTTTGGCTATCCACACAATTTGTGAGACTTTTTACTTTTAGATATTTTGTGAGTTATCCATATTTCATATTTGTAGTATTTACCTTTCTGCAGGTGGGATTGTAGTTTTCAGTACGGCAGTTTAGTTGAGGAGGTGGATGGGCATACAGCTATAATTTATCACAGGCTTCAGTTGGACTGGTTCACTATGTAATATTTTCTCTCCTATTTAAATCGTTTATATTTATGATTTCATTGTATTGATAATTTATCTTTTGAAGCATGTCAGTATTTTGGGAACCAAAATTGTTAGAACATGAATGGACTCCCTTTTAGCATGTTTCTTTGTTGTAATACAAACTTTGATTGTTTGAAAATATTTTTTATCCAGTCAATGCATTCAAAAAATCCCAGAAGTGGACATGCTAGGCCTAGTATGCTGGGTGTGTGTAAGCATGAAAAGAAGAAATGAGAAAAGATGAAATTTAACTGTATCAGTAAAATACAAGGAAAAAAAAAACAGAAATACCGACCAAATGAGAAC
This sequence comes from Hibiscus mutabilis, assembly GCA_019671005.1. Lineage (NCBI taxonomy): Eukaryota > Viridiplantae > Streptophyta > Magnoliopsida > Malvales > Malvaceae > Hibiscus > Hibiscus mutabilis. Next base: position 48,538,496 of record CM033737.1, read on the forward strand.
CGAAGTAAGAAAAAAAATAAAGAGGGGAGAGCCGAAGATGTTCTGGTTTGTTTACAAGAATTGAAGATTTTTGCATTATGGGTGTTGCATACTAGCTTTGGTATTTTGTATAAGTATTGGCTTAGTAATATAGTATGGGTGTTTTTGCATGATACTTACATACACGTAAGTACATTAACTGTTTGTTTCTAGATGATAAAAAAGGAATTTTTTACTTCACTATCAGGGGAGTGAGCCAACTAATGTCATTATGCAAGGTTTATTATAACATTGTTCACTATGTTGAGGGTTGCTTATGCAACCTTGTAAAATATTTCTAATACTATGCTTCAGTTTCCAAAAGATTTTCCCTCCCCCTTTCTTACTTCATGAAGTATGGCAACGTTTCTAGTTTATGAATCCATTTTTTGCAGGTTTGTCTGGCCCCGTGACCTTTGCTATGTGCGTTATTGGCGCCGAAATGATGATGGCAGTTATGGTAAGCCTTTATAGATTTGCTTATTTATTGAACTGCATGCTTATTTTTCTAGCTTCTGACATTTCCTCCTTTTTGTTATTTTTGCAGTTGTATTATTTCGTTCGAGGGAGCATGAGAATTGCGGCCCACAACCAGGATATGTGCGGGCTCATGTGGAGAGTAAGTTCAATGTGAATGGTTGTGTTGAGACTTAAAAGATGAGTATCTGATTTGGTTCTTTCTCAGGTGGAGGGTTTAACATTTCCCCTCTGAAATCTCGAAACGGGAGGCCTAGAACACAGGTGCAACATCTCATGCAGATTGATTTAAAAGGATGGGGTGTGAATTGTATTTCATCATTTCAGCAATACTGTCTTCTTCAGATGTTAAATAGTGTTGCTGGTGAGTTTTTTCTCTCTATTTTGCATGTTAAAATTTTGTAGAATTCTGAAAATTTGACAGCACATTGAAATTAGGATTCTTTTTCTTGTTTCCATTGTTGACTTGTTTTATTCTCATTATTTCAATCAATGTAAAGAAAAAGGAAAATATCTTGTTTTTATTGTGATACCAGTCTGTTTTGCATCTTGATTTCCTACTCCTGTCCAAGTGAACATCTTGAAGAAGAAAAAAGAAAGAATGGTGCAAGGGGATGTCAAGAAAGTTTCATTCCCATCTTGTTCGTTTCAGTGTCGGTCTCTGTTCATCTATTTCTTTTAACGTTGTTGTTTACCTCTATGACAGGTTTGCGTGAATGGTTTGCCCAAACAGATGAAAGAGGTGTGCCTCCTAGAATCCCAGTTATGGTCAATATGACTTCAGCTTCAGTTTCCTTGAAGAAAACTCGAAAGATAGACGAGTTATCTGTCCCCCCCGCTCCTTCTCTTGATCAAATGAATGCTGCAAGCCGGAACTCTTTGTTGATGGATGAATACTCTGATGAAGATGAAGAACAAATGCTTGAAGCAGAACAAGAGGTTTTGTGTTGCCACAATCTATATATAATTTCTGTTTGACTCGTTCCCAACTATCTATAGGTTTCTTATTTCCCCTAAATTTTCAGGCATATCCTACTAAAAGTGACTATGCTGTCAACAGAACAGGTGGGTCCTAATAATGTTACATTGGTTTGTTTTATGTGATTGGATAAGATTTTTTAACTTATAGATTGACTTCTCATCTCTAATATATAATATATTTTATGAATTAAAGCCCTGGAAGAAGAACCAATTGAGACAATTGATTTGTCATGCTTTTCTGGTAATCTACGGCGTTATGACCGTGATAATTCTCGTGACTGTTGGAGAATATCGGATGGTAATAATTTCAGAGTCCGGAGCAAGCATTTTTGCTACAACAAAACAAAGGTTCACATTCTTGTGCTTATTTCTTCTGTTTACTATTTTTACATTGATATCTGAAGTATTGGTTATGTTATCATTTTCCCCCATATGCAATGAAGATTCCTGCAGGAAAGCATTTAATGGATCTTGTTGCTGTTGATTGGTTTAAAGACACAAAAAGAATAGATCATGTTGCCAGGCGTCAAGGCTGTGCTGCACAAGTGAGTCTTTTGCCTATTTAATGTTCGTATCTGGTAGGTATATTAAGTGATTTCTGCTGCACTTGATATGCATGGTTTCTCAGTTCTGCAGTGTTGTTCAAACCTTTACTAGTAATCATGGTGAACATTTTATTACACATGGAATCTGGTTGCATACTTGCATTGGAACTGGTTGGTTAACTTATATTACCTTGTTGTGCTAACTCCACAAGCTGCATAGTAGTTATTCAAATTGGATTCAGGAATGCTAGTGGGAACTCAAAATTACTTGTTAGGTTAATCGATTAGGTTGCAACATCATTCTTTTGCCCACCCAATCTGCTTGCTCTAAGACTTCAACCCAGGACACCAAACTTCTGTAATAATATATTGAGAATAGAGCCCATAACGTTTAAACATATTCACATTCTTGATTAGATAAATTATACCCGGCAGATTCTGTACAAGCTAAACAGGATACCTTTTTTTTAATGGAAATGATGAAGGATAAACTTGAATTATTTGACTTAGTTAAAGGAGCTTCAAATTAGGTTTACGTGGTTACATTATTACTCTGAACACGATACCTTTTCTTAGGGGAAAAAGGGAATGAGTAGGAATCATTGAACTTGCAAAGTCATGTTTTTTTCCTGACCAAGTTTCTTTATTTGGTTGTGTTGGATCAAAACTGATGGTTCACCTGTATTTCTTGCAAGACCCTAAGCATATACTGCTTAAAGTTCTTGTGTTGTCTCTGTCAACCTTATTGTAGGAATTCCATTAATTCCATTATGGAGTATATTTTATAGGTCTTTGATTCCTCGTGGCTTCTGTCTTTGTAGGTTGCTTCAGAAAAGGGGATTTTCTCTTTTGTCTTTAATGTTCAAGTAAGTCTTCATAATGCAGGCAGCTGATATTGTATCTAGACTGATGGTAATGTTGAGTGGATAATGTTGAATTTGTTTCAGGTTCCTGGCTCAACACACTATAGTATGGTATTCTATTTTGTGACAAGGGAATTAGTATCAGGATCTCTTTTGCAGCGATTTGTTGATGGTGATGATGAATTTCGCAATAGTAGGCTGAAGCTTATTCCATCAGTACCAAAGGTATCTTTCTTCACTAGTTTGATAAGTGTTCAAATCATGATGATTGAGTCAGTTGGAAGCAATCTTCATTTTAATTGTGCTTCCATATTCTTGTCTTTCATCGACTGTTGTCTATTAGGCCTCTACACTTTGTCATCATACAAACAGTAAGTACTATATACCAAAGAGCTCTTGTATACTTTATGAACACTAAGATTTCTTTTGGGAACTTGATTTTTAATAAATTTGGTTAGTAAAAATTAGTGTAAAAGACGCATGCAAATCTAACCTTCTTGGTTATTTTCAAATTTATCGATTTATTGTGCATTTTTTGTGAATTTGAACTTCATCTTCTTATACCTTTCAAATATATAATTATAACTAATATTTGGCGTGTGCATTTCATTCTCACAATTTATATATCAAATGAAATCCAAATACACTAAAATTCATGTTCCTTGACCTGGCATAAATGAAAGCTATGAATCCAGATATACCTGGGTTCCCAGTCATGTTTTCCATATGTTATCGTGTTTTTTGATTTCCTTTATGCATGGAAGCATGGATATGTACAAGTTAAAAGTCATAACAAGGTGCATTGGTCATATTATATATGTTTTTCTTTATCAAAGTTATGAGGCTGTGTTCATCCCAACCACAACGGATTTGCCTTTGGTGTACCACACTTGAAGGCATGTATTAGAAATTTGGTGCCGGAGCTTTAACTATTCTGTTATTTCATTATTTAACTCTTATTTTTTAATTATTAGACATATATATAAATGGTTAGGATTATTAGTTATTTTTAGGGTTTAAATCCTTAAATCTAGGGCTAGTATTAAAAAGCTTTATTCTGTAAAATATTTACTGCCACAGCTCATTATTATTTTCTTTGAACTAATAGAGAGAAACTAGAGTTTTTTAATCACGTATGTTTTCTAGAGTTCCATCTTCTTTCTTAATTGTTTGTTCAACCCTAATTCTATTGATTTTCTTTTATTTTCCCTAAACCACATCAATTTTGGTATTAGTGCCTAATTAGATCCTAGGGTTCATATTAGGATTTTTTTATAAGCCATGGTTGGACGAGTTTGAGGTTGAGGAACACGAAATCAGGGTCAAGAACAGAATTGGCTGCATTACGATGTAAGATTGAAGAATTGTTATGCTTGGTTGCATCTATCATTATTGAACAATGCTTCAACTCCCATGCTAGTTTTCCAGCTTTCTTGCTCCATTTTCTTTAGTCTAGTGTCAAGGTTTTGAGATGACCTGAAAGTTAATATTGGAGTATTTTTTTCCTATGATTTTTCTCGGGGTCTTGAAAAATGTTGCTCAACGTAAGTTTCAGCAAAAAATGATAGCTCTTCTTCTGGAGGAACTCTTTTTTTATTCAGGCCTTGGTAATATTTTTTTCAGCTATGATTGCCATGTCAATTCATCTTAACATATTTGAAAGAATGGTCAATGGATTGCTACAAAATGAAGCAACCATGAAACTTGAAGCTATGAAGTCCTTAGTGAGTATTTTAAAATCATTGGGAGACTGGATGAACAAACAGTTGCGCAATCTAGATCCTTATTTTTCCAAGAGATTTGAAACTGTTCAGAACAGTCCTGAAGTTGGAAGTATCCCCATGGTAATTGTGAATGGGGATGAGCCTGTTGAAGGATCAGAGTTTCATTCAGAAGCTTCTGACATTCCAAAAGAAGAGAGTACAAAACCATCTGATTTGCATTAATAATGTACTTGCGCCATCATAAATGTGTGCGGGAAATGTTTATGGATTAAATGTTAGAATTTTCTCCAGTGGTTAATTTTTTCTGAGAAAAGAATGTGAGGGTCAGTTATAGCCGTGGTACTATTTCTAACTTTGCTCCTTTGAAACTTGTTCTTAAATCGTTAGCATTGAATTTTGCAGGGATCGTGGATTGTGCGGCAGAGTGTTGGTAGCACCCCTTGTTTGTTGGGGAAAGCAGTTGATTGCAATTATATTCGTGGTCCCAAGTACTTAGAAGTAAGCATCACTATGATTTTTCTAATACTTCAATGTAGAACTAATTAAAGGTCTTTTTTTTACGCAACATGATGATAAGTGGGGTTGCAAATGCTTGTTAATGATATGGGTTTCTTGTTTCTTTCACTCTGTAGGTTGATATTGACATAGGCTCTTCTACGGTTGCTAATGGAGTTTTGGGGCTTGTCATTGGTGTAATTAGGACATTGGTGGTTGACATGGCTTTCCTTGTACAGGTACGGATCTTCTGAAACATCAGTTGTCTCAAAGCTCTCTAGATTGAAAAAATATATGCTTTTATTATTGATTGCTAAGTGAAGAGACTCATAGGAAGCAGCATAAGCTGAAGCAATCAGTGTTGCAGTACACATTGCATTCATTTTTAATGGCAGCAATGAACAGATCATAATAATATGAGGGGGGTTGTGTTGTTTTGGACATAGGTTGTAATTTTACCTTATATTTATGGGCCAACTGCTGGTGTCATAGGGAAGTCTAGGGGATTGCCCATTGTTGCTAGAATGCTAGAATTTAGACATGGGGCATTAGCTCATATTTATGATTTTTCATTCACTTGTGTTGTATGTATGTCGGATTAAAAGTGGTTGCACGTTCTCTTTCTGCCCCCAGGCAAATACAACGGACGAGCTGCCAGAACGGCTAATTGGTGCAGTTCGTGTTTCTCATATAGAGCTATCGTCTGCCATAGTTCCAAAGCTTGACGTGGACACATCGTGATTGTTCTGAAAACAGCTGATTTCATACAAATCGTTTGTTCTGATATATTCATATATCATTTGCATTTTCTGTCATTAACAGTTTAAGGCAGATGCTACTACTTTTTAACCAAAAGTAGTGAAAGGAAAACAGAATTCTAACGTCGGCAAGCTTGGTTATTCTTTTCTCTGGTTGGCTATTTGTTAAGAGACGGATCAATCAGAAAATACGCTGGGAACAAAATGGAAGATCACCAAGTGGATGAGAAGGATGATGGGATTGTTAATGTCATCATTCTATATCATCTATAAATGTCGAAAAAAAGTATTGGTTTTACGGTTCTACCAAATCTTTAAGCCATTCCTTTCTTAGTGTGAACTTGATTCATGTTGCTAAAGTCTTTCCTAAAAGGTCTCATTGTTGATGCCAATGATCCTCTATTACAAGGTAGCTATGTCGTGGAAGAGTTGGATAATGTTTTGAAACTTTGTCTTGATTTGTTCCGGCTCTAACCCAGATTCGAGGCCGAACATGAAGTGTTGCTGTGTCTTGATGGCATTTTGTCACTTTTCCTGATAATATCACTCAGCAGTGCCCAAAGTATACCATATTTTATCGTGCTACATGTACAATTAAAAATAAATAAATGTTTGTTGACTTGTGTACGTGATAGGCTGTCTTTTTTCTTTTATTAAAAAATAAAATATAATATAACTTAAAATCTACGTGGTACAGAAACATTTTGTTTTTCCATATGCTTTATCACTAAGCCATTTCTGAATGCTTGTAGGCTTTTTGGACATTTAACTGAACTATTTTTTGAAAGAAAATAATTTAATTAGGTACGATATTATTAAATGGATTAATGTTTTTCAAAGCCGTAAACAAATATCTTATGAATTAGTTTTCAACACGTAAATAGTCTATGTTTTTATATTCATCATGTACTGTTCTTGACGCATGAAAAAGCTTAATATAAATGGGTATTGTGGTTCAAAAACTATATTTGTGTATAGTTCAAAGGCTAGATTGATGGAGCAAAAAGATGTCCGAATTAAGATCTCTCTATTTGAATAACTAAGACCTCTTTATATCTGAGATTTTGGTATACTGAGATTTAAATACAAATTCGTCACTTTTTTTTTTTGAACGGTAAGGAAGAAAACAATCTAAATTAACTAGCTACATTGCCAGCAGCAGAGTCATAACAGAGAGCCTCCATCATGAGCGACACCGGCGGGTCTAAGAACCTATGGTAACCGGAGGGGGAGATCCAGTTCCATTCCATCTTAGCTAGCTTATCTGCGACCAGATTACACTTTCTTGAAGCGGACCTCCCAATTCATCACTTTTCTTAAGCAACAAGAAAAGCAATTCCTAGTTTAATAGATAGGTCAATGTCAAAATGGTTGAAATAACAGAAGATGTTTAATCCTTTGCAAAATAGGATTACTAAATCGTAGTAAATGTCGGTATGAACGACTTCAGGTCGAATATTTGTAAAATTTGAATTATCTAAATTCATAAATGTCCGAAATTTTTAATTTGTTTTTATCCTCAAATTATATAAGTATTACTTTTTGAATGAATATTATTATCCGTCAGACAGTGGCGGAGCCACATGTAGTTTAGGGGGTTAATTGACTCCACTTAATTTGTTGTAGTATAAATTTTTTAAAGAGTTAAATGTTGTTTTCAATGAGTTAATATAATATTTTTCATAGAAATAATAAAATTGACCCCACTTGATTTGTTTGAGTGTGAGGACAATAATATTTATATTGTAGTGGTCACAGTCTACTCTGATCACATTATATGAAAATTTTGACTCCGCCACTGCTTTCAGATATCCGAGATAAATATGAAAAAGAACATGTACAAATACATGTCCAGCTTTTGCGAATTCAATCTCCTGGAACAAAGATTTTGTATGTCGGATCCTTGAGAGCCAATTCAGTTGCCCTTTTTGCCTGTAATATTACACATATTGTCCAGAGGAATAATTAGTTCATACCGACATTGGGAACGAATGTTGAACGCAATTAGAGTCAGAAACACAAAACACATGCACATATGTGTACGCTGAAACATTAAATTGCATATCCTAAGATTCAAAGGCTTACTTGTCTAAGAAGGTCACTGTAATCACTAGGGAATGGGGCTTATTTTCCGTTATGTTCGTTGTTAAAATTAGTCACGACTTTTAATGTAATTTTTAGGGAAAATTATATATTTAGTACCCCAGTTATGATCTTGTTACTGTTTTGGTACCCTAACTATTATTTTTGGCAAAATAGTACCTAACGTTATGTTTTTGTTCTATTTTGGTACCCCGGGCGTTAGGAACTAACGAAGATGATGACGTAGCTTGGTATAATAACAGTTTTAGTCCAAAACACTTATATATATGATCAATTTAGTCCAAAATCCGTCAATTTAAAACACCATCTTAATTTTGGAGGTAAAATTGCAAATTATGTTTGACTAGAAGAAAAAAATGAGGAATTTACAATTTTAATCCAACAATTAAAATAATGTTTAAATTGATAGAATTTTAGACTAAATTGATATATTGTATAAGTTTTGGACTAAAATTGTTATTAACCCAAGCCATGTCACTATGTTCGTTAGTTTTTAACGGTCGGGGTACCAAAACATAACAAAAACATAATGTTAAGTACCATTTTGCCAAAAATAATAGTTTGGGTACCAAAACAATAACATGACATAGTTAGGGTACTAAATATGTAGTTTTCCCTTTTTTTATTATTGTCATTTCCCCATTGCACACTATCTCTGACGTGGAATGTTCTGTACCACTCAGTGCTGCTTGTCTATTTTTTCCATTCTATATATATCCTCATTGGCGGGAAATTAGCCAGATATTGCACCTGAATTTTTTTTTTAAAAAAATATGATACATGTTTCTATTTTGTAGTATTTATTACGATGTAATTATAGGTCAATTTCATTGTTTATATTTTTTTTTCATTAAAAAATTCAAAAAAGGCATGTTTGTCAGTCGACTTTGAACAATGATATATATTGCTACTGTGAAAATAGATTTTTTTTTCTCGTTTTCGATTATTTTAATGAAAAATGTTATTTGAAACAGTGAAGTCGGCATGTAAGCATACTGATTTTACTTTTACTTTAGCAAATATCATAGATTAAAAAATAATATGACATGTGCTCTATGTAAAAAAAAAACATAAGCAATATTTCACCAACTTTATCTCCTCATTGGTTTGTAAATCTAAATATTTGGGGTTATTTTATCTTGTTTAAGCATATGTCATATTTAACAATGATAGATTTTATAACTTTGTATGCAATGTGTGTGTCTTATCAAAGAGTCAAGAAAAAATATGAACATATATAATATTGTAATCATCTTAAGACTATTAAAAACAATGATAGATTTGATATATTTTAATGAGATTATTCTAGAAGATATGAATTGATGATAATAAGATCTCGTTTCCCAAGGATAAGTTTGTCTCGTGAAGTTTACTCGTTTGCATAGTAGTAAATTGTGATCACGGTCTCTGCCGCGATTGCGGACGGTGCAAACATTACGTAACGTGTAACGGCTGTTGCGGTCGTGATTTATTTCTTAAGAATCATAACATTTTTAAAATATTATATATATATATTTCAACCATGTTTTAATATTAATATATCGTTTTATGTATTTTATTTAATTTATAAAAATAAAATTTTAATTTATATATAAAATGTTATTAAAAATATAGACTATACAAACATTATAAGAATAAATAATGGATAATAACAAATATATTTCTAAAGAATAACATATAAATAATATCATGCTAAAAGCATATAAATACTAAATAGTGTTATATTTGAACATGATAATTTTAGTACATAACTTAAAAAAGAAAAAAATATGCACAAATAAATATAAAAACTCTACTTCTTATAATTCACCACCAAAATGAATGACATGGAAGATCTAAAACATCTCTAATTTTATCACTGCCTTGGTTTTGATTATTTTCATTTTCATGTAAAAAAGATAACACATTGTGAGCATCATAAGGTGCATCATTGGTAAGAAATATTTGATATGATAAATGGTAATCAAACAACTTATAACTTAGATTTTGTTCAAGACAAGGTGGATAATATATATTTAGTTGGTAAGAATGAGGACTTTAGGACGATTCACTAATTTTATTATCATTTATAGCTAGACTATGTGACGATGGACATGCAAATGAATCATGAAAATATATTTTCATCTTCCTATGAGTTCTATCACTACCTTATCTTTTATTTTTGTAAACTAAAAAGTATTTTTGTTTCAAATAAACTTGGATCAACAACACAAAGATATTTGAACACTTTATTATTGTCACCATCACCGTCACCATCATCACCACTTGACGCTTTTAGTTGAAAACTTCTCTAATTATATGGATCGTGTGAACTGTCATTTATATATTCACCTCGAATATTTTCATCTATTTTATTAAATAATTCTTCAAATAATCATGAAAAATATGTTCATTATCAAGCATAAGGTCCTCTCTTTCTTCAATCCATGCACTTAATGGCTCTTTAAAAATATTGTCAAGATTAATTGGTTTAAAACCCATTTTAACTAATGTACACTTTTTCTTGGCACGTGTTTTAGCTTCAACCTCATATTATAGCACATATATATATATATATATCTTTATTATCTACAAATTTGTAAAATTCTTTTATATAAGGATTAGTCTTTAGAATTGCAGTTTGAGCTAATGGTGTTCTAAAAGAATTCTCTTTATCTCGAAATAATGACAACTATAAATAAATAAATAAATAAATTATTGGTTATAACATGATAATTTATAAGTTTATTTAAGTATATAAATACATATCTGGTTCATTGCCAAAATTTGACCATCACACATCTTTAACACTTTAACCATCTTTAGGAGTTTCAAAAGTTGGTTGGAGTCAATGACTTTCATCATGTCTAGTCCACCTGATCTTCTTGTATATGTGGACCATTTTTATTTTGAAGAAGTTACCATCTTTTAATGCCCGTATGTTTCTAACAATGCTCTCCAAAGCAATGAAATTGATAGTAATCTCAAGTCGCAAGAGTTTTAATGTAATCTCGTATCGTAAAATAATTCGAAATACTTGTTTGTCCGATCGTAAATTAAGTAGTAAGAAAGAAAAAGAAATGACTCAAATGAAAAATAAGGTGACGTGGACGAGCGTTGTAGCTTGTCAAATGAGTGGTTTGATTTTGATGAAGGTTGGATGGATGGAAATGATGGGAGGTGGATTTAAGCTTGAACAGGTTAAGGATCCAAGAATGAACCAAACACTATGGATGAATGTTGATCAGATTCTTATAAGGTTCACTAAATCAGATTTTAAGGTTTTAAGAACCGTGACCTGCTATATATAATGAGTTAGGAACCAATCAATATTGGAACGAAAGAAATGGGGCCTTGATAAGCCACTCAAAAGTTCAATTAACAACAAACGAGTAAAACACACAATAGTTCTGTAGTTTAACTTTAAAATAAAAATATTATTTGAATAAAAAAAACAAATATTGTACCCACTTCATAATACACAAATAAAATACAAATAGTGATTTTATAATAATTATTTAATACACTTATAACGATGAAATATTTTAATTCACCGCTATATATCTTACTTGTTTATATTTATGCAAATATTAATTAAAGACATGAATTATGATAGTTTAAGAATATATATATTTGAACGGTGCTATGAAACTTTTCATGCCCTACCTACGAGTTCCCTTAAAAAGCATGCTTGGAGGGGAATCCTCATATATTATAGAGAAAAGAAAATTTCTTAAAGGAAGCGGCAGAAAGACAAGACGAACCACATGGCAGATGACTATAGATCCTACTATATTTTTTTTGGAATACCCCCATTTTCAAATTTTTAAGGAAATAATATTTTTCTAAAAAAGTCAAAAACTTGATTATTTTGAGTTTGTCCCATTTTAATTAGTCATAAAAATTGAAATAAATTAAAAATTAGGGTCTAAATAAATAAATTCCCTTTTCACACAACTTTTTTGGGTAACTGCCCCGAGGGATATATACCTCTATCACTGTCCCCCGCCCCAACTCTAACTTTATTCCTGATTCGAATCAAGTTCTACAAAGATTTATTATAGTGACTTTTTTCTCAATTCAATTTACTTTATTCATAATATTATAATTCAAAATTTTAAATTATGACATTACTTGCCAGATTTAATGTTTTATCTCACTAGAACAACACATAATAAATTATTATTCTTGTGTTTGGTTACAAAATCAACATTTATCTTTATTTACAATTTTACCAATTTTTTCAAGATTAAATGTACAACGAGTAGTCATTCACTTTTAAAATTGATAGATTGTCAAAAATATCTAGAGCAAGTAATTAATACTCTCGGTTGATATTTTGTTTTTTATGTTGTAAGTTCAAGACCCAATAAGAGCAAAATTCTTCTTCCCTTTCCTTTTAGGTAGAAATTGTTTAAAAAATCAATTGGCTAATTAATTAGCTCCTAGGCATAAAGTTAATTTATTTTTATATTAAAGTTAGCCAAGGCTGGACATAGTCTTACCCTTTTGATTGCCATCTCCATGCAAGCGAACATGTTCCCTTGAAGGAAGGATAAAGCCAGGTTGACACAGTCCACCCAGGAAGTAACCAGCAAAACAATTTGCAGAGACATAAGTGAAAGGAATGCCGGCTTCTTCAATCGCTCTCCTCACCCCCATTTTGTCATCGAACGTCACCCTTCCCGGTTCCATCGCATTCTCCATTCTCGCAGGTCCGTGCCAAATTCCGATGGCAGGAATCTCTGTTGCATTGCATGTTTTTGTTGTGTTACAACATGGAGTATAACATAATCAATCAAGCAAAAGCAATGTTAATTAGCTAAATACCTTAACATTTCCAGCCTCCTTGATGGCATCAACAAGCTTGAGTTGCAGCAGTATTTGGTGGCTTCGGATATGAACACCGGAGATTGCACAGATAACCACGTCCACTAATTTCACCGCATTCACAAGGCTTCGGTGGTCGTTACACGAACCGGCGACGAGATGAGCTCTTTGCTGGTTAAACGATAACAGCATTTGCTCCTTCTCAATATCAACACCAATCTCATTCCTGTGCAGCACATAAGTTTCGTGACCTTGTGCTAAACTTGCCTTGACCAGCCTCTTTCCCAAGAAGCCCGTTCCCCCGACGATGAGCACTTTGCTTTTCATGGCCATGAATATGATCTTTTCTTCTGCCTTGCACACTAATCGATCTGTTGCTTTTCAGATTATCTCCCTTGGGGTTTTTTTTATAGGGCAGTCAAAGTTTTTTTTTTTTAAATTAAATTTCCTTAGCTTTGGGTTCACAGTCACATTTATGCTTATTCTTCAAACTATTTATGCCTTGGCTTTGTTACCAATATATGTGGTTGTAGATGTGGTTTGCGTGGCAGGTAAGACCAGACATTGCCAATAATTCAATCAACTATTGAGCATTACAATACGTTGGTATTTGTTGTACCAAAGATAAAGTTAAAAACAGAGAATTACGTAAAGCGAATGAAATATCAATATTTGTTGGATCGAATAATAAAAGAATATTATATTTAATTATCCCCAACAATGTGAACTTTGCTTTTTATGGCCATGAATTTGATATTTTCATCCCCGCAATATGAAATCACCTAATTATTTAGACGTTTTTACCTAAATAATTTGTTTTTTAATAATATTTATATTTCTAACATTGAATAAAATTATTTTTAAATTTAGTGCTCAGAAACTTGTCTGGTTGATATGATGAGTTTTATTAAAAAAATAAAAACTCATAGAACTCGTCATGCTAGCATAATGAATTCCATGAGTTTTTGTATGGCGAGTTTCATAAATTTTTATTTTTTTAGTGAAACCAGTTATACCAGTCAGACGAGTTCCTGCAAATGAGAGTTAGATCTGAAAATAATTTTATTTAAATGTTAGAAACATAAATAATATTAAAAATGATATATTTCGATAAAATAGTCAATTATATGTGTTGGAAATCAGGGACATCGTCAAATAATCTTCATGAATTAGGTATACAGTTGAAAAACACAATCCTCGGAAGGTAAATTAAGGTTTGGTGCCATAAAGCTTGAGTTGTTGTAACATTCTTCACCGTAAGCACGGTATGTATGAATAAAAAAGTCGTTCACTGGGAATAGACTGTTTCATTATTGATGACTTTTTTTTAATATTATAATATAATTATATGATATTATTTATTAATTTTAACTCTTTAATAACGGCATTGATGACTTTGCTTTATTACAATAATAGTCTATTATGAAACTTCAACTTTAAACTCATACTTATATTTTATACTTTTAAGATTCTAGAGAAAATGGAATTTTTTAATGTTTAGGTTGGGGTTGGAAAAAAAACTCGTATAGAGTTACAAATATTTTTTTTAGTTTTTAGTCGACTCGAATTAATGAGTCAATTTTTAAGTTCGATTCGAGTTTGGATTTTACCAACTAGAAAAATTAAATTTTACTATTTTACAATTTAGTCATTGGTTTCCTTATTTCTTTAATTCGTCATTCATTATAGACCATTTTATCAAATTTGAATCATATGCTCCTATATCACTATAGAATATCTATATAGCTCAATCCCTCCTTTTGAAACAAGTTTTTTTTGTAATTTAATCCCTCAACTTTGTATGATTTTCTCATTTCTTTAAATTTTCTTTCGTTTGAAGTCCATTTTCTTATCAAACTTGAATTACATGCTCCAATACCACTATAGAACAATCTACGTTCAATTCATATTTTAAAAACAAATTTATTCTTTTTACAATTTAATCCATCAATTTTGTATTTTATTCAATTTGATTTTTCAACTACAATTTTTTGTAAACTATTTCTTCCCATCAATATCATCTAAAATATCTTACTTATACATGTGAAAAAGAATATAAAGAAATTTGAAGAGAAAATAGAACAATTTGACTCTACTTAAATTTCGTAAACTAGACTCGACTAAAAAAATTCAAATAAAATTTAAATCATAAATAGGACTTTTCAACTCGACTAACTAAAAAAAATTTATTCGACTCGATTAAACACACACTTCTAGTTTTAGCTATTAATTTATGGGGTTTGAGATTTTTAACTTGTTTTTAATATAAAACACTATAGTTTTAATTTCAATTTTAAATTCATAGTTTTTTTCTCTTTTTTGAATAAGAAACAAGAAGTCAAATTCCAACTAAAGAAAGAAAGGTACACGAAAATACACCCTAAAATTTGCAGAAAAAATGACGATTATGTTCACTAAGAAATTTTATACATAAAAAAATAAAACATAAAAACTTAAAAAGCATGAAAAGAAAATAAAAACAGTCCTTCCCTTGACTACGTCATTTGTTATCTATAAAAATCCAACAATCAATTGTCTCTATATAATCATATGCTTAAGTAGTAATGTATGAAAAGTGATCGACAAATCAATCTTACAGACTACTCTACTAATAAATCTAAAAATATAGGCAAACTATTATAAAAGAGAATATAATCATACGAGACCATCGAACTTCCATGATCAAGAATGTGTGTCATGATGATCAGTACACGGGCACTAAATTACCATAAAGATAGAAAAGAATCGTGTCATAAAACTAATGAAAAGCATCCACAAAAACAGACGAAACAAAACACAATAAAATGTACAAAATAAAAAAACTTATTGGCAACAATAAATAAAGAAAAAAAATAAAAATATCATCAACTGTAAGTAATCAACACAAGACTAATATTACCGCTAATAACATAAAAAACAAAAGCAGCAAAAAAAAAAAAGAACAGCTGACTGCCTTAGTTTTACTTTTACATAAACGTTATAGCCCTTCGAAAATAAAAGAAATTAAAAACTAAACGAGTGTGCTGGTCAATAGACGTTTTGTTCGTAGATGAATTAGACCGAAGCTTGATGGAGGTTCTGTGGTACAGCACTTCACGGTCGTTTAAATTAAGGCGGTTTTCAACATAAATTTTTACTTAACAAAAATTTAATTTGAATTTTTGTATTCAGTTGATAAGAATTTAAGTTATAATATAATTTTTTATTAAATTAATAAAAAATTTAATTTTACTTAAATTATTACTCAATTAATAAAAATTTAAGTTATAACATAAATTTTTATCTAATTTATAATTATTTCAATTCTACTTAAATTATTACTTAATCCAACTTATTTTTTTACCAAAATGATTAAAATTTATGTTGGCCGCGCGAAACTTGATTAACTTTGACAACCAAAATAAGTCTTGAGTTATGAAATGATGATACTTGTACAGTGAAAAAGCATGATTAAATAATAAATATTGAATCGTTAAATATAATTGTTTTTTATTGATTTCTGTTAAAAAAATAAAATCTTATTTCATTGTTGATTCTTATCATCTAATACAAAGTAAAGATTGAAAAGACAACAAAAATGAACATAGAATATGTAAAAAAAAAAACATTGAAATCTTAACTGATAAACCATTAATTTCATAATTAAAACTTGAGAATCAATAATCTAATTTATTTCATTTCAAAACTAACGTGAGACTTAAGAAATATTTAAAAATATGTAAGATTTTAATTTATTTAATTATAAAATTAATAAAGATCTAAAATATATTTTAAAATTAAAATGTCAAGGACTAATCTCTTTAATTTCAACATTGACAAAAACTATAAAACAATAAAATAAAAAGTTGAAGCAACTAATGGATTATATTCATGAGTTCCGTCTCTGGCTGCTAAGGAAAAACAACACAAAATTGGCTCGACATTTTAACAAAGAAATTATTTCTTCCAGCAGTATCCATTTGTAATTGGCTTGACATTTTAACAAATAGACACTTTTATTTTACAAGTATTCATTTTTTGTCATTAAATTAAAAAGTAACGTTTTGGTAACTTATGGTATCGATTTGTAATGTTTTGATCATTGAGACGTTAAATGACATTAGTTTGACGATGTGGCACGTTAGAAAAAAAGATAATTATTAATTTGACCCTTAAATTTTAGTAAAATATCAATTTGATCATTAAACTTTAGATAAAATATTAATTTAACGTTCGAATCTTACCGAAGTCCTCTTCCGCTAGCCGCCACTCACCACCATCCTCCGTCGGCCGCTATCACTGACGATCGGTGGACCCAAAATTTCCATTTCACTCTTAAAAACAAGGGGTTAAACTTGGAAAGATTGGAACTTTGGCTCTGTGATCTCTGTTTTTGCTATGTTTTCTCGTATGGGTTGTTTCATTTGCTTATTTTATAAATGACCACGGAGGAGAAAAAGGTGGTTCCAATGGTGAAGACGGCGGCAATGACTGATTTCCGGTTGGTATGCTTATTTTTATCATATAGCTTATATATATTGGGTACCTATTAATTCAAATAATAAAAAAAAGTCGTAATCCAGTAAATTTAAATAGTACCCTTCAATTATTTTCATAAGCATACATTATCTTATTTTTGTTTAATTTAAAACTTAACATAATTAAAATAATCAGAGCAAGTACATTTGGTCGGTTGGCTAAGCTATTCATCTTTGTTCCCCATTTCCCTTAGGTCATGGGTTCTAGACCAACTAGGAGCATTCACATTCTTTTCCCTAGAGGTTCCCTTCCCCTCTCCTCTAGATACGATTATGATTGTGTAAGCTATATAATGAAACTAATACATCTATAAACTATGTAATATAGAAAGGATTATTATCCCATACACAGGGGATAGAATTTTTTTGTTTCCACAAGCGCCTCAATTTTAAGGTTTTATTTTAGAGTTTAGGGGTTTTAGTGTAGGGGTTTAGAATTTAAGGTTTAAGTTTAGAATTTTTTGTTTGTAGAAACAAACGCCAGTAAAGAACATAAATTTTGTGGCGTTTGTAAAAGTTATTAGCAGCGCTTGTAAAGACAAACGCCACTATAGATCTTGATTTTTTGCGGTGTTTTTTTCGAAAACGCCGCGAACTGTTGCGGTGCTGGTTTCAGCTGCATTTCTTGCGGCGCTTTTTTACGCCGGGAAAGTTTTTAGAGGCACTAAAAAACGTAGCTATAAGATTAAAAAAACGCCGTTAAAAATATGTTTTCATGTAGTTTTCTAAAGAGAGGGGAGAGTTTTTGGTTTCTAGAGAAATTAACTGTTAGGATGACCAAACATGTTTACCCATTTAGTTATAAACTAAAAAAAGAGAATTAACACGCTTAAATTATTATCTGTTTGGTTTGTAGATGACAATATTAGACAAAACATAAAACCGAAGTCGAGGAAATTGTAAAACAAATTCATAACTACAATGTTTTTTTTTTATATATATAATTTCATCTCTTATAGGGAAAGAAGTGCGATTGAAGCTCATTTCCATTTACAGAAACAAACTCAAAACTATCACAGAAACAAACTCAAAACTATCTTTGGTGTTTAGGTCAAAATTTATGGAATCTCCTCCAACTTTAAGCTTAACATCTTCGTTTCCTTCTCTTTCTCCCACTCCATAATCTTGCAAATTAGCAGAACAGTTAGCCTTCATGGACATCACATCGTTCATGTGTACTGTGTCTGATTTACTGTCTGCTTCATTCACATTCTCCACCGAGTTGAAATGTGTTAATTGTGCTCCCGTTTCTTCTACATTCCCTTCACGGTTGGCATCAAATTAAAAGGCTCTTTTGGGCTTTCTCTAATATTGCCTTCAAGTACTTCCTTTGAGCCTCTATCCTCGTCTGCAATCTCTTCTGTACCTAAGGATTAATCGAAAATTACAAGCTCAAAACAATCGAATTCGAAACGTATATAGGTTCCTTAAAAGGGAATAAATGAACCTCTAGTTGCCCTTGCAATGTCTTTTGTACTTCCATCTGAGTCCTCAGTGCCTCAATGTCAGCTCTGGGTGAATTGATGATAGTCCCCGAAGAATTATTGCTAAATTGCACATACGAACTCCCTACATCACCATAACAAATACTAATAGTTTATTTAATCAAATATTTGGAAGAATAATGGTGGATTTCGAGACAACAAACTCACCACCATTCTCTTTGTTTTGGTCTACTGCATTTGGCTTACTCGACTGCTGTCCTAGTCTGTACTTCTACAGGGGAAAAAAAAAGAAATGAAGCAAATTATATCACTGCAATTTCCAAAATAATTGAAAAGCAAACTGAGAACATGAATCCTTTAAGTTTAAAATACCTGTAAATGGCTCTTCAAATGGTATAGTGTCAAGCCCTTCATTCCCATCAGTCTCAGGACAGACTTTGGAGTTGCTTCTGTAAACAGATTTTCTCAATAACATTAGCCTTATATGACAAAGGGATATTGCAGAATGCTTCTAGTATTACAACAAGAAAATTAGCCTTGAAACTCAGAAACCAACTTCTAATGCAAGCAAGATTAACACTTGAAGACAGGGCGGCTTAGAGATTTGAGGGTTCTTGTGCAATTTATTAAAATTTGGGCCCTCATTTAAAAAAAATGAAATATTTGTCGATTTATTATAGACTGACTTTTGAATAAAAATTGAGTCTAGTAAGACTCGTAATCCATATAATATCATCTGTAACTAAACTTTTAGTTTTCTTTACAAGTATGATTTTCTGGAATTATGATGGTAATTAATTCATGAATGGCGTATGCATAGACATTGTTATATAACCAGTTGATTGCTATATCGTCAAGATCCAATGCTTTGTTTGAACACAATTAACCGTTAAAAAAAAAGAAGCAGCAGAAAGACCAACTGTTAGGGCCACCGAGTTTGGTTACGGCATCGACGAATCGGTCGTGAAGATCAGCCGTCCATCTCAGCCTGGGCTTGGGGTCTCTCGTCATCACCACCCCATTCTCATAACCATAGCTCCCTCCACCGCCGCCGCCACCACCGTAGCTTAATCTCTCCATCTCATCAAACTGAGATTGTGATGAATATCCAAAGCCAAGAAGAATGTCAAACAAGAATGTCAAACAGAAAGGATAAACAAGAACATGAACGCCAAAAATGTCAACTTTTTTGGTGCATAACTCCATTTATATATTTTATTTAATGAGAATTGGGCGGTGAATTTTTATATATTAAAAGGAAGAGCATGTGGAGGAAAGCTCGGCGACGAATCTTAATGCAAACAAACATGCTTGCAATCAAAACAAAACAGATGCCAACACACACACATGATTCTTTTATTTCTCTACATTAGGAGTTGAACCGTTTTATATTCTGATTTGATGATCTAACGTTGATTTCAGAGAAAAAGGAAGATGCTGATGCGGCTTCCTTGTGATTAAGAAAATTATCTAAGGACTCATTCTCATTACCTTAGTTATAATCTCAATTACTAAAAAAACATTAATATTTTTCTTCCCATGAATCTTTACTTATATTTTCCATTTTGTTTTTATAAATATTTGTTGGAGTTTTTTTATAATACTATTTGAGTTGATGTAGTCCATCCTTGATGTTGTTGAAGACGACCCTTTGATTGTAGGATTTAGGAAGGCATGCAAGTGATTCCTGCAAAGTAAGATGGCTGGAAAAGAAAGGGTGTAATGATAGGTGATGTGCGGAAGTGATGTAGGATGATTTGAAGGAAATGAAGATGAAAATGGAAGGATTGTAATGGTAAGTGATGGTTTGGATATGGTAGTGTTTAGGGATGGAAAAGGTGATGATAGTATCTTAAAGAATCAAGGAAGAACCTAGGCTATAGAAAGCCTAACCCCGAACCTTATATGATATCTTTAAAGGTGGTAGAAAGGATTTGGACCCGTTGGCTATAAAGAACCAAGAACCACAAGTATCAAGGTGGATAGAGAGGTTTGATGCCACAAGTACAAAGTACCTGATAAGTCGATAAAGTTCAATTTAAGAACTAAAGGAGAGAAAATTCTCACAAAGGTAATTTTTTAAATAAAATGAGTGTGCTTACAAATGAAAATACAAGTTCTATTTATAGTGGATGAAAGGGCATGGCCGAAAAGGCCTCTAAACTATTCGGTTTAGGATGTGTCTCCCTCCAAAGCCTTGGTTATTATTCGGCTAAGTGGTGTCTCCTTCCAAGTGTATTTTACCGCCCAAAAATTAGATTTTCCTCCTAAAATTGGCGCCATTTTACGTTCCCTTCAAGGGTGATAGATATGTCTCTTGGGAGAGAACATGCCCCTTGAGGTGTTGAACTGTTGTTGGAAGGTTGAGCTGAGATGAGCTGGTCGAGCTAGCTTTGAGCTAAAATGAGCTGAATTGAGCTGACCGAAGTTGCACTCCTTCATTTGAGCTTCCTTGAGCTGCCCTTGAGCTAGGTGGGCTTCCTTTTAATGCCTTTGAGCTGCCTTGAGCTAATTGAAGCTTAATGGAGCTGGCTGGAGCTTGTTTAAGCTTGATCCGAATGGTTGAGCTAGAATGAGCTGCCCTTCGTTGGTCCCTTTGCTTGTGTGAGCTGATATTAACATATAAACAATGAAAGTAAACATAAATGAATGCTTATAAATGAAATAAAGAAATAAGCTAAACTAAAGCTAGGATCTTAAGGAATGCATGATGCATGCTTATGCTAATTATGAAAATGCAATGATAGCATAGGTAAATGACGTGTAGCATTAAATATGCATGACATGGCTAAGTATAAGTATAATATAAAGATGTGAAACATAGGTTATGCATGAATATCATATACTATGCAAATGAATGATAACATATGATAATTCAAGTATATCCTAATATGCAAAGGCATGCTTATAACAATATTGAGTGCATAAATAAGATAATAAAATATAAAGCAAGGTAGAACTCCCTTAGAATTAGCCTTGATGATCTTTAATGGTGTGATCAAGTCATGAAGAAATTTGGTGCTGATTAGGATTGTATCATGAGTACAAAATAGTATATGTGTCTGTTTTTAAATTTAAATAAATTCATACATGTAGACAAAGATGGTACTAGGCATGTACAATGAGAACAACCGCACACAACCCCTAAGAAAATGAGGATCCAAAATGAGTTGATTTAAATATTTATAAAGAAAAACAAAAGATTAGTTATAGACAAGTGATAAATTACATGTAAAAACAAAATAGCATTGTACTTCATTGATTTCGGGTATTGTTAGAGTTACTTTTATTCAAAAGTCAACTTATCACGTACACACCAAATTAACAAATATTTAATTTTAAAATTAAGGGCTATTTTTAGTAAGTTATGCATGATCTCATAAATGTTTGAATCGTCTTTCCTCGTAGATTAAACTACTTAAAGTTGGATAATTTTACCACTAGAAAGTAATAAAATATATAATTTTTACTAATAACTGTCGACTAACATGATGAGAAAACCATGAAATAATTTCTTGTGGAAAAGAGTTTGAGAAGGTGACACGTAAGTGCTAGCATGGAATATTCGGAAGCCAACAAGACGAGAAATTACCACAATAAAAAAATCCGCGTCTGCTTTTCTTTTTTTTTCATTTAAATATTTATAAAAGTAAAATGACCACACACTGAAATAACCACTAAGATTTTACGTGACTTAACATGAAAAATTACGAATAGAAGATGAAAAATATACCATAATATCAAAAGATTATAAGATAAAGAGTTTGTACAACTGCACGAGTTTATAACAGCTTACTAAGCTTTAAATCACATTATATATTTATATGATTAATAATTTACTTACAAAAGAAATATGCATAGCAAGAAATCTACTCAAACTAAATTGTTCGTTTTAAATCAAAATCTAACAGAATCTCTAATTCTACATTTCATCAATTAATATACATCGAAACAAAATTTGAGTCACAAACTCTAACACCTATCATTAACAAGTTTCAATTCATATGGGGTTTATGTAATCATTGTTTTTAAAAGAAAACCAATTACTCGAGGGAATTTTATCCTATGAATTTTACAAAATTAACTTAGCTAGTTGAAATCTTTTACGAACCTGATAGTTTTCTGTTCTAGGAGTAAAACTTTCTTTCTCTTATTCAGGAGCTGTTTTTAGGTTCTGACTTGTTTTCTTAACCATTTGTCTCTCTCTCTTTTTTCACTCTTTCAAGGTTTAGTCTCTTTGTTGTTTGATATTTGTTGATGTCAAAATAAAGAGGTACCGAGCAATGGAGGATGAGAGAAAGATTGTAGCGATGTCCCTTTCGCTAAAAAAAGAATAGTTTTACTTTATTTTGAAAATAATCTCTTCCGCGTGGAGTTTTATAAAACCCGTATTTTATTTTAAAATGGAGTCGCCACCGGCCACTCAAGGTGGACCGGACACCGTAAAAACCAGAGATTTCAAAATGTCGGGTTCGGGAGTTGGTTACGGATGGAGAAGGATTAGCACCCCCACACCGCCCAAAATTGGCATTTTAATAATTACCGCTTTATTAATATTAGACTTTTCGGATTAAAGTGACGATTAAATTAAAATTTGGTTATAAGTGCGAGTAGATTTTAAAGGCTCCGTTATCCGAGAGTAAACGCTCAACCACTATCACTACGCCTGATACTGGCCCCATTTACGCTCGGATAAAAGGGCATCGCATTGACAAAATATATATCTGTTATGCAAACTTAAAAAAACATGGCAAATATAAATAAATAAATTGCGATAAAAATATAAATAAATACTAACATAATAAAATACTAATATAACATAAATAAAATACTAATATAAAACAACATACATAACTATTAATTTAACACATAAATAAAAACAAATCTAACATAAATAAAATACTAATCTAAAACATACATACATAAATATTAATCTAACTCATAAATAAAAACAAATCTAACATAAATAAAATATTAATATAAAACATAAATTTAAAACATAATAAATACTAATCTAAAACATAAATAAACATACAAACTAAAAAACACAATTTTAAATTAACTACTACTTCATTAAATCATAAAAATTACAACACAAGTAAAAATGAAAGAAAATATACCTAACTAGGAGCTCGAATGATGAACCCCGACTGAACCCACCTAGATCTACTACGACATCTCCAAAAAATAACTAGATCAGATCCAAAATAGGACCCCGATCGAACCGGGTATGACCAAGGGAACTACCCTTGGCCCCGAGCTAGCCGAGAGCACTACTCTCTTTATGGGCAAGCCTTGGCCGGCTTATTTTGTGTCCAATTGCCCCCTCCCCCCATGCCTTATATTTATAGGCAAAGGGGGTGGTTTAAGGGGTGACGTGGACCACCCTCATCCACTATTTTTTTTACACTTTAATTATTTATTTATTATTATTTTAAAATTAATAATATTATTATTACAATAATACTAAAAGTACTAAAAACCCGGACAAAAATGAGTGATTACAGTTGCCCCTCTTTGCTCATTGCTGTGTAACAGGAATAGAGCAAAGACAAGAATAACCATTTTTTCCGATCTGGCTGAACTTCTCTCCTTTTGACGCGTGTCTTCTTTCTTCGGTAGATCTTCTTTCTCTTCGGCGCATGTCTTCTTTCTTGTCTTGATTGATCCACCTTGTCACTCTTGGGGAAGCAAAACCTTCAAAATGGGGGGGGGGGGTTGTTTGTTGGGGAAGCAAAATGAGTCCCACTTACTACATTATTGATAATAAGCTAATACTTAAAGAGAGTTCGACCCAGCTGCAACACCGACGAAGAGGCATTGTCTACAAAATTCGATCCAGCTGCAACACTAATGAGGAGGCAAGAGCGATGGATGAAAATCCTGATGTCTGATCCAGCTACAACTCTGACGAAGAGACAAGACCAGAAAACTGACAACTTCTTCCTTTTCTCTTTTTCTTTTGTTTTTCTTTTGTTTTTTTATACAACATTGATAAAACTTAAAAGTTGGTAAATTTTGACCAAGTTACAACACCGACGAAGAGGCATGGTCTAAAGTTAGTAATGTTGATCCAGCTACGACACCGACGAAGAGACAGGATCAAGAGTTAGTGAATTTGGTCTAGCTATAACACTGACGAAGAGGCAAGACCGGAAGTTAGTGAATTAGGTTCAGCTACAACACCGACGAGAAGACAGAACCGAAAGTTAGATTTGACCAAGCTACAACACCGACGAAAAGGCAATGAATGAAGATTTGATCCAGCTACAACTCTGACGAAGAGGCAGTATCAGTGGATGAAAGTTCTGATGTTTGATCCAGCTACAACTCTGACGAAGATGCAGGATCGAAGGATTGAAAGCTCATTTTGATTTTGATTTTTTTCTTTTTTTCTTTTTCATTTCTATTTTTCCTTTTTCTTTTTGATTTTTTTGATTTTTTTGATTTTTTCATTTTTTCATTCTTATTTTTTCTTTTTTCTCTTATTTTTTCTTTTTTCTCTTATTTTTTAATTTCATTTTTGCTTTTTCTTCATTTTTTCTCTTTTCTTGCTTTTTTCTTCATTTTTTCAAGAAACAACATTGATAAAATTTGAAAATTAGTAAATTTTGACCAAGCTACAACACCGACGAAGAGGCGTTGTCTAAAGTTAGTAATGTTGATCCAGCTACGACACCGACGAAGAGGCAGGATCAAGAGTCAGTGAATTTGGTCTAGCTGCAACACCGACGAAGAGGCAAGACCGGAAGTTAGTAGATTTTGTTCAGCTACAACACCGACGAAGAGGCAGAACCGGAAGTTAAGTTTGACCAAGCTACAACACCGACGAAGAGGCAAGGTCTAAAGATTTGATCCAGCTACGACACCGACGAAGAGGCAGGATCGATGGATGAAAGTTCTGATGTTTGATCCAGCTACAACTCTAACGAAGATGCAAGATCGAAGGATTGGAAGCTCATTTTGATTTTTTTTCTTTCTTTTTATCCTTTGATTGATTTTTTTCTTTCTTTTTTTTGATTTTTTTTTCTATTTTTTTATTTTTTGATTGATTTTTTAGCTACAATTATAATAAAAAGGTAAATTCCGAGTAAAATTTAGGTCTAGCTGCAACACCGTCGAAGAGGCAAGACCTGGAGAGGATTTGATCTATCACGCCACTGACGGAGAGACTAGATCAGCAAAATGTGGGACCCGCTACACCACCGACGGAGAGGTAGGATCTGAATGGAAAATTCGATCTGCAACACCACCGACGGAGGCAAGATATCCATTAAGTTGGCGTACCACCACTGACGGAGGCATGATTTGCAAGATGTTGAATTGTTGTGCCATTGACGGCGAGACGATGTTTGGAAAAATTTGCTCTGTTTCTCTATCGATAGAGGGCATGATCTGAAAAGAATTTTTATTGGCAGAAGTAGAAATCAGGAGAATGTTGACGTCCGTCATACCGTCAGAGGAATAAAATCCTACAAATTAAAAAACACTGGTCAGTAACTGTCAAAGATTTTGTCGCTGATACCTTTTATTTTGGGTGTTTCAGCATCTTCTTCGTGTTTGGCCTCCTTCAAGACTAGGGTTGGCCCTCTTGTCATTGCCCCCATGTTGAAGGTTTCTCGGTCTTTTCTGTAGACCTGTTTGTATGTACAAGCAAAAATGCATGAATTTTAGGCCTAAATGCATGTGTCTATCCTAAATGCAAGGTGACTTTAGTGTATGCACTGAACATAGATGTATGACGTATGCAAAAATGATTTAATGCAAGATGAATGCAACTAAATGCATGAATGTGATATGATTTTTCTGGCCCTCAATGGGATGCCCCTGACTCCTCACTGGTCCTGTCAGGATCTTGGTCTTTTGTATGTGGCGGTGCCCCGACTTTGTTATGGGTCCGATCAGCTTTCATTTGAGTTAGCTTTTGTCTGGGTGCATGCCCCAAAACGTGTTCGTTCTATGCCATTGTTTGAAACTGCTCTTGTAGCAAATTTGAAACTTTGGTGCACATTTTGTTTCCCCCTAAGTTGGGTTTATAAATTGTGTTGGTTCATGACATCTCATTATTTTTTGGATTGGGTGCAATTTTGCAGACTGTGATCGATGTAGACATTTCAGGGGTGCAAGGATTTGACTTGGCAGTAAAGGCTGGACCTTGGCAAAGAATGCCCCCGGACTGGGGTTTTGTTAGGGGCACAATTTTTGTAAAAGATGTGGATGGTGCTTTTGGACATGCCCCAAGATCAGGCTCTTGTAAGAGGCTCTGTAAGGTGCTAGGTCGACCAACTTCGTTGTATTTAATGGGGCAACCCGGGGACCGGCTTTAAAATTTTCAAAATGTATGCATGTAAATGTGAGGTGCATGTCTTAGATGCAAAAGTACTGATTCAAAAATGGTTCTTGTGGCTCAACTTTCCGAACTCACGGGATTCATTTGCAACTTTGAATATTGCCTTGATATCTAGAGAGCTAGATTTTCTCCCAATGATAATTTTTCAAATTGAGAACCAGACGTGAATTAGCATTTCATGCTGGTAAAATGCAAAAAATTAAAATGTTATGATATACCATGCAGTGAATGCCAAAATGAGCAGATATGATGTGATCACAAAAATGGGTCAATTTGAAATTAGGGTAAAAATGAAAGATTTCTGATCGGGTAAATCACTTGAGCCAACACCCCAATGTAACGCAAATGCAATGATGTATGCAAAAAAGGGTAAAACAAAAAAGAAAACGAGTCAGTACCGGATAAGATCAATAACACATAAATAGAAGAACAATTTAGATAAGGTAAACAAACAAAGCAACCCTATTTACATCCCGTCTAAAACACATAAGTTATCTGCATGGCTCTAAAAGGGTGGGTTTCTATATGTTCTCTACATGCATTTTTGGTGCTAAGAGGTACCCGAATTGTCCTTGATGTCCTCTACTAAGAGTAGCAAGGCCCCCGGTCATCACTCATTGTAGGCTCATTTCAACCGGGTTCAATTCAGGGGGACCCATTCGCTTATGCCTGCACGAATGAACGATATCCTTACGAAAGCATAAGGTACTCGAGCCCCGAAAGTACTTGCTAGGCCTACACGGAGGAACGATATCCTCACGAAAGCATTAGCGTTCCCCCCCCACTTAAAAGGACGAGTTTATATGCCAAATTTTAAATGCGTTAAAATAAATGCGCAATTATAATCGAATGTTAATTTAATAGTCACTTTAGTCTGGAATTTCCGATATTAATAAAGCGATGTTTTTAAAGGGTGTTTGATATGTTGCTGGAGATTTCCCTTCCGACTCAATTATTTGCAATTGTTAACTTACAATTAGATTTGCAGGCAGAAAGGCTTGAACTTCAGGACTTCAAAATTTTGTTACCTCATTTCATGCATGTTGTCGTATCTCATAGGCTTGGCCGATGATATTTCACTTTCTTCCTCAATATCAAGGAAAAGTTGGAGTCATCCAATTCAAAGAATGAAAATACCCTTGAAATCTTGTGTTTTTGTTTACCTAAATTTATTGAAACTATCTGCCCATATAAAATCTAAAAAATAATTCATTTATTCACTCTAATTATTTCATTAAATTGATGTTACAAATTAACGGAACAACTCGATTAAAAAAATTTATAAAAGATTTAGAGGATTTGTACAATTTATTAAAATATGGACCTTAAGTTAATAATTTTTTTTAAATATTTGTCGACTTATTGCGTCCGTTGTAGACCGACTTTTAAATAAAAATTAGTATTGTACAAAATCTATACGATGTTAATTCTTTTTCTTTTTTGACAAAATAATTTTTTTTGGCAGTTTTTTTCTTTTTTCTTTTCTTTATCTTGTACACATGTTATTATTTTATTTTGAATGAATAAGAATCGTTTGTCCCTTTTCGGTTTCTTAACTTATGTCACATCATTAAAAAAATTAGATTTAAAGTTTAACATTAAAATTTAAAGTTAGAACTTGGGTTAGACTTTAGAGTATTGGGCATAAGGTGTATTTTTTTAATATAGGAGTTTAGATTTATAATTTAAAATTTAGAATTAAGACTTAAAATTTAATTATTTAATATTTAGGCACATAGAAACTATAAAAAGCAGAGGAATCTTGTCCATTTTAAATATTATTTCTTCTAAAAACACGTGCGACCGCTATTATTAGAGGTGCTCATTGTCGAATATCGGATCAGATCCGATTCGGTCTTTTCGGATATCCAGTTTTTCGGATTGACGATATAGTGATCCGTATCCGATTTAAAAAAATATGATATCCAGATATTCGGATATCGGGTCGGATATTCGGATATCCGGTTATCTGAAAATATATTTTGATTTAATTATTTTTTTGAATTTGAAGTTCGTATTTATGAAAATTTTAGAATTTCGAATATAACAAACAACAAATTGCTAAATATAACAAGATTCACATATATGAAAATTTTGATTTTTTTAATTTTAGGATATAACAAGCATTAAATTGTTATAAATAACAAAATTAATATTCATAAAAATTAGGATTTTTGAAATTTCAAATAATCCGAAAATTAAAATATTACAATCCGTATCCGATCCGAAGAATTTAAAATTGGATCGGATATTTGATCCGAAAATAAAAATTAAATCAAATATCTAAATTTTTAAATCGGATCAACTAATAATCGAATTAGCTCAGTCGGATCAAATATTTTTAAACACCCTAACTACTATTACGTCCGTTCAAAACCATCCATGATTTTACCCAAACTTATTTCCTTCATGAAATATTATTTTATTTATTTTAAGAAACAAAATCATACCTGAAGAAATCTTGTTCACGGGTTTAGGGTTTTTGTTTTTGTTTTCCTTTATAAATCGTCTGTGTGGCGTGGGCCTAAACAAAACCATAATACAGTGCGTTCGCAGCACGAAACTCAAAAGCGCAAACAAAACTACAACACCATTTCTCTTTTTCCTCTGCTCCGCCTCTCTGTTTTTTCTCTCTGTTAAATTCTACATCAATGGCAACAGGCTTGAACTCTTGCATCAAGACTTCAGAAACGAAAACGACTCCTTTCCCTGGCTGGTATTCACCGGAAACAAGAATCTATTCCAGCAAGCATTCCTCTATATACCTCCCAACTAATCCATTTCTCGACATTGTCTCCTTCATCTTCTCTCACCAACATGTTGGGGTCACTGCTTTGATTGATTCTTCATCTGGGTATTCAATATCTTACTCAAAGCTATTACCTTTGGTCCAATCAATGGCCTCTGGTCTCCACCACCACCTAGGTGTTTCCCAAGGGGATACGGTCCTGCTTTTATTGCCAAATTCTGTTCATTTTCCCATTATTTTCTTGAGCGTTTTATATTTGGGTGCAGTTGTTACCACCATGAATCCACTAAGTAATATGTTGGAGATCAAGAAACAAATGGATGGTTGTGGCGTGCGTTTTGTGTTTACTCAACTTGAAAAGGTTGACAAACTTCAGAAATTGGGTGTGCATGCGATTGGGGTACCAGAAAACATGGACATGGATTCAGAAAAGGTTGGTTTTTTACCTTTTCGTAGGCTTATTGGGGGTCAATTTGGTAAGGCGCCAAGGCCAGTGATTAGGCAGCAAGACGCAGCGGCGATAATGTATTCATCAGGTACTACAGGTGCTAGTAAGGGGGTTGTATTAACTCATGGAAATTTTATAGCAATGACTGAGCTTTTCGTAAGATTTGAGGCTTCACAGTACGAATATTCAAGTTCAAAGAATGTGTATTTAGCTGTTCTTCCCATGTTTCATATATATGGATTGTCACTTTTTGTGGTTGGATTGTTGTCATTGGGGTCTAGCATTGTTGTCATGAGGAGATTTAATGCTAATGAAGTGGTGGAAGTAATTGAAAATTATGGAATCACTCACTTTCCGGTTGTTCCACCTATACTGACAAGCTTGACAATGAGGGCCAAGGGTGTTTGTGAAAATAGCTTCAAGAGTTTAAAACAGGTTTCCTCTGGTGCTGCTCCTTTAAGCAGGAAAACCATAGAGGACTTTGTTCAGGCTCTCCCTCAGGTTGATTTCATTCAGGTACTAAGGGCTAAAATTTAACATACGCCTCTTAAGTTATCATGCTTTCTTGCAACTTGTAACCAATAATAAGCCATTTACATGTTGTACCTTTGTCTAAGCTCGATTGAATTTTGTCTGTTTATAGGGCTATGGCATGACTGAAACAACTGCAGTAGGAACTCGTGGCTTCAACAATGAAAAATATCATAAATATTCTTCAATAGGACTTCTAGCACCAAACATGCAAGCTAAAGTGGTAGATTGGAATTCCGGCTCTTCTCTGCCTCCTGGCTTTTATGGCGAGCTTTGGCTAAGAGGACCTGCAATTATGCAACGTAATTAATTAACTCTTCCTTGAAATATACTCTTTTCTTGTCTTTGATAGCCACAATTTAAATCTGACGTTAAGACCGTTTTTATCTATTCTTGTATACTTATTCTCACCTGTCCCTTTTTTACATGATAACTGGTCTAGTCTGTCATAAAATGATGCAAGCATGCCTACATTTTGTTTTAAACTGTCCATGCTGCAGGAAAATACAGATTGCTCACTCTAGGTTATAAAGGAAGGAAACTTCCTTCAAAGTTTTGGACCCACTGAAAGCTTATTGCAATCATATTTCAATTGGATGATGGCATTACCTAGCTTTTGATTTTTTATTTAGGACCAATTTCCTTAACATATTATTGGGTAGCTTATTTGGTAGGGTTCTTTTGATTTTCCAGGATACATAAATAATGTTGAGGCTACCGAGATGACAATTGACAAGGATGGTTGGCTTCGTACTGGTGATATTGTATGTTTTGACGAAGACGGGTATTTGTATTTGTCCGACCGCTTAAAAGAGATTATAAAGTACAAGGGCTATCAGGCATAACTTCTTTCCCTGTCATTTTAATACTTCATCATGACCAGACATAATCTAGTGCTCTGAAATCACTTTAACATGGTATTTACAATGTTACTGCTGTACCAGATAGCCCCTGCTGATTTAGAGGCAATATTGATTTCCCATTCTGAGATACTAGACGCTGCTGTAACTTCGTAAGTATTAGCTTTTACCTTTTTGATGGAGATTGACATGTGGAGAGAATTATCTGTCCTTTTTGAAATGAATCTCAAATACTTAGGCTTTGCATCTGATTTGTCAAAAGACATTGAAGCCATTAGAGTACTCTGTGCATGTGGAGCAATCAGAATTGAGACCTAAGTGAAATAGGGTTTTATTATAGATTAAGGCCATTAAATTGTGTACAGAACGATTAATTTCAATTTGCAACCATTACAATATCACAAAACTACTAAACATGGTGATATATCTTTTAGCCCCGATCACCTTTAGCCGGGAACTGTGGAATCAAATCCCATCCATTTTCTTTACCTTACCTGTCACCATTTTTATTTATTTTGGGGTGCTTTTAGAGCAAATGATGAAGTATGTGGTGAGATTCCTGTGGCATTCGTGGTGAGGAGGCATGGTAGCACACTGACCGAGGGAGCTGTCATGGACTTTGTGGCTAATCAGGTGTGAAAGTTCATCCCATTTATGTATATCATATATATCCCTTCCTTTGAAGTATTTTACATTTTCAAATCATACCAACATAAGACAAGCCTGATACACTTTAAAGCTCCTTTACTGTCCTGTTTATTAAGCACTTACCTTGTACTTTCTTCTTATTAGGTTGCACCTTATAAGAAAGTAAGAAGGGTGGTGTTTACGAAATCAATTCCAAAGTCTGCTGCAGGAAAGATCCTTCGAAAAGAACTTAGAAGCTTCTTAAGTTCTAGACTTTGAGATCTTTGTTCTGGGTAGGGCTGATTTTTTGCAGCATGAATTCTGTCAATGTAGGATATTCTGCTATAAAGAAAATTATAATTCTGTTTGTGTAGGTAAACTGCAGGATCTGCTGCTACTTGTATTAATCTTGAAGGATTACTATAGTTTAGTGGTTCGTAAGGAATAAAAGGCTTATTCTGCATTTCAGTGCCATGCATAAGATGCTTTTTGCTGCCTTGTCTTTGTTGTTACTTTATATCAAGTTCAACCCTTGTATTTAGTCAAACACGGTCTTGATTCATCCCTTCAAACCATGCAGTTTCTTGATACATAAAGCAATTATTATTATGTAAAATTGCACTATATTTCCATATCAGCAGTTAATGAAACCTTAATGGAGTTCTGAAGTTCGAGGACTTCCTGCGATACATACAGCAGGAGTAATCAATCAAATCTTTAAGGTTGAAGGTTTTGTAGCTATTATTCATGGGTTTCACTTTTCAATGAATTTTGATTGCTCACCATTTTTTTACTGCGTTTTAGCATTTTACTCAATATGTTCAGGGCACAAAATGGTGATGTATCATGTTTCATTTGTTATCTTTTTTTAAAGTAGTTTCATTTGTTATCTGAATAATCATTTGGTTAATTTCACACACTATATGATAGCTTGTCTATATTGCCTGTATTTGCCCATTCATCTCACAGCTGCTGCAGTTGTAGTGTCTGGTCTCACTGGTGCAAATTTTGTGCAAGCAGTGTTGAAAATTTTACATATTTGTGACCTATAGCCCAAGAAATAGCTACTGCATTAAGGTATATCTCGTAAACAAGGTCAATAAATCCAATAAGAGCTCACCAGTATAATTATGCTTGATTTATGAACTTGTTGTCTCTCAAAAATCTCATTTTTCGTACTCATTATATGTGTTCTTGATCTTGATTATGCATCCATTGTTAGAACTTGTTCTTTAGTCTTCACTTGTTTTCCTCCAGTGCCCATGGACTGGGAACAGGCAGCATAGTCGGCTAAGGAGCCTGAAGCTCTTCCATTTTGTACGGTTACCATTGCTTATGGTCTCACTGGTATATATTTGGCTCATTTATTTTGCTTGGTCCCAGAAATCAGGCAAAGCTTGACCGCTGACATGATTGGTTTTACTGGTTCTGCACATTCGCATGAAAATGATGATCACAACTGTAAATTTGTCCAACAAGATTGGTTTATTTTACAGTTAGAAAGCCTTCTTCCGTTACCGCAACTCTTGTTTTAGCATACACCTTAAATCATACTTGGTCTGCAATGGGTTGCAGCATAGGACAGTAACTTTACCCATAAATTGCTCACTAGTCGCTACCAACCACTTGGTATCTGCCAATTCGTCTAGCGCCTGCTTGCATGACGCAAAAAATTTGGCGTGACTTAAATCGAATCGTAATTTCTTAATGCCGACTTGACTCGAACAACTTAAAATTTTTAATAATTAGTGGATTAGTTTTCAAGTTCAAGTTGGGTCGCAGGAAATGTATATCATATATAGTTATAGAGAGCCGTTTAAATTAGAAACAACTACCATAGAATTATAAATATATACAACTAAATTTGAACAGAAACTTAAACAACTCGACGTGACTCTCTCAAATTTCATAAATTTGTCTCGACTCGAAAAAATTTCAAATAAAACTTGAGTTATAAAATAAGACTTATAAACTCGACTAATTTGATATTTTTTAACTCGACTTGATCGAATGCGCAACCGAAATCTCACCAAGACCCCAATCGGATGCAATACCCTCTTGAACTCCGCATTTGGGTTCCACCAATTCTGAAATTCGAGCAATGCGGTTGAACTGCTTGACCAATTCTGAAACTGTCTCGAGACAGATCTAGACCATCTCCGAAACAGGAGTGCGCTCAAAACTTGAACATCAGGACCTCCGGGACTCCAAGAAGAGTACCACCTAGGAAGCAACGAAAGGTAGCAGTGGCTTAGAATGAAGAAAAACATGGTCCCCGAACAATGATGGAATTTTAGGTAAGAGTTTGAGTGAATTAACTTGAATTTGTAAAATCTTTGGAAGCTTAAACTAAAATTTTTAAAAATTTTGTGGATTTTTAACTACAATTTGTAATAAAATCGAGAGATTTAATAAGAACTTTTAAGGCTAATTGCGTTTATTGTATTATTGTTAATGTTTACTATCTCACTAAACTATATAAGCTTATTTGGTTTCATTGCATGTATTTCAGATGATCCAACTATGTAGTGTTGAGATCATGCTTTTGAGTAATGTACTTCTCCTTGCCAAACACCCATATAGTAGCATATGAACTAAGCATGTTGTTTTGCATAAGTAACCAAATATGTTTTGTTGTTAATATAACTTTGGCTAAATAATTGGTATTATGTGGTATGTATAAACAAGATATGGCAAGCTTTATGATATGTTTTGGTAAGTTTGATTATATGAATTTATGCTTGAATATTATTATGTATGGTAAGTTATGGTATGGTTGATTTTAACTAGTGTAAATAAACTTATGAATTTTAGTTAGTGTAAATAAGCTTTTGGATTTTAATGGTGTAAATAAGCTTTTAAGATTTTAATAGGTGCAAATAAGCTCATGTATTTTATGGTGTAAATAACCTTTTGGATTTTAATTGTGTAAATAAACTTTTGGATTATAAGTTAGCTTAATGTTTATGATTTTGATTGAAGTTAATGCTTGACTTTGTGATTTTTTGTTACCTTATATGTTTAGGTTGTTATTGATGTTGTTTGAAATGGATAGTTAGGTTTAAATTTGGTTTAAAATGAGAGTTTCTGATATTTCAGGTTATGGTTTCGAGATCATTGATTCATGGCTTCGAGACCATGTAGGTATGATTTCGAGACCACCCACGAGGTTTCGAGACCTTTGTGACAATATAACATTCTTTTCCTTGCAAGTTTAAAAATATTACAAATTAGTCCTTAAAAGCTATAATAAGACCTTTGTGATATGAATTTCTGTAAATAAGGTATAGTAGGACCTAAAACTAGTGAAAAATGTTTGGTAATTTTTTTGATAAGTCTGAACTTTTAAAAATTTATACTTTAGTCCTTAAACTTTTAAAACTTTACAATTTGGTCTTAAATGATTTAATCAATTATTAATTCACCCTTAACCCGTCATTAACATATTATTTCTTGATTTTTGTTTGTTTTGTAATGTTTTTTATTTCTCTCATTCTCCATTTTTAGATTCCGGCAATCTCTAACTCAGTTTTCTTCTAAACCGGGTAAGGAGTGTTACACAAAACATATTAGATGATGAAAATGCTCTTAATTGTGAAGCATCAAAGACTATGGAAGATAGAAAAATATTTGTAGATGTATGCCTTATTGATCAGGAGCCATATATCACAACTTGTGAAAGAGAATGGTTCTATCATTATGAACATGTTTCAAAAAGATCCAGAAGCGAATCTAGGGATTTAAATTTGATAGTTTATAGACAATAAATATAATCGCGTGTAAGTCATGAATAAATTGAACAATTCATCGAAAACTACATTCAAAAGTAATCAAACAATAACATTCACGCTAACATTCATATTTTGATGCCGACTTAAAGTAGCATCCAAACTAACACCCACAAACAAATGTTTCTTTATAAAGTAACCAAACAATCATTCAATAGTTGATCTTGCATGTTATTAGCAAGTAGACTCTTGAATGAGTTTCATGTTTTTTTTTCTCTCAACAAGTTTGATGAGAAGCTCATCTAGATTCTTTCCATCTCAAAATATCTCATCATTTTGAATATCAGTATGAAATTTCCCAATGAATATTAAAAAAAATATCAATTTAGTCTTTAAAAGTTCTCTCAGATAGAATTTGGCAAGTCGTCACATTAATAATAATAATAATAATAATAATAATAAATTATTAGAATTAATATTTAATGCATTAACGATCAGATATGATTTTATGTATATTTAATGATTCTGGCGATGACATGTAAAATTCACAAAGTTTTACACTAACTTAGGACCATTGGATGAGTGTAAATTAATGACTTAGATTAAACTATTCTATACATTTTCCTTAAAAAAAACCTCACATTTCTAACTTTTAAACTCAATCATTAATTTATACCCATCTAATGGTCCTAAATTAGGAATAGAAATCATCTGCCCCTTTTCGGTGTCTATTTCTATGCTCTCACACTAAAAATTAAGTTTGAGGTTAAGGTTTTAAGGAATTAAGGGAGGGCATATTTTTAGGGTTTATGGTTTAGGATTTAGAATTTAGGGTCAGGGCTTAGAGTTTAATTTTTTAGTGTTAGTCCATAGAAAGGGGCACTGAAAAGAGACAAATGTTTCCCCCTAAATTAGTGTAAAACTAAAAAAAATTATTAAGAGGATCTATCTCTCTCTATATTTCTTTATTTTATTTAACAAAAGCTTCTTCAAAGGCATGGGATATATACTTGGCTGTGATTCTTAAAAGAGCATTGAAGATATAAGAATAAAGCAAT
The DNA here is from genome assembly GCA_019671005.1 of Hibiscus mutabilis. Classification (NCBI taxonomy): domain Eukaryota; kingdom Viridiplantae; phylum Streptophyta; class Magnoliopsida; order Malvales; family Malvaceae; genus Hibiscus; species Hibiscus mutabilis. Next base: position 48,575,582 of record CM033737.1, read on the forward strand.
TTGTTGTTGAGATTCTCAAGTAAAGAACAGGTAAGGTACAATCCTTTTCTTTCACTTATTTTTCCCTCTTTATCCATATGGTTAAGGGAACAAGTAATTCTTATTCTGAGAGCAGCCGGTTCATTTGCTGAAGCAATGGAGTGCAAGGCAAGCTCGGGAGTATATATCCCTAGCTTGCTTGGTCGATCCAGCAATTCGGGTTCTTTTTTTACACTTTGCAATTAATTTTTCGACTTTGGCCCCCTTTTTTTACTAATTTGGTTTATACACCAAGTTTCTTGGAACTTTATTCTCTTTTACTTTGTCTGCCTTTTCTTCTACGCGTGAAGTACATGCATGTATGCATGCAAAAGCGGATTCACAAAATTTAGGTTTTAGTGTTTGTATTCTTTTCCAAGTTAATCATATGAAGTATTAAGACAGAAAAGCCAACCGAATCAAAGATCAAATCGAACCAATGTGTTTGGTTATGAAATATAAAGTATAAAATAATGGTTTGTTTGAATGGAATGGAATTCAATTTTTATTTTTATTTAAATTTAAAATTTTTTATTTTTAATAATAAAAAAATAAGTGTTTTATATTTCAAATAATGAAAATAAAGTATAAATATTGTGTATTTACGTAAAGAAACTTTAAAAAGTTATCAAATAAAAGGTAAGAAACTTAAAACAAATACATTTTTTGTCAAAAGTAAAAAAAACGAAACCCAAATTAATATAAAAACCGAGAATTAAACCGAATTAAATTGAACGATTAAAAATCAAATATATTCGACCGAACCGATCTCATCTCACCCATATGAAGTATTAGGAAGATATAATAGTATATATTTGGGACTATTATCAGGGGCACAATTAATGAAACTTTTTTTTTCTTTTGACAAATCATAATCCTAGTCCTACCTAGAGGGATGTAAATGCCTGCTCCCTAACCATGCTTCCTTTAGTGCTTCACTTTAAAAATAGTGGATTTAGGATTTAAGGTTATGATTTATAGTTAGGGATAGGGTGTAGGGTTTAGAATGTGAAAATTGGGGTTAATATTTAGAATTTAATTTTTAAGTGTTTTTTAGTGTGGGGCATACTTATGGGACAGAGAATTTTTGTTCACCTATAGAGAAGGAGAAGGGAAGAAATGAGATGTTCTTAGTGAGTGTAGAACCCATAACTTAAGAGAATATTAAGAAACAAATATGAATAGCTTAACCAATCGGCTAAATATGCTTGATCACAGTTAATGAAACTTTAAAAAGTTCTACAAGTATCATCATGATGATGACCTACATTCTTTAGAGAATACATTTAAAAATCTAAAAAATAAATAACCGGCACATATTCTAACCTTATTCGTGAAACTTTTAGTTTCTATTGATAATGTATTTATGACGTCATCTTTTGCTATAAAAAGGGGTAGGAGGTGGTTAGGAGCAGGTATTAGAGCCTTTGAGAGTATTGAGAGAGTGCGAAACTATTATTCTGGTTTTTCGTTTGTGATTTAAGTGCAGCTATGGAACAAGGTTCGTATTTTATAAATATATGATTGATTTCGAATCCTTCTGACTTTGTTTATATGATGAAATATGAATTGTGTCTGGTTTACGTGTGACAGACAAAGTGAAGACGCCGGATCAAAGCTCAGGAGGAATAGCTATGGCTGAGACTGCAGGAAAAGAGATGCCACAGGGTGATCAAGGTATTTACATATACCATTACCAACTACAATAAAGCTACTTCAAGTACTATATCATAATTTCAGGTCTTTTATTTGGTTCAACTGTATTTTTTTTGTTGGCCAATTGGTCCACCGGCAATTTAGGGTATTTATTGTGCCCTCCATGGTAGGAGTGAACATTCGATCGAGTCGAGTAAAAAATTTTCAAGTTAGTCAAGTTGAAGAGTCATGTTTTATAACTCAAACTTTATTTAAAATTTTTCGAGGGTCCTTCGCGTTTCTATTCAAATTTAATTGTAAACATTTATAATGTTATGGTAATAATTAGTTCTAATTTAAACGGTTTTCTATAACAATACAATACACATATATTTCTTCATATGTAATATATATATGTATGTATATATGATCCTATGTGATATATATCTATATATATTGTAGAATTGAGAGATTCGACTCAAACTTAAATACTGATTCACTAATTATTAAAAATTTTGAGTTATTCATTTCTATTTTATAACTCCAATTTTATTTAATTTTTTTCGAATAGAGTATAGTTTATGAAATTATGAGTTGAGTCAAGACTTGTCGAGTATTTTTATATCGAGTCAAATTTTGCCCCCTGCTCCTTGGGGAATTAAACAAGGTTGAAAAATTGGCCTGCATCGCTCGGTTCAACTGATTGAACTAAAAATCGATTGATTTGACGATTCACTTTGAATAAAACCCGTAAAAATTGATCAAAAAGTAGATATTGAACCGTTTGATTATATATTAAAAAAAGCTAAAAACTAAACCAGTTAGATATTTTTTTTATTTTTTCAACCGAGGATTTAAATTTAATAGTAAAAATATGTTTGATAATCAATAGAAAAATTATATTATAAAGTATACATTTGTAATATTTAAATTTTTTTATTGAATTGGCACGACAATATTAATTGGACACCAATTTAACGATGAATTGTTAGAAAACTCAAATCAAATTATAAGCAATCATAGAATAAACATATACATCGTTTTATCGTTATATGTAATGTGTACTGCCAAGATATTGCTTTAGTTTTGATTGATATTAAGTTTTGAAATTAATCTCGGACAACCCTTCCTTTTTATATTATCAGACAAAAATAATTTAATATGAGTTGTATGATACATATATTAAAATCTTTCATTAATTTCTTTAATTTCTACTATTATTTTTTAATAGTTTAAAAGTGATTATCATGTAGTATATATTCATATATATTCTTGATCCTTTAACAATGTACATACAGTTTACAGACAAAGCGATTGAACTCATGTCTCCTAAGTTAAATCCGGGTCTCTTATTCTTAATTGTTTTGTTTTACGTGTGATAGGCCAAGCTGAAATGGCTGATCAAAGCTCAGGAGGAATACCTTCGGCTGAGACTGCAGGAAAAGCTATCCCACGGGGTAATCAAGGTATTTACGTACATCAACTATAATAAAGCTAGTTCAAGCAGGGGCGGTTCAAAGATTTAATAGAGCATGTGCAATTTACTAAAATGGGGTCTTAATTTATAATATGAAAAAGTATAAAGTTTTTCTTTAAATAAAGTTCACTTAATACAAAAAAAATATTAAATTACTTTCTTGAGCATTAAATTGATGAAATGAGTTAAAATTAACAATTTTTAGGTTAAAAAATGCAATTATTTTAATTTATTATATTTTATTAAAAATTAAATTTTTTAATATTAATTATAAGATTCTGAGGCTTTTTTTTCTAAGATCTTGTATGGTCGCACCTATTGAACATGTTCTGAATCACCATTGAGTTTAAGTATATGATAATTTCAGGGTCTTTTATTTGGTTCAACTGTAGATAGTTATTATATCTGTCCTCCTTTGAGGAATTAAACAACGTTGAAAAAATTGGCCTCAGCATTCAGTTCAAACTGGTTTAAAAATGATTGAGAAAATATATTATAATGTACGAATTTAGAACCATTTAAAACGATAAAAGATTATCGACGATTAGAAAACTAGTAAATTTGATTTTTTTAATATTATTTTTTATTTATTTTTAAACCAAAAGTCGTTATATACCTATATTTAGTTCATTTTCATCTTTTGTCATTTTAAAAATATTTTTCCTATTTTTAAAAAATTTTTTTTAAATTTTTATATATTTTTCATAATTATTATTCATTTACATTTTAAAATAATTGAACTGTTCGATTATATAAAAAAGAGGAGACCCAACCAGTTGGATTTTTTTTTATTTTTTCTACCAAAGAGTTAAAGGGTTTTGCTATTGACAACTTTAAGGTGTCAATAAGACTGGTAAGATTTTAATATATATAATTAATTACATCCATGATTCTAATATATATAATTAATTACATCCCTAAACCCTAAACATTAAAACCCTAAAACCTAAACCTACACTCTTACACTCTAAACCCTAACCTATAAACACTAAATCTTATCCCCTAAAATATAAAACAATAAACTTTAAACTCTAACCCATAAACCCTATATCCCTAATCCCTAAAATATAAAATTATAAACCATAAATCTCTAAACCTTAAAATATAAAAACCTAAACCACTAAATCCTTAAAATTTGATTACATTAAATTGATGAAACACAATTTTTTAAGAATACAATTATTACATTTATTATATTTTATTAAAAAATTAAATAAACATTAATTATAAGAATCTTACTAGTCTAAGGCTGTCAATAACAAAACTCAGAGTTAAATATAATAGTGAAAAAGCATTTGGTGATTAATGAGAGAAAATATATTATAATGTACGAATTTATACCATTTAAAATCTTTTATTGAGCTGGTGTAACAATATTAATTGGACATTAATTTAAGGGTGAATTGCAAGAAAACTCAAATCAAATCATAAGCAAACGTAGAATACATTAATTTGATTTTGATTGATATTAGATATAAAGATTAATTTTGGACAAGAAAAATATTTTAATATGAGGTGTATAATCTATATTAAAATATTTCATTTCTACAATTATTCCTAGTATTAATTGTTTGTTTGACGTGTGATAGACACAGCTAAAAAGGCGGATCGAAGCTCAGGAGGAATACCTTCGGTTGAGACTGCACGAAAACAGAAGCCACGGGGTCAAGGTATGTACTTACATGCATCAACTATAATAAAGCTAGTTCAAGTATATGATAATTTTAGAACCTTTTATTTACTCTGATTTATGCTTCTCGTTGGGGAACTAATATGGTTGAAAAATTGAACTGCATAAATCGATTCATCTAAGAATTGGTTGATTTGATGGTTTAATCATATGAGTCAAACAAAAACAATTAAGAAGCAATCAAAACCAATAAGAAATTGAAACTCAGAATGAAAAAATTGGAAAAATTAATTTTTTAAACAAAAAACATGTAATTACACAGTTTCCTTAAAATAAATTTAATAATTCTTGTGGTGCTCAAGGACGTCATAGCACAAACTGTAAAATTACCAAAATAAAATCTAAATTAAACAAGCCATTAATGTAGAATTCTACCCAAACCTACACACTATATACAATCTCTAATTGTCAACAAATTTTAGAGCATGTGATTAAAAACTCTCAGTTGACACCCTTCTATTTTTTAGGTTGTGGGTTCAAGATTCAGTAAGAGTAAAATTTCTCTTCCCCTCCTCTTCCCTAGGTAGAAATTGTTCAAAAAACAGAAAGGTACAATCTCTAACTAAGTCATTCAACAACTTTCAAGTAAGTTAGTGTATATAAACATTTTCCATACTTAGGCTTTGTTTGCGGTTGAGGTGGCAAAATCAAGGTTTGGGGCAAACCAAGGTTTGAGAAGCTAGAAAAACTAGTTTTTGCAAACCAAGGCTTGAGAAGCTAGTTTGGGGGCAAACCAAGGTTTTGACACTCAAAAGTTGCATGTTTTTTGTTGCTTCTAGGCAAACCAAGATTTTGACACTCAAAAGCTGCCTGTTTTTTTGTTGCTTCTGGCTTCTCAAACTAACTTTTCTACCCAACCTCAACCGCAAACATGGCCTTAGTATCCCACCAATGTAGGATATGAGTTTCTAATTTCCTTACACAATTCACAAGTAGCTTAATTTGAAAATCAATTTTGTATTCACCACTCAATCGTTTTGAGCATTTAAGGTACCGTTATAAATGTCTCGAGAAGTAAAACACAAAACCATAATTTCATGATTCGAATCTCTATCTTTACTCATTAAAAATATGTCTAAGAATTTTCAATTTATCATGATTTTTCAACAAACTCCTCCAGCACCGGCTTAACTCTATCTTCATGTGAGTCCACCGATCCATACTCTTTGAACTCTGCCATCACCCTACCTCATTAATGTTGGATCATGACTTTGTCTCTGATTATTAAGAATGGGCATGAGATTCGGACCCTACCTTAAAAACCATTCAGTCGGCTTATCCAAGTCTACTGATTATCCATCAATACACGAATTCTGGATCCATATAACCAAAAATTATTCAGTCGGCTTTTAGCCCTCTTAGCATCTTTCATGATTGCAAATCGAACGAACTTGAATATTTTTAAACTTTAAACTTGGTTTTTTTTATACGCTTGGTGAAATATTAATTTTGTATGGTTTATTTGTGATAGACAAACCCAAAACGGGGGGTCAAAACTCAGGAGCACCGTCGTCTGATAATGTTACACAACCACAAGGTAATTTATATATCAACTTTAATAGTTATTATGCGATAATATAGCGTGGCCTTTTATTTGCTTTTAGAAGACATTTTCATGCTGTCGATGGGGAATTAATATATGATAGTGAAAAAGCTTTTTGTGGTTAATTTAGGGTATGTTTTAAATATCTGAATTGATCATTTGTATCAAATTTAAAATATATAAAAACATATATAATCTCTAACATTATTCGATATATGACATAAAACTATACACTATGAAGAAATAAATAATCGAAATATTAAGACACAAGAGAAAAATAATATAAATAATTAAATTTAAAACGAATTTATTAATGTGTCGAAATTTTCATAAAATAATATTTATGTATATATTGATTGTGACCATGACTTGCTGGAAAAAAACTAATATGAATATGCATGATAAAAAATTTGGGAGTGATTCTATTATTGATTTTGACACTTTTTCGATATATATTATTTTTGCATATTATATGTTTTGAGGTCTTAATTCATTTTATATTTTTTTTATAATTTATTAAAATGATTTGGAACATTTCACCATAAACTAATCGACAAGACACGTTGTAAATTTAATAAATTTACTGTCCATTGAAATATACCGAAGTAGACGCTACAAGTTTAATGTATTTTATTTTGTTTTTACCATGTGATTTCTACTTTTGGAATAAATAATGATAACGAATTAGATTTCTTTTACTGATGATTTTTCTAAAAGAAATTTGTCATTGATCAAATTAAAATGCTACCTAATTTACTGATAAATAACTGTTTGAATGCGGGCAGGAATGATAGAAAATATAACAACAGCAACAGCCGACAAGGGAGATGCAGACAAGATACTGAGGATGCTGGAAAGGAACAACCACGCCATTGTCCTCACCGGAAGTGCAGGAACAGGGAAAACATGGCTGGCCAAACAAATAACCAAGTCTGCCGTCAGCAGAAAAGGCCACTTCTACATGTCTCTCTGGTTGTCTCTGAGCCTGAAAGAAAAGCAGGACCGGGGCAAGTCTCTTCTCCATTCAATTGCGCGCCAGTTGTCCGTCCCTTACGTCGGCAGCTCCTGGGAAGATGCCGTCTTTAACACCGACTCTACCAACGACGAGAAAAAGGAGGTGGTGGATGAGGATCCGTTGAAGCTGGGGCGCAACGTAGCCGATAAGCTTAAGTACAAGGAAATGGAGGAAAAAGGGGAAAAGGAGAAGGATGAAACTGCCACGTTTCTTCTGCTGGTGTTGGATTCTGAAGGAGAGGTAAAGATTGATGAGTTGCTTCCTTTGAAGAATCTCGTTGATCGCTTACTTCCTTTGGCTTCTGAAGGATCAAAGGAGAATCCCATTGCCAAGGAACTCGAGACTCTCGAATCCAAGGGCAATATCAAGGTCTTAATCACATCAACTGGAGGAGAGTTCAAGTCTAGTGACTCTATCTGGGAGATCAAAGTCGAACCCTTTTCCCAAATTGAGGCGGTGGAATTCTTAAAACAAAAGCCTGGGAACGTCTTTCCTGATCATCATCCGAAATTCCAAACATTGTGTGAGGCCATTAAAGCACATTGTCGAGAGAAAAGCAAGGTTTTGCCTGCTCAACTTATCATGTTAGCAGAAGCTTTGAAGCGCATTGAGAAAAAAGTGCCCGAAGAACAGGACCTTGCTTCACTCCAACTCTTGAAGGTTGCAGCAACCACTGATGCCATGCCGCTTCTTCGTTTCGTTTACGAGACGTTGATCGACCAACGTTTGTTTGATTTCTTTTGGCATAGCTGGAAGTTGTTGGGGCATCATGGTGGTGTTCAGTACAACGAGCTGATCGCTCACTGGATCCTTGAAGGCCATCTAGATCTTGCTGATGGTATCAAGAAGGCTTACGAGAAGGGATACGATATCATGATGGAGCTCGTGGATCTTGGCATGCTGAAGATGCAAGAGGACAATCTCATTGTTTTCGAAGGAGCAGCACGTACTCTCGAGGATCATGACTGTCGAGAACTCTTTGAGAAATCGAACCTGGGGCTGGCCGGCTTGCTCATGGGTGAAGATAGCAAAGTGTTTGAAAGAATGGCACCTACTGATGGCATGATGAGAACTGTGAGTGTGGATAAGAAAGGGGAATTGGTTTCCTCATTGCTGATTGATGGAAGCAGTCTATGCAGGGAAAACCCTGATACGTTCTTTAAAGCAAAGCAGGATCATCTCAAAGTTTTGGCCCTTTTTGATCCCAGGATGACATCGCTCCCGGAACCCGTATCGGAAATGAAGAACCTGGTTCTGCTCGTGTTAAGAGGCTGTTATCTGCTCAACTCAGTCAATTGCATTAAGAATCTGGAAAAATTGGTGGTCCTGGAGATATCTGGTTCTCCCTATCTGACGCAAATGGATGAAGATCTTCTCGAAACAATGACCAAACTTAAAAGCCTTAATCTATCTGCACTAGGAATCAACTCATTGCCTTATGTCTCCACCCTGAAAGAACTACGGAGGCTCATCATTAGAAAGTGCCGGTACCTGGAAGCTCTGCCAAAGCTGGCAAATCTCAAACAAATTGAGGTAATTGATCTTTCTGGCTCCTCATCTTTGAAAAAGCTCCAAGAAAAAAGTTTCAAGTCATTTAAGGAGCTTCGATTCGCCGATTTCTCTGGAACCAAAATAGAGAAACTACCGATTGTTCAGACCCTTCCGAATCTAAGCATCCTCTTGGTCAAAGGATGTGATAATTTGGCTGGACTGCGCTTCATGAAACATCTGCCAAAACTCAAGGTACTTGATGTTTCAGGTGCTACTAGGATAAAGGAAATATTCTATGATTGCTTTGATGACACTGAAAATCTTAGATTCCTTGACCTATCCGAAACGGATATTCGGTTTTTGCCCGACAGCCTCGGCAAACATCTCTGTGATCTCAAACTGAAAGGTTGTTCTAAGCTTGAAAAGCTCCTGAGCTCAACAGGGCTCACTGACCTACAGTCTCTTGATCTTTCCCATTCCTCTGGTCTGGAAAAGTTTCCAGATGATTTTTTTGTAAACCTGACCAGTCTTCAGTCCCTTGACCTCTCAAACTCCAAAGTTAAATGTTTCCCATCTCTTTCCAAACTTCAGAGTCTTGCCAAACTTTATCTAAAGGGTTGCTCGTTCGAAAGACTTACCCAGTCGAACTCGAAAACCTTTGGCTCCTTTCAAGGGCTTACTAGCCTTGTGGAACTTGATCTCTCGGATTGTAAGAGCCAGGCTGAGCAATTGCCAAGCTTGGAAGGTCTTAATTTGCTTGAGGTTATTAAACTTTCAGGTTATAAAGCTCTGTCAGAAATAGGTTCCTTAGAGCGCATGTCTAAGCTTCAAGAACTCGATCTCTCAGAAACCCAGATTTCAACCCTACCAAAGCTATCTCCTAATCCTACCAAACTCCATTCCATTATTCTAAATAAGTGCACTCAACTCAAAGAAGCTCCAGATTTTAAAATCCCTCCGCAGCTTGAAGAGCTTGACGTACGTGGTACAAACTCTTTGAACTTGAAGGGAATCGATTTTGAAGCATTGAGTTGCCTGGCTTCGCTTAGAAAACTCAGGCTATCCAAAACTGCATTTGATTGCATTCAATCTTATTTGGCAAATTTGGAGAAACTTGAGGTTCTGGATCTTTCTGGAGAGGCTGTGGAGTCTTTGCCATCCTCTTTTGCCAGCCTTACCAATTTACAGCAGCTTTTGTTAAAAGGTTGTTCGAGCTTAAAGGAGTTGCCATCACTGAATTCATTGAGTAAGCTTGAGGTGCTTGATCTATCAGGGACCCAAGTAAAAGATATTGGAGACAAAATTTCACAGTTGAGAAATATAAAGAGTCTTCATCTACCTGAGGAGTTGGCTGAAGAATTTAAAGACGGGAAGAACGTTGACGCCTTGCCGATGGAGCTAAAGCTGGATCACTGTTGCATCTCTCAGCCTTCTGATCAGATTCCTCAAGTGGATAAGAAGCCAAGAATAGTTGTGCAAGGCGCAGAAGTCCTCAAAAGTTCGAAGGAAAATTCCACATTGCTGGAGAGTATCAGGCATTCGATTTTGTCTGTTCGAGCACAAAGCAAAGATGAGGACAATTACAGTGACAGCCGTAAGCATATCTTCGGTGATGTCTACTCCAAGATGAGAAAATTACTTCCTTCTGAAGCAAAAGAGGGCCAATCTTTGGAAATCCATGGATTCGATGCTTTTCCCGCTGGTATTGAGGTTCTTGTTGAGCATGCCAAGTATGTCTTCTTGGTTGAAAATGGTTTTATAGAAAATTTGTCTGATTTAAAGCCTGATAGCTTGAAGAACATTAATGGTTGTTGGTTAGAGCGATGCAACAACATGGAAAGCATTTTTGTGGAGGCGGATCAAGGGAAGTGGGGAACCCTTGAGATCCTATGGATTTCGAACCTTCCCAAGTTGAAGAGTTTGTACGAGGAGAAGGTTCAATCCCTGAGTTTTGGGAGCATAAAGCGTTTGTACATTGACTGCTGCCCGATGCTTGAAAGTGTTTTCCCATCAGGGATCCCTGAAAACCTCGAAACTCTCGAGATTACATTTTGTGATAACTTAAAGAATTTGGTTGGAGATAAAGGCCCGGACGACAAGGAAGTGCAGACCCCGGATTCCACAAATCAGAAAGTGCAAACAGTGGATCCAAAAGACAAGGAACCTGAGATCAAGATGTCCACAAACAAGAAAGAGCCGAGCACGTCAGCAGGCAAGGAAGAACCGGCTAGGACCAAGAGTTCAGCCCCAAAACAAGTGCAGGAGATGAGTTCAGAAGATAAAGTCAAGGAAAGGGAGGCGCTGGCTGCAAGTTCAGAACGTTCAGTAGACAAGTACAAGGAAGCGGAGACGCATGCTGCAAGTTCTGCAGACAACGAAGGCAAAGGACCAGAGGGTGCAAGTTCAGTAAACAAGGGCAAGAAGGACAAGGAAGTAGTAGACAAGTACAAGGAAGCGGAGACGCATGCTGCAAGTTCTGCAGACAACGAAGGCAAAGGACCAGACGGTGCAAGTTCAGTAGACAAGGGCAAGAAGGACAAGGAACTAGAGATGCAGGAAAAAGGACCAAAGGATGCAAGTTCAGTAGACAAGGTCGAGAAGGACATGGAAGTGGGGACGAATGTTGCAAGTTCAGCCAACGAAGTGCAGGCCCGGACGCAAACCACAAGTGGAACCAATCTCAAGCATTTGCATATATCCTGTTGCCCAATGCTTGTAACTGTTTTCTCATCACAGCAGGTGCCTGAAAAGCTGGAAACGCTCCGAATCAAGCGTTGTGATAAACTGAAGAGTGTGTTTTCACCGGAGTCGTTCAACCCTGAATTACCAAACTTGCACACCTTACATCTGTCAGACCTGCCAGCTTGGACTAGATCTGAAACCGGATTCCGGTACAAAGAATCAATTAAAAGGATCATAAAGTTACCCAAATTAAAGGAAGACAACAGAGGACCTCAACAAGCAGGTTGGCCATGCATACTCATAGCTCCCCTGCATCTTTTCACTTCATATAATAATTCTACTGACATTATCATTATCTTTAAATACAAATCAACTATCTTGTCTCTGTTTATTTTGTTCTGAGGCATGACAGAAATAAAAAGTGGACAAGGTAACAAATAGAGACAAATAAAAGGAGGGCAGCCTAGAAGGTTAGATCATCTTAAAGGTGGACATATGAATCTCCGGTAAGTCGGATTGGTTTGTTCCAGTAGAAAAGCAAAGAGATACTTGAACTGAATACAAAGAGAGATGATATCTTTTTTGTTTAAACATATTGGCCTAACCGACTAACCCTATTCTAAACATTGATTTCTGGTGGGAATTGCAGGTATTTCAATATTTAGCAATACAATCATAAATGAATGATCCAAGCTGCAAACTGCCCCCAGTTAATACAGAAGACAATAAATGGTTTCCAGGATGAGCTTCGTGTTTTTATGCTTAGTTTCAAGTATTACGAGAGTGCCCTATGTTTAAAAGACTTTTATAATTTCCTGAATGTACTACTATTATTTAGTTTAAGGGTTTGAGTGTGTATCAGAGTTATTTATCAGTTCATGTCCATTTCTTTTCCCAGCGTCCTTTCAATAAATTTGTACTATTAGACTTGGAAACCTTCTCTCTTTATGTACCTTCAGATAGATTTTATAATTTTTATATATTTATATGTATGAGTTTTCTTGAACTTCAATTCTACAATTTTGATTTTCTTTTTACTAGGGGACGGAAGGCGCAAAGTGGCCTAACTCCCTCTCATGAATCTCAAGTACTACAAATTTTGGTTTAATAACAATTAAAAATACAAGGGTTTGTTAAAAATTTAATCAAGCAGGGATGGAATTGAAGAAGGGTTAGCCTGTGTTGTATAAGCTTAAATATTAGACAAATTAGGCTTTGTCCCAATTTTAAGTTTAAATACTTAATATGCACTTGTATTTTTTAAATTCAGTAATTTGATCTCTTAATGTTTGATCTTGGCTCTGTCATTGTTCTGTGCAAGGACGGAGAAATCTATAACTTCACTAACTTGAGCATCAGAACTTGCAACGGAGACCCAACTCCGACGCACTCTGACCTCCATTCCCTGTCTTGCAGGTATTCCTCCACCTAATCAGTGACCGCCTTCACCGGTGCTCAACAAGTGTAATGCATATGGGATCTAGAAGCCTGGTAATTGGTAATGGTATCATATCTTACTATAAGAAAGAAATAACTTCAGCTGTACGGTATATCCATGTGTGGTGTGGTTTGGTTATATACGCATTCACTTATGTATTTGCTTTATTAAAGTTGATGAAACCAATTTCTCAACCCGCTCTCTGTTTCTTTTTACTTTTTCTTGGTGAGAATCCTCCTTTGAGTTTTTCCCAAGTCATCCCATGATCATTCTTTTCTTGTTTTACTGAATTCTAAAGCTAACTTCACCAAAAAAAAAATATACATCAGCCAAGCAGGAAACGTATGATTCTTTCAAGAAATGGGTTCACCTATTCGAATCGAATTCCATCATATTCATATAGTAATAAAAAGGCATACAAGAAGGGGAACATAAGCAGTGGTGATCAAAGTTATACATAGAAAGTAAACTATACAGTCAACTTGGGAAGCTGAAGTGAATGCTCAACTCCCGGGTTGCGAAGGTGTTTCCTAGGGCCACGAAAGCTTCCGTGATTCATTCGATGTGATTTCGCAATTGAACCAACAACTCCGTGGCAGCGGCTGAACCCATCGTCATCGAGGATGCGAAAATCAAGAGGATAAGAAGTACAAGGGATGTAAACAAGGGCTTGAAGTGCACCATTTTGTTGATGTCCTTGTTTTCTGTTGGAGAGTGGTGGGATGGAGGGATTTATAATGAAGAAGAAAAATACTCAAAGCAAAGGGCATGTGGAACTTTGCTTTGGAGTGAAGTCACCGAGATAAATGATTTCAGCTTTCCACTTCCACAAATATGGATGGGCATTCGATCAAATCAAGTCGGCTAAAAAAAATTTTGAGTTCGTCCGGTTAACGAGTTCTATTTTATAACTCAAACTCTATTTAATTTTTTTCGAGTCAAGTTAAGTTGTTCGAATTTCTGTTCAAATTTAATTATAAATACTTATAATATTAGGATACTAATTAATTCAAATTTAAACAGTTTTCTATAATCATATACACTATATATATTTTTTCATATTTTTTAAACGCGATACACATATATCAAGCAAAGATGAAGGACTTAACTCAAACTTAAAATCTATCTATTAATTATTAAAAATTTTGAATTATTCAAATTTTATTTTATAACTTAAATTTTATTTATTTATTTTAGACAAATAAAGTGTCTTAATTTTTCGAAGCAAGTCAATTAATACCTATAAAAAATTGAATGTTAGACCTAAATAGGGTAGTGGGGAGAGCGGTTATTATGGTTGGGGTTGGAATTTAGGGCGGTAGGGAGAGTGATAGCTTTAGATATTTTGCATTGTTGCACGTGAATTTTTGCGGTTGCTTGGTTCAATCAGTTTAGATCTATGAACTAAGTTACTAATTGCGAGTTTATAGTTCAGTAAGTATTATTATAAAAAATAAACGGTCTTGATAATGTGTGAAAATTAAATTAAAACAAAATTTATGTACATAATTAAAATAAAATTAAAAATTATGTATCAAATTATATATTTGGCTAAGTGTAATTTTGATATTTATTCCTTATTTATTTTTAAGAAAAAACATGCTACATCTGAGTAATTATAATAGGAAACTAATTGAATAGATATTAAGTGAGATTAGGGGTGCTCAAATGATTAATTCAGTCGGTAATCAAAACGAATTTATTAAAAAATTAATCTTTAAATATTAAATAGATTATTTTTTGAAAGTAATTAATCGAACAAAATGAATTTTGGTTAATTCGATCAATTTTTGAATTAACCAAAATTTGTTATAAGTAAATATAAAAAAAATAGTTTAGATATTTTTTTAACTTTAACTTTGGGTAATATTTTTTTAATATGGGTTAGAATTAGTTGTGTCTTAAAATTTGAACGGATGTAAATGTAATATATATTTAATATTACAGGCTTGCTCAGGAAGGGGTAGATAGGTCAGTCAGATTTGTTGTGGGTAGCGGAGTGAATTGTTTTTCAGGGTTGGTTGTTGGGTTTCGTAGGGGTTGTAGTTTATGTGAAATAGTGGCATTAGTCTGATGATTATGTATTATCCATTCAGATCAATAAAAGTGAGCACTCTATTTTTCTTATAAAGGATTAGAAGGGATTTTTAACGAGATTCTTTAATTTTCAAATATATATATATTTAATATTTGTGATTAATTAATCAATTTTAAATCAAATTAATTGATAATCAAAATTAAAAAAAATAATCGTATCAAATAAAATTTTGGGTAAACTACTTACGTGACTACCGAACTTTGGGGTCGTCCTATTTTGACCACTAAACTACGTAATTCGTCAATAAGACCATCAAACTTTTAAATTTATCCTATTTTGACCCATGGCTGTTAAAGTCTAATGGAGGAGGTGATGTGGCAGTTAACAAAATTTTGTATAATTACACATTTGATCCCTGTTAGTTATCTATTATATCAATTTGGTCATAATATTAATTTAATTATATCAATTTGGAGCATTGGAGTGTTTTCAAGTTTTTCAGGGAAGGCCCAAACAAATATTTTTTTTGATAAAAGTCGTTAGTTTTATTAAAAGGAAAAATATTTAAAATTACAATAAAATTTTACAATCATAAACATAAACTAAATATATAATCTATACATTTTTTTTAAAACCATTGAAACAAGAAAATTATTTATAACTCAACCAAAAACTTAACAAAAGAACATATACAAAAAACACTAATAATCGACGATGAAGGATAAAATCATCAACACGAACACTAAAAAATGCATATAACACTAAAGGCACGTTGACGGAACTGTCATTACTACAATTCAATCCGAACAAGAAATAGTGACTACGCGTACCCAAATCTAGCTCGAAGGTCCAAAACAAAGAAGATTAATAGGATAACAAGTACCCACGTTGGCTGCGACCGAACCCTCTTCCTCATGTCCTCGTAATTTATTTTCTTTTGTATATAAAATATAAAGTGGAGACTAAGAAAGATTAATTCTTAAATAAAAAAAAATTGATTTTAGGTATGAATGAAATTTATTTATACCATTGTGGTGGATGGAGTTGAATAATGAGTATACAAAACAATGATATTTAGAGGACATTAAAACTTGTGTTTTGAGACGATATTTAGATCAATAATTTAAAATTATATTAAAGAAAAATATTTAATTCAATGCTTAAAGAATCACTGTCGATGAAAAGAATCTGAATATTTATATGGAACTTCAGGTTAGGTCTTTTAGTTATTAGTAGAGTGAAATACCCTGATACTTGAGGACAGGACATTGGTTCGTCACTGGTTGTTTTCTTTTTATAGAGTTGAAGTTAAAATCTTGCAGAATAACATAAAGCTTGTACTCTTATTGAAGAGCTCTTGCAAGATTTTTTTATCACAAAGTATGATTTTATTCAAGAGGAAAATCGTACGTATTGTCTTAAAATGAAATAAAATATCACACCATAACAACATTTATAGGACCGAACATCAAAAGATAAAAGGAAAAACAGAAGCGAAAAAATGCAAAAAAAAAAAAAAACACAACACTAAACCTAAGCATTCCAGCCAACACCACCCACACCAACACTATTGTATTGGCATAAATAATATTTAAAGATAATATTATTGAGTTATTATTAATGAGTAATATTATTTTATGTATTTAATATGATTATAATATTCTAATACTTTTTTTAAAATATTAATTATTAAAATATTTAAAATATGTTAGTAATAATATAATATTCTTATTTTAATAAAATAATCTAGTCTAAATATTTTTATTTACAAAATTATAAAGAAATAATATTTTAATAAAAATTATATTGACATATAAAATTGTAGTATTATTTTTAAAATAATAATTATTAAAAGTTAAAATATATTTAATAATTTAAAAATATATATAATAAAATAATTTTATTAAAAGTAATTAATAATATTTATTATTAATAAATTATACAAGTCTTAATATTTTTATTTATAAAATTATAGAAAATAATTTTTTTAATTGTATTGACATAAACAATATTAAC
This sequence comes from Hibiscus mutabilis, assembly GCA_019671005.1. Classification (NCBI taxonomy): domain Eukaryota; kingdom Viridiplantae; phylum Streptophyta; class Magnoliopsida; order Malvales; family Malvaceae; genus Hibiscus; species Hibiscus mutabilis. The sequence continues at coordinate 48,592,625 of CM033737.1, forward strand.
TAAATTATTATAATATTTTAAAAATAATAATATTAATTTTTTATTAAATTATATTATTTATTGTATTTCATATTTACAATTAGTAATTTCTGGATAATTTACCAATAAGGAAAAAATGGTTTACACAGTTTTATCTAAACACCGTAAAATGATTTTAGAAGTTGTTTTCCAAAAATTAAAATTCATTTTACGTAAATCGCTTTTTAAAATACCAATTCCAGCGAGACGGGCTCTTGGACCACTTTTAGGTTATATACGCAACGGAATATGGACTCTTTGAGTTGCACATTTAGGTTTTATAATTTTTTTAAATAGATTTGGAATGATTATAATATAATATATGTTTATATTTTTTCTTAACTCTTTGATAAGACACACACATTACAAACAAAAGTTGTTTACATTTGGATCTCATAAGATAAAAACTATTATTTTTTCTACTGTGACCACTCATTGAATTCGAGGTTTTGTACTTCTCTCTTTATTGGTCCAATGTGTCAATTATTTTCACGAAGTATAACAAAATTCTCCAACTAACCAAAAAATTGAAATATAAAAAATAAACATAAATACTAGTGGGTGAATGTAGCATAGAAATTCGGGTTGGGTATGGGGTTTTCAATGTGGTAATGTAATTTTTTTTATAAGAATTATTAGATTTGACCTCACTTAATTTGTTAGGGTATGAGGTCAACAGTATTTATTGTAATGGTGTGAAAATCTTTCATACCTTATACTTTACTCCTAACCTTATTGGATGAAAATCATGGCTCTGTCACCGAAAACTACACATGAATTTTGTTTAAATATGTAATTTTATATATAAATTTTGATTTGTATAATCATGTACATGAAGTTTTAATTTTTTTCGGTTTTCACAAATTATTAAGACTAATATCAACACATTTTCATTTTATCTTTAAATATTTTCTACACAAATATTTATGTCCATCTACTATTAAAATAAATGGATGTAATTAAAATCAATGTGTCATATATAGAATCGAAATAAAATAAAATTTTGATGTATATAAATATAAAAAATAAAATTTATATATAACATTATACATTTTTATACTCTCATTAGTATTATATTATCATAGTAATCGTGTAAATGTACATTAAGCATACATATATAATTGTAAAAATTGAAAAAATCCAAATAAACCAGATAAATAGTGCTTTGAAATACAAGATCATGGAACCCGGAAAAGCCCATTATCCGCCCAGTTTAACTTGCACAACAAGCCGACCCGAAATATAACTACCCTTTTCTTGGATCGGAAAACCTCTTTTCTTTCGTCGATTGAGTTTCTTGTTTTCCTCTTCAGAACTTCCATAGAGACACAGAAATCCAAAGTTGAAGTTTCTAAATCCTCAAGGCTTCAGCTTCTCTCTCTCGGTTTCGACTCCGTGGAGTGTATTTGAGATCCATGGCGGCCTTGCAATATCTAGAGTCTATTCAAAATGAACATCCAGAGCTAAGCGACTGGTATAATTCTCTTGCAGATCTGTATCAGAGGAAGCTATGGCATCAGCTCACTCTCAAGCTTGAGCAGTTCGTTGCTCTCTCCGTCTTTCAGGTCTTTCATTCTATTCCATGTTGTTTGGGTTTGGAGTTTGTAGATCTCTTCTGTATTTTGGTTTTTAGACTTAGGGAGTTGGGGATTTTGAATGGTGCTCATTACCTTTTTTCTTTTCTTTTTTTGCCTTTTCCCTAGGGTTTTATAATAGAATTGGGATTTCATTTCGGGGGTTATTTAGGGTTTTTATCTGTTCTTTTTACTATTTTTAGTTTTAATTTTGGAACGAAATAAATAAGAAATGTTCATTGCTTTGTTGTTCAATAACTTGAATATTGTTCAAGAAAGTATATTCAGTTGGGTTTTGCCGTTTATTTTTTATTGTAATGTTTTTAGTCATATAATTGGTGTTATTTTGCAGTAAAAAGGAAAATAATGGAAACCTTCACGCAGGACTAAGTTTGATAAAGTATATGAATAATGACCATTAGCATCTAAAGCTTTGTCATGTTTATTTCAGGAAAAAATTCTTCTCTTATTTGTAGAATTGAAAGCATTTGGGGCGATTCTTTTACACCTCTTGTTTTTGTATTCTACATCTGGAAAATTCAATTGTGGTTACTGCTCTGTTGTGTCAGTGTATAATGCATGAATAACTAATCTGAAGGGTGGTTTACTTGATGATTTTTCATTTTAAAAAGTTGGCTTTCTATTTGTTTTAGTGGTTCATCCGTACTAGATAATGAACTAATTGTGACACATGTGACATGTGCTAGATGTTGGCTAGGTCATCACAACTTTATCACCGACTTTGAGGCCAAGATTAATCCTCTCAAGCTTGCACATTTTGCTGTTATCGTTTCTCAGCAGTACTCAGAGAAAGAGGCTGCTATCAATTTTCTTTTTGAGGTGATTGGTAAGCTTCACGCTACTAAAGAGAAGCGCATGGATGAGCCAGTTCTTTACATTAAGATGCAAATTTCCAAATTCAAGCTTGAGCAAGGTGATCAAACGGAGTGCAAGGACCTTCTTGATGATGGGAATTGCATCCTCGACAGTATGACTGACATAGATCCGTCTGTATATGCTACCTACTATTGGGTTTCATCTCAATACCATAAATTTCGCCAAGAATTTGCTGAGTTCTACAAATGTGCTCTCCTTTATCTTGCTTACACATCAGTGGAGTCTCTCTCAGAATCTTTTAAGCTGGTATGTTTTTATAGGTCAATGTGTTTTCTGCCAGTCCAATTGTACTACCTTATGATATTCTTGGAGCTCGTTAATCTCATTTTCTTTTTCTAATGTTATTTGCATTTGAGACTACATATAATTGAATCTGGTTATTTGAAGCCTAGCATTGTACAAACAAACCCCAACGGTTGTTATCCATTAATTTTGCTTATTTATGAAGCTTTATGTTACAAACTTCCTGTTGTTCAGACTTCAGGGTTCCTCGGGGGTTATTTTTATAATTATTTAATAATCGTTTTATCAACCAATTCATGTAACACCAATGCCTCTGAAGCCTAAAGGCATGTCTTACTATTTTGAACCTTTTCTTTAATGCTAAAACCCCTTGTCTTATCTCCCATGTCTATAATTTTATTATATCATGGACGAATCTAGTTGCTATGTATAATTTGACAACAAAAATGCACAAAAATGGCATACCTCAGTTTGGAAAATAATGTTGATTGTGAGATTGCTGATGCGTTTAAATATTTTGTTTTCCTGCCCCTTCCAGCCCAGTCACAAAAATGGCATACCTTTTTATTTGGCAGTTGAATATATTTATCAGTTGACATCATTTTGTTCTATATTATTTTAATTTATTTGGTATAGGATTTGGCATTTGATCTGTCCCTGTCTGCTCTTTTGGGAGATAGCATCTACAACTTTGGAGAACTTCTTGCTCATCCAATTGTGAGTACATCTTTTATAAAGTTTCTTAATTTCATTATATGTTGCATCTGATGGTGTTACCCGCAAATTAGTTTCATGTCACCACAGCTATTTGTACCATTATTTATTTCAAATGATATTCCTGACTGTTGTTTGTTCCTTTTAACGAGTTTTGCATGTAAAAGTTAACTTTTAATGAATGATACTCTTACCTGCTTGTTATTTTCTATTTTATTAATCTGTGCAGCATGTATAAGTTAACTTTTAGAGCATGATACTGCTATTTGCCCGATATAATACCAGCAATGCTTCTTTGAGGCTTATTTCTGTGTTATTATTTAAAATCTGATATGGTTTTAATCTATGTTGGGGGTTTTGTTCAATTCTAATTTGGGCTGTTAATCAAGCTTTGGGGAGATGAAAATTTTAAAGCACTTTTTTTCAGTAGAGAGCTCCTCAAAAATGCTATGGAGATGATCAATGTAGTGCTTGATTAAGAAAATTGCTTCTAATTTCACAAAGATAAGGTTCATAGGTCTAGTTTATGATGCTCAGGTTAAATATATGTGGAGGTTCAAGGGAACTACTGGGCTGAAAGGTGCCAGTTGATAATGGCTTCTTTTTGTTTTGTACTTTTGTTTATTCTATTGCAAAATGCATACATGCTTAATTTTCATTGTGTAGGGCTGATTTAAATGGCTGCACACGCTGTAGGTTTTTTCCTTCTGAATTTCTTTGCTTTAATGTTTTTATTTTGTTATGTTTGAGATGGTGACATTTGGCATCTTTTACAGGTAAAGAGTCTTCTGGGGACCAAGGTGGAGTGGCTTTATCATATCCTCCAAGCTTTCAACAATGGGAATTTGGTTCGCTATGAAGAATTGTGTCGTGTTCACAATGCTGCATTGATGACTCAACCAGCCTTAGTTGAGAATGAGAAGAAGCTGTTGGAAAAAATTAATATTCTATGCTTGATGGAGATTATCTTCAGGTGTGTATGGTTGTTGTAATGTGTTCCCTACGGGATCAGATCAAAGTTGCTGATAATTGTAAGTGTGGTTAAAAACTAAACTATAAAATCTTTCTATGCAGCCGCCCATCCGATGATCGAACTATTCCATTAATAGTTATTGCTGAGAGAACAAAACTGTCAATTGAGGATGTCGAGCATCTTCTCATGAAGAGCCTCTCTGTAAGCTAAAACATTAATTATTTTTTATTATTTTTTTTTATACACGGGCTGTGTAAAATTTGTTTTACAGAATTTGCCTATTTTAGGCCTGAATCTTAAAATCTAAAACTATAAACCCTAAATAAGATCCCTAAACCCTAAATTTAACATACTTGTTTTACATGACCTGTTTATCAAAATATTTTCCAATTTTTAGTCTTTTTCACCTTTTTCTTTTCCTTTTAACTATTTTCATGACACTGGTAGTAGTTGAAGTCTCTATTTTTGTATGGGGATGCTTCATTGTATTACATTAATCTGGCTCCTGCATGTAGCCACTAGCTATTTTTTAGATGGTTCAAAATTCTAAGGATAACTTGTATAACCTTTTTGCGAATAATGACTGCAGGTTCATCTGATTGAGGGCATAATTGATCAAGTTGAGGGAACAGTTCATGTCTCCTGGGTGCAGCCAAGAGTTTTGGGGATCCCACAGATCAAATCCTTGCGTGAGCGGTTGGATAGTTGGATGGAAAAAGTACATACGGCTTCGTTATCAATTGAGGCTGAAACGCCTGATCTTGTTGCATCATGATTTTCTTGTCCGGTTCCTTCTTCCCATTGTAACAATTTCCTTTTTCGAAAGGAAAGGAAGGGGGAGTGAGCGGATGAGCAATGAGGATAGACATAAGTTAGTGATATGTGCAGCAGGTAGAGACATCTTTGTATGATTCATTTGAAGGTATTGCTTGATCCTTAAATCATTTTTCTGAAAGTATCATCCTTCTCTTTCTTTGACTTTGTATTATCAGATTTTCATTAGATACAATCAGATCCACTTTTTTTGTGAAAACTGAAAATTGGATTAAAACAGACATTAAAATTTTTCAAATAGAACGTTTTGACAGTTTTGTTGGACCTACAATGGCAGTTTTGCATGCCTCAGGATACAGCTATTTTAAAAGGAAGCGAATTCTTTATTAAACAAAACATCAAAAGGGAATTCCTTCTCGTTCTTTGAATTTGTAGCGTTAAATTGATAAAAGAGATTTTTCATTAGATACAATCAGATCCCCATTTTTATGTGGATGAAAGTGCATTTTGATTTCAGATTAGACCCTTTTCTGCATAATTTATATATTTTTTATTTGGCTTGCAATGCTATACTAGGCGAAGTGGCGCTTATGAGTCATTTGACTACTAAGATGCTTGATTAATTTACAATGATCGCCAGCCATTTGATTCATTTTATGCCGTCTTAATTTTAGGGTTTAAAGATTATTTAAGATTTGGATTTACGGAATTTATCTGATTTCAGATTTTTGAATAATTTCTAACTATATGCCCTAAAACCTAAACGGTGCTTTTTTCTTCTTCAAAATAAGCCTTATATTTCTCTAAACTAAATTCGTTTATGAAAACAAAAATAGTTTGGGATCTGAATCGCATGGATCATCGCCGTATGTTCCCAAGAACTACAATAAGCTCTTACAATGGCGAAGAATCAAACCTGGAACATTTTGATATTTTGGAAAAAATGAAAATACTACAGCTATCCTTATTCCATTTAGCAACAAGGCAACCATAATGTTCCTACAACTTTCTTTATACTTAAAGAATACAAAGCAAATTCAGAATTCAGTCATTCTTGACGCACAAACGGCGAGGAACTAACGTCTGTGCTGTAAAAAGAGTCCTCTCCTCCTCCGTAGTTTTCATCTTTCTTCTCTTCCCATTTGAGAACCTCTCTTATATATTTAAATGATTCATCAACAGTTACCCGGTGGTCCCTTGCCCTAGCTTGGGACACAAAAAGCTTATGTCCTGTAAGGGAAGCATAAAGATCCTTGAACTTCATTGCAACGTAAAAGTAAGCCTGTTGAGCCAGAGACTGGTGACTATGGACTTGTCTCACCGAACTGAAATCGTTGAACCACTCGCAAGTGCTTAAAGGCACCTGATTGACCTTGTCCTCAAAGAGATCATACTTGTTTAGCATCAACACAAAAGGGGTATCCTTAAAGCAAGGGTGCCTTATCATTGTTTCAAATAGCTCCTTGGTCTGCATCATCTTATTTTGAAGTAGCGATCCACTGCCGCTGCTATCTGGTGCTATCGACATCAGATCATAATCACTAAGGGCAACGCAGAAGACTACTACTTGCACATCTTCAAACATTTCCACCCACTTGCATCCTTCATTAATCCCCTTCGTATTTACCCTTATGAGTTGATACCTATAAAAGCGCAAGGGTTAAGTTAGCTTTTGACAGATACAAGATCAAATCTCATATGAACTCATGTAATCAGTTCTATTTAATCTGTGAATGTATTGAAAAATATGATAAAGAAAAGATTGTAAACGTTGGTGCTGATGAGACCATTATTGAAGAAATCTTTCATTTAAGGCAACAACAGAATGTCAGGAAAGAATTACTTGGTTAGGGGGTGGGAGGGAGCTTCCAAATTGTCTGTGTAGGTTTCAGACATTGGACTACGATCATCGAGCGAAAATTCTATGATAGCCAAGCCATTCCCTTGGGTGACCCCTTCAGCATAAAGAATGTCACGATCAGTAGGTTCATATTCATTGCTCGACACCTCAACAGCCTGAAGGAAACAAAAGCATATCACACGGTCAAGATATTGATGTGAATTTGAGTTCACTTATTTCTTCCTTGAAATCTTGTTCGAGTTGAATAATTTGAATACCAATGGCCATGTAAAATTTTGGCAATGATTAAGCCAACATATGATGCATAAAATGTAAAAATAAGTTGACATACCCTGCTTAAGAAGTACTCCGCAACATCCGGAAGAAAGTGAAGCTCATCTTTTCTTCTATAAGTGTGCTGTATAGCAGGATCTTTCCACAACTCCTCAACTAATGGAGCATACTCACGCGTTGCCGCAGGGAAAAATGCATCCAAATCTCCAGTGGCTATAATGTCCAGAAGCCAATCAGCAAAATGCTTTAGCCTCGGGTTAATAGAATAGACACACTGGTTAGTTTCACCAGAATCTACCTCTCCTCCTGAAACAAGATTAAAGTATGTTTACATGTTGAAAGTGTTGCAATTATGTTAATTTGTTTTTTTGCTAGCTCTGAGAGACCTTAGAAGCATCATCACATACATGGCTTCTATAAAACAAGCATTATACATATCATCAAATTACCAGCTTCAGTGTTCTGATCAGCGGCAGCTAGTTCTTGTATTCCAAACATTGCCCCCTCCTCAAACTGCTCCCGCTCATCCAGTAATATACTAAGGTACCTGTACATATTGCTCTGGATCATCAATTTCAGATCCTGCAGTTCTTCAGCAGAAAACCCATTTCCATACAAAAATTTTGCCTGTTCAATAATGAATAGTTAACATTAGATAAAATGTCATCAACTGCAATTTAATGACTTTACAAACTAGTCATATTTGCTGACTTGGGTAAATAATATAGCTTTATGTAAAAAATAGTTGTCTTTGCTGAATTGTGTCAATAACATATAGAGATGCTAGCAACTGAATGCATCACTTAAGCACGATGGGGAATTAGGCACATCTAAATAATTTATATACCATATACATTCAGCCCATTCCATTGAAAGCATTGTTGGAGTTAAACTATATGCATATCCACAATTTAAAGCTTCCCAATCACCTTAAATATTCCTCATCTAATAAATTGGAATGGCAGACATTTTTCATGATCAAGCAAGATATTCTTGCCAACTTCCTTGTAGGTATAAATTTTTTTAGTGTCCTTACTTTCATTTTCAGTGCATCTTAAAGCAATTGGTATGGAAACATAAAGCATAATTGTTAGAATAAAATAGTCTAATAGCAACAAGAAAATACCAAACCTGCTTGAAGATGGTGCTTGTTCCAGAGCCTTGAAGCCCGAGTAGAAGAAGCTTCTGGGTTCGTTTTTGCTCTACATAATTTGGAACTGTAGTATAATTGCTAGCCTCCTCTCTCGCTCCTTGAGGTTGACCATGGGGGACAGGCAAAGAAAACAAGGTACAGACAAAACGAGTTGAGGCCTGTATCGTAAAAACCATATCCACATCACATATAATTATAATAACCATGGTACAACTGAGGCTGCTAGAAATTTACAGACCTTCTCCCAGATGTTTCCTCTAATGTTATTCTGACCTTCTTCCTCATAGCGACCATCATCATAGACCCAAAAATGAGTGTCACGAGGACACTGCACATTTGCCAACTGAACATATCAAAAGGATACATCATGATTAGTTGATACAATATGATGACATGCATTTGACATCTTGTATCATTCCCATTAACATTTTTATCAGATGCTAAAGTAAAACATATATTAAGATGTCTAAAGGAAAGGCATAATACAGGAAACTAAGGTGTTAAAGAGTTTTGTAAAAGGAATCTGTTACTTCTAACTGGTTATGATTTCCTCTATGGAAAAGCATAAAAGGGTGAGAAAATATAGCATCACAAGAGCATGAGAATGAGAATCCTAAATGAACGGAATCAAACAGGAAAAAAAAAACAATGATCAACGGCAATTAATAATAGATTCTGTATTAACTTTTATATTTCTTACCTTTAGCACCCTCAATTCAAGTTTTGTAATTTCCCTTCCATTGATATAGACTTCAGTATTGCCATTGCTTGCATCAGGATTAAGCTTGCCTGTGAAGTTTAGGTTTGAACTAATGGCCCGATCTGGTTTTTCTCCCTCCTGCCAATTCAATAAGAAGAGATGGTTGAACCAAGTCCCCACATTCTAGATGTTCCTCTGCTTGCTTGTTTGATTAGAAAAACCAAGTGAAAAATAAAATAGCATGTTGAGAATACAAACTTACCTTTCCCCAGAGACCAGATTCCTTGTCATACCAGTATCTTCCAGGCTTCAACTTTGTAGGAGGTAAAGGACATCCAAGTAATTCAGCCATCTCTTCAGGCTTCAGTGGATATCCATTCACAATTAGCTGCTCTGGACGGAGCTGATTAGCAGAACATTCTTTCTCCGCTTTCATAATCTGCTTTACCTCCAAGGGACTGAGTAATCGAGACAAGAGCCTAGAATGTTTACCTAACCTTAACCGCTTTGATTCATCAATTGGCTGGCCAATGCATGTCACACATTTTCGTCCTTCAGGCATCGAGCCCATAGCCCTAAGCACACAACTGCTGCAATACTTAGCATCACAAACCAGGCAAGATTCCTTTGTTTCCCATTTTCTCTTACCGCAACGATAACATACTCTTTTCTTCCTCCTTTCTGTTGAAACACCAACGTATTCAGGAAAAACTCTCTTATCTATATCCACATCTTTCCTCTCTGACTTTTCAACAGTATTGAATGTAACAACTGGAACTCTCTTTCCTTCATTAACAGCTCGTCTAGGAGGATTACTTAGAGGATTGCCAACTGAGCTGGGAGAAGCTGAAGGAGAAGCTGAAGAAAAATCAGGATTTTTCAACACAGACACTATGGACTCGGAGCTTGCCGAAACCCTTGGACTCTGAGTACGCGGACTTGTGACACCAGCAATATAAGACACTGGCAAGGGGATTGGCTCAATCAATGGGGGAGCAGTATTAGCAACTGACCTTTGGGACTGTGACAGTGCTTCTGCAGTAGGTATGGCATGTGAATTTACATCAAGAGGCTCAACTCTAGGTACTTCATAAGCAACTGGAGGACCCATATACTCCATTGCTATTGAGTAATCAAGCTCTAATGAATCTTCAGGTAGCGAGGCACCAGGTGGAAGCATCTTCGCGACCAATTTTTTCCAACTCTCATCCTCCTTTTGCTCCATTTTTCGGGATATAATACCAAAAATCTATATGCCGGACTAGAGGTTCAAAGTGCCACTTCTTAGGTATCACCCATATAGATCAAACTACGCTCTAAAGCATCCAGTGATATGCTTGGATAAGCTCAAATTACCTGGAAAGCAATCATCAGAACGATGAAACTTTTTTATGGTCCTCTGTAAAATAGTCACCAAGCAGCCAGAATTCAACATACAAAGTGTCAGCCTAAGAAAGCCTTCAAGTTTGAAAGGCTAAATTGGAAAAGATCAACCATTTGACCCAAATTAAATGAAATAAAAGAAAATTCAATGGTTCAAGAACCGACCATGACATACAGGCAAGATTTGATTAAACAACCAGCACTCTTAAAAAATAAGTAACTGGAACAATTGGCAGTCAGCCAAGAGAAAATAAAGGAAAATCCATTTTGTTAAGTTTGTCCAAGAGAAGACTTTTACCCAGAATATACTAAATCCCTACGAGATTGCTATAAATGATGGTCAAATAGTAAGATAGGGTGGTGTTAAAAGTAAAAGAAATTTTCAACTTTAAGAAAAATATGATTGGATTCAGTTATGATCAAACAGTAGACATTTCAAGCTTCATGTGAACTTATTCAATACCAGGGGCCTAGCAAGATTTTCCAACTTAAAAGAATAAAATTGAATAAGTCTGCAAAGAAAAACATTAGCAGGCAGCCATTGACATATTACAAACATATAGTATACAAAAGCCCCCAAATAAAGGAGCTTGAAAAACCAAGATTGAAGAGAAAAACGATAGGAGATGAAAGCAAAGGTAGGAAATATAGTAAAAGAAAGTGAATAGAGAAAAAATATACCTTGAAGAAATAGGACAGAAAATGAAAGTAAATCTCAGAGAGGAAGAAAGAAACCAGAGAAACTCTTTGCTTTCCGTGCTTCGAAGAACACAAAGAAAAGACGAAATCCCAGAGTCGGAGATGGTAAAATAAAAAACAAATCTTTGAAAAAGAGCCTGCACTACAACACATTCACCATTTGCAGAGAGACAGGAGAAAACAAGAGAGGGTGATGTTCAAGTTTGTTCATTTTTGTTTCAAGATTTTTCATAAGCAGTTGAAATGATGTGGAAGTTTCCTTTCAAATTATTTGTGTTGGACCACGAAATTTTTTTTGAGTTACTTAAATTTATAAGTCTGATTTTACTATTTGTGAGCTTGGAAAATGTTTTTCCAATCAAATCATAATTTATAAAATGGGTTAAATTAGGCCTTGCTGGGAGGACACTGTTAATTTGCATTGTTTATATTGTTTTATCTATTTTAATTTAAAGTTTTTATATTCATATAAATATATATATTTTATAATATATATTTTTAATGTGATATACATAATATATCAAAAAAATATTACAAAGAATATTAAAATTGATCAACTAAGGATAAAAATTATTTTCAAAATATTTTCGCTTTTTTAGAATAAATTTATTTATCACGAGTTAAATTAAAATGAGTTTTTTTTTGCATTAAGTTAAATAATTTAATTTTTAAGTTTACATTTGGTGCGTTGTGGAGTGGGCGGGTGATGTTCACGGTCGGATTGTTTGGGTCGTGGGAGTGGAAAAATCTTAAACCATAGTAAAAAATTTATCAATGTTAAAGTGATTATCTAAGGATAAAATTATTCCTAAATGTGGGCATGGAAAATGTGGATCCAGACATCATAGTACTATGGGCCAAGGTGGGCCGTGCTGGGAGGACACTGTTCCATTTTAAGATATTTACAAATAAAATTATTACAAGAATTAAGAAGAGCAGATAAATTTTTTTTGAATAATTTTAAAGGTGATTATATGTTTACGTACAACTTGCAAAAAAAATTATAAAAATTATTTGTCTTTTTAAGTAGTTCTTTCATATCATAACACTCAAAAATTAAATTCTAAACTATACCTCTAAATTCTAAATCCTAAACAATAAAACCTAAAAAATTCACCTTACCCTTAATTTCATAAATTCTAACCTTAAGCTTTAACCCTAAACCTAATTTTTTGCCATAAATTCCTAAAAATTTTTTTAGATTTTGTCCTCCTACAAAATTTTTTAAAAATATTTATTCTAAAATAAATTTATCATTTTTTTAAATATTTATATTTGAGTTCTCAATGAACGATTAAATTTATTTTTGATACATTGATCGATAGTATATGATATTATGTTATTAAAGTTTTTTTTTTTTAAAAAATAAAATAGTTTTATTTTTAATGAAATATTATTACTTTTTTCTAAAAATCAAAGGAAGATGAATGGATGTGGAGAATCAAAGTCAAAAGGTCAATGACTTGAAAGTTGAAAAGGGGGACAAGAGAGAAGACAGTAATTAATCTCAAATGGGGACCATATGGGAACAATACGGTGAATAAACCTAGGGCCTTTTATTATGGTTGTTGGAGAGTTCAGTTGTATTTATATATCGGGTGGGTTTACCCTCACTGATCTTATGTTAGTGGGTAAATTACAATTTTCATCACTTGATTTTTGTTATTATTTCTGTTTTGGTCATTATATTTTTAAACTTTTTAATCAAATCTTTAAACTTTTGATTTATTCTTATTTTGATCACTTAAGAGTTAAATCATAAAAGGTGACATGGTTATCACATGTGCTGACGTTGACTGCTTTTTTCTAACAATGACAACCACTTGTCATCCATGTCATTTTTTATTTTTTCATCTTCTTTCCTTGTTGATACTGATATATAAATTTTTTTGATGTCTTTTCCGATCACTCAAGACACGATAAACTCACTCCATCATCTCTTACCACTCTATTAGTTTAGATTTTTCAAAATCTCGTGAAACCCAAAAACTCATCAAACTCAACCTAAAACCAAAAACTCATGAAACTTCAAACCACTTTTATCTACAATATTCATCGTTCGATCATCATGGAATCAAGATACACAACTTGTTTCATCATTCTCTATCTCCCCCCGTTGAGATTTAAAAAAAGATGTTTTATCGTTGAGAAAAGTACAATTATAACATCGTTAAACATTTTAATGGTGGAGTGATCAAAATAGGAAAAAGTAAAAAGTTTCATGATTAAATTGAAAATTTTTAGACTTTAGTGACAAAAAAGTGTGATAATTTTTGTAACTTACCCCATGTTCTTTTCTTTATATACTGAAAACACACCTTGTCTTTTTATGCTTTACTATCCTCTTAAAAGTATAAGATGAAAGCAACATAGCAGGTTAAAAAAAAGAGAGCATAAAACTGAATTTGTTGAGTGGTTCCAATAGAATAATAAGTATTATTCTTTTTAGGAGGTTTGTGTTCGAACAATTTTGTTTGTACGATGTATATATTATTATTTTGTTATTGAGTATACATTGTAAAATATGTACTTTCGATTCATATATAAGCATACATGTTGAGCAAAATTCACTTATATTCCATTATATTTTTATTATGGTTTCATTTTGATAGTTGTATTTACAACAATAATCTTTAAAACCTTTGACCATTTAACTTTCATATCCATATAAACACTTTGAGGTGAATAAGTTTTCACCCAAAAATCAATACTATGTGGATAAATTTAATTATCAAATAAAAAACAATTATTTAATAGAATTGTAATTGTAATGTAATAATAATAATAATAATAATTTTAATTAAGAACTAATATAAATATAATTTTTTATAAGTTAATCAAAAACTTAAGCAACTTAAGATTTTTTTCGCACATACAATCATGTAATGAATCTATGATTTTTATAAAACTATTTAACCAGATTATAAAATAAACATTAGTATTTAGTAAAATTATAACTAAGAAATATTATTTAATTATTGAGTTTAAATTTGATACACAAGTTGTGTAAAATAAATTTTACACAAGCCTGCCTATTTATACTATAAATCAAACTTAAACCTAAACCCTAAAAAAATAAACCCTAAACCCTAAATTCTAAACAATAACCTAAAATTCTAAACCCTACAACCCAAACCCCTAAACTAAACCCCTAAAACTAAAAGGTCTGTGTAAATTAAAGTTTACATAGACTGTGTATTAAGTTTTTCTCTTAATTATTATATTACTTTCAAAAAGTAAAGATAATTGATAAATTATAAATTCCTTAAATAAAAAACTTGAATTTTTAAAAATAGAAATATTAGTTAACCTAAAGAAGTGTTTGAAAGGTTATTTTAAATTTGAAGTTTTAAGTTTTCACCCTAAAGTCAATAATCTATAGAGCAAGTGGTTAAAGCTCTCAGTTGATACAATCCCCTCTCCCCTAAGTTGTAAAGTTTACACCTAAAAAAAGTCTGTATATATATTATAATACTCAATCCGTATAAAATTTATTTTACACAATCTATTTACTTTAAGTTTAAATGTTGGAATTTAAAATTTTAAAATGTAAATTATTAAGTATAAACCTTAAGTTTTAACCCTACTTTAAATTATAAACCTTAAAACATAAACTTTTGGTTTTATTGATTAAATAGAGAGCTTTAACATTTCAAAAAGCAAATATCAAGACTAGAACTCATACAAGATGAAACAACATGAGTATTCTTAACCACACGTTCAATTAATGGATCTCATAAACTCTTAAATCAACTCCATAAATGTTAAAATTAACAGATTTATATAAAACTTTATGGGAGAATATCACATGCATTGGCGGTCGAAACAAAAAGTTTCTACACGTGTCTTAGTTTTAGGGTTTAGGGACATGGTTCATGGTTTATGGGTTTAAGTGTATGTGGTTAGAATTTAAGGTTTATTGTTAGAATTTAGAGGTTAGAGTTTATGTTTAGTGTAATATGGTTAGAGATTTAGGTTTTAGCCTATAAACTCTATATTTAAAACTCGTATACTTAAACTCCTAAACATTGTACCCTAAATAAAATCCTTAAAGCCTTAGTTTAATTAAGGGTTTGATATTGGGTTGGGAAAAGGTTTGATAGGTTCTTAGGACTTCAGTGCTTAAGGAGCACAAGTTGGGCCACAGTGGTTCAAGCCTGAATGATCTTACCTTCTACTAATAATTGGGCTATAAATTTGAAAACCCAATTATCTCCCGGGCTTTTGGGAAGTCCCTGCTGCTCTGCAACTTGATATTTTCAGTCTCATAGGAGTTGGATACACTTCATGCACACACTCTTTCTTTGGACTCGTGGCTCTTGTTTTACTGCTGAGATGGCACGATATGATTCGCCCTGAAAACTCGAAGAAGGAATCTAATGAAGCCAAGCTCTCCCTAAACATAATCCTATCCAGAATCTGCTCGTCCCATAATCTGACCTTTGCTTTCCTGGCTGGGGATTCTCTTCTCAATCCCACGGATCACATTCAAACTCATTACACCATCTCTTCTTCTAACACTGCTTCTGCAATTTCATTCTCCTTTCACTTCTCCTCTGATTTTAGTCCAATTACATCTTTTGACACCTTTTGCCAATCTCCTTGTAAACCCCAAAGCTCATAAATTTCACCATTTTGTCATATTCCCATTTCCTTTTTTGTAACCAATATTGGAACTATGATTGATGTGGAAAAGAATGGTATGCTTTTCATGTTATTCCATATGGCAGTTTAGATTGGTAAACCATGATGTAGATTAACAGAATGGCTGGGACTTCAGTGCTTCAGCGAACCAACTTCTTTTCACCTCCTGCAGATCCACCACAAAGCTCAGACTTGAATTTGAGGTTGAAGGAGCAACACTGGTTCTCTCCTCAAGAGCTGCAACAACTTGGAAGAGTTCAAGCAAGCTCATGCCCAGATCGTCAAATGGGGTTTCTTTTGGAACTCCTTTTCTGCAAGCAACCTGGTGGCTGCATGTGCTCTCAGATTGGGGTAGTATGGACTATGCTTGTTCGATTTTCCGACAAATCGATGATCCGGGTACTTTCGAATTCAATACCATGATTAGAGCTTATGTCAAAGATATGAACTTTGGGGAAGCTTTAGCTTTTTATTGTGAGATGCTTGAAAGAGGAGTTGAGTCTGATAATTTCACTTATCCTGCACTTTTCAAGATTTGTGCCTGGTTAAAGGAAAAAGAGGAAGGGATGCAAATTCATGGGCATGCATTTAAGCTTGGGTTTGAAACTGATGTCTATGTGCAAAACAGCTTGATTAATATGTACGGCAAATGTGGGCAGATAGAACATGCTAGTGCAGTTTTTGAGCAAATGGATGAAAAGAGTGTAGCTTATTGGAGTGCTATTATTGCAGCATATGCTAGTTTGGGAATTTGGTCTGAGTGTTTGATGGTATTCGGGAACATGAGTAGTGAGGGATGTTGGAGGCCTGAAGAAAGCACACTGGTCACTGTGCTCTCTGCTTGTACTCACTTGAGTGCTCTGGATTTGGGGAAATGCACCCATGGGGCCTTACTGAGGAACATTAGTGGACTCAATGTTATAGTTCAAACTTCCTTGATAGACATGTATGTCAAGTGCGGGTGTTTGGAGAAAGGATTATCACTCTTTCATAGGATGGCCGAAAGGAACCGAATGTCCTATACTGTAATGATTTCAGGGCTTGCCATGCATGGACATGGTGAAGAAGCTCTAAGGATATACTCAATGATGCTTGAAGAAGGTCTTGAACCAGATGATGTCATCTATGTGGGAGTATTAAGTGCTTGCAGTCATGCTGGCCTTGTCGATGAGGGTTTTGAGTGCTTTGATAGAATGAAATCTGAGCATGGGATAGAACCAACAGTTCAACATTATGGTTGCATGGTAGACCTTATGGGAAAAGCTGGGATGATCAATGAAGCTCTTGAGTTCATCAACAGCATGCCTATCGAGCCCAATGATGTGGTCTGGAGAAGCCTTCTTAGTGGTTGTAGAGTTCGTTGTAACCTGGAAATTGGAGAGATTGCAGCTAAGCATGTATTCCAGTTGAACTCGCAAAATCCCGGTGACTATGTGATACTGTCGAATATGTATGCACAAGCTGAAAAGTGGCCAGAGGTGGCTAAAATTCAGATGGAAATGGCTAGAAAAGCTTTAAACCAGGTGCCAGGATGCAGCTTGGTCGAGGTTGGAAGAAGAATCCACAAGTTTGTCTCGCAAGATACGTCACATCCTCGATGCAAAAGCATATACGAGATGATTCACCAGATGGAGTGGCAGTTGAAATTTGAAGGTTATATCCCAGAAACATCTCAGGTATTACTGGATGTCGATGACGAAGAGAAGACACAGAAATTGAAAGGACATAGTCAGAAGCTAGCCATTGCATTTGCGCTCATCCATACGTCTCAGGGCACTCCTATAAGAATAGCTAGAAACCTCAGGATGTGCAATGACTGTCATTCGTATACCAAACTAATATCGATCATCTATGAACGTGAAATCACCGTAAGAGATCGTAATCGGTTCCACCATTTTAAAGATGGAACTTGTTCTTGTAGGGATTACTGGTGAACCGATAAATTTCCATTATCAGGATTTTGATTCTTACATCTGCCATGCTATTTCCATTAAACTCTATACAAGGATAATTGTTCTAGTTTTCTCTTTGCTAACAATTATATTAGCTAGAAGCATTTTCAAGTTTAACTCTTTAACAGACTCGGGTTCGGTTTCAGAAAAGGGCTCCAATAGGACCCCAAATCCCAAAAGAATCCTACACAGCCGAAGTGCCTGATGTAGCCATTTATTTATGGAGCCAAGAAGGGTGCATTGAAACCACAGAACTCACATGGTGAGGAACGCAGTCATGAATCAAATCATTTTCTGGTAGCATTCTCTGATTAACTTTGACACAGAAGAAGAAGAAAGTTGCCAAATGATATAAAAGTTCGAATTGAAGTTTTCCTCTCCTGTTTCTTACAAATTCAATGGTTTTCCAGAGCTCCTTCAGCATTCAATATGAAATACTTAAACCAGCTTTAAAGAGAGTTCTACAGAAAAATAAATCAGAATGCTTTTAGCCTTTAGGGCTTTACACGTTCCCTGATAAACTGTTCTACTTCTGCTATTTCACCCTTCAAGCCAGAAGCTTCGACAATGGTAACCGCGTTTCTACACTGAGAGAACGCAAATACTTCCCCAGGTACTCCCAGAGTGAAGTCGTTTGAAATATCAGCTGCTGATATTGCACTTCTTGATGCCCTCAGTTTCTCACTACAAAACGGTAAAAAGAGACAAATTAAGTACATAATAATAAATGATATATGCAAAAGACTACAAGTTCTAGAGAGATTGCATATTTTTATGTGTCTATGCAAGTAGAATATCCCAAGTTTCTATATATTGAAAGTATCGGCTAGGGTTTCACGATAATCAGGGACAACGCAAGCAATAATTACATAAACATAGAACATTTAGAGAAAAATGAACTTGAGGCCATACATTTCCTTTTCCAATTGCTTTCTGATGAACTCCTTGGTATGTGCAGTCACTTTATCAGATTTGTTGCAACAAATGAGAACTGGAATTTTCTTCTTGACCACACTGGCCCTGGTCAAAATATCATACAGATATCTGTTGCACAAAAGCGAATATCGTATTTAAGCTCCTTGACAATCAGAAAGTGTAAGGAAGAGACTTGCAAGAGTAGTGTGTGCATTATCATAGCTATTCTTACTCTGAAACTGAAGAGCATTTTGGTAAGAACTCCACAGCATCCACAACAAACACAATGCCAGCTGCTTGAGGCAAGAAGTCATCCAGTTTGGGCCGCAAACGAGAATGCCCAGGAACATCGACAAGATGTACAGGCTTGATTTTACCCTTCTGTTAAAAATATATATAGTATTTAAAAAAAAGGATTTTGGACAATGATCCGAAAGTCGCAATCGGTGACAATAGAGTGAAATAAGAGTCTTAACCCATATGCCTTGTAGAAAAACAGAGAGAGTAGTCGAACCTCAGAAAAGCAGGTTAAGATGAATTACCTGGTTACTTTCAGAGTTCAGCACGAAAGTCCCCTCATTTGGTTCCATGGATGTAACAGTACCCTGATGTGAGGAACCATCACGAAGCTGACACAGTAATCATGTCAAGAAAGTTAAGACAATATCACAAAACTAGGCATTTCAAATATTATTTTACATTTGGCAGTCATAACAGGACAATCTCTAGAAGAATTTAGTAATTCAGAAAGACTTTCAAAAAGAACAACACAAATAATGGCACTGCATACCACATAGTAAAGAACAGTTTTTCCACTCCCACTAAGGCCAGTGAGTACAATGGTTTTTGATTTTGTGCGTCTGAACAACCGGACTGCAAGACAAAGAGGGAGAAAAAACAAGTAAATATAAATCAAAGTTCAATTGGAAACTGATTATATCAGAAAAATGGCTCAAGAGAAAATCTCAGACATCTAAATCGTTAACTTAAGCCATTTCAACCAAATAGGGTTTAAACTAACATCTTTTCTCAATGGGAATCCATAAATTTAGAAACGTGGCAACCCACTTCAAGATAACATCTTGCATCTTTATAGAGTCTAAGTAGGT
This sequence comes from Hibiscus mutabilis, assembly GCA_019671005.1. Classification (NCBI taxonomy): domain Eukaryota; kingdom Viridiplantae; phylum Streptophyta; class Magnoliopsida; order Malvales; family Malvaceae; genus Hibiscus; species Hibiscus mutabilis. The sequence continues at coordinate 48,612,507 of CM033737.1, forward strand.
TTTAGTCAAGATGATAACCTAAATGCGTATGCATGGGGCAACTAACCAAATCTAACAAGCATTTGTAGTATAAACAATCAATTATTGACTTCAAAACATCTAAGAGATGGCATTTCAAAATTTTAAATTCATAAACCTGAGGAAAATACTACCGACTAATTCTTCAAGAAATATTAATAAACGGCAGTTCTACTCCGTGATAATTATTTATAATGCAAAGCGAACTTACTGGAGAAAAGAATGACAGTAGTAACGAGCAAGACAGCAATAGCAGCATAGAGTTGAATTGGGGGTATTTCATTCAAATATTTAATAGCGGGATGCAACCACTGCTCCACTTGAATCTTCAACTGCTCTAATTGATCCTTCGCTTGATTCTTCCACGGCTCCAATTGAACCTTCAACTGTTCTAATTTCTCCTCCCACCCTTCCATGGCTTGAGTTCTGGGTTAAATGGGATATCAAAACCTAGAAAACGCAAAACCCAGATTCAAAAACCAAAATTTTTCTGAATCCTGATCAAAAGAGGTTCTAAAAAGCAAGGAAGCTTGTCCGGTTCAAGGCTACGCATTGCTTTTTCACTTGGTGAAGGCCGAGGTTTTGAGAGGAACACAGATTCAAAGTTCAACATTCAAAAGTAGGAAATTTTTTTGCGTAATGTTCTCTTATATTCTACTAGAAATCGAAAGTAACAGAAAATTAGAAGCAATGATTTATTCAGTAGAATGCAAATCAGCCAAATTGAGATTCAAAAAATTCCAAATAAGAGGGGAAAAAACTAAACCAAATCTCAAATGAGAAAGTTTTCGGTTAAGATTTAGGGGAAAATCCCTACTTTAACTATCCACTCGCAATTTCATTCAAATGGAATTTAGATATCAAAGTTGTAAATCACATACCTTTTAACGTATTTTCTCTTCTCGCAGGAAAAAAAGTATATGTTTCTTTTCTGTCTTCCTTCTGCCAATGGAAAAACCGAAGCAGGGGTGAACTGTGAGGGAAAGAAAAAAACAATTGCACCGCGGATTTAACGGTTCAGAATCAAAGTACCAAATCTGACGGTAAAAAATGACTGATCTAACTTGTTTTCCTTTTTTGCAGTGTAAAAGAACTTGACCGATGAAGAAAAAAATTTGGAAGCTGAAAACTTTCCCCCCTCGATCATATTATTACATGTTTAAGAACCTCAGAGTTTTGTAAATTTGGAATTTGAGAATTCATGTTAATACAAAGCAAAACTGGATAAAAATGAATGTTTCCAGTTAGTAGCTATTATGTTTCTAACGTTGTTATAACGTGTATTAAAATAAATAATAAAAGAAATATTAAACACCCAAAACATCCTTCTTGAAAACTCTGTTTTTCAGTTCTTTTTCTTCTTTATTTTTGTCTTTGTTAGTTATTTAAAATCAAAGCATTTTTTTGGTGACGATAAACACGAAGAATATACAAAAATTTTAGCTTTACTTTTTTTCTTCTTCTTTATGTACGCAATCTTTAATTTTGATCCCAAAATTTAATGAATCTTCTCTACTTTTGGGATTTCTACAACACTTAAAATGAAAAAATCCCCCTCGCTTCTTCCAAGAGCATTGAAAGCCAGGCTTGACCTTACTTTCTCGAAAAAAAAATTGGATTCACTTATAACGACCACGCCGACGAATTTTACATTGATTTGTTTGAAGTGTTCATCACGAACATAGACCGTGCAAGTAACTTTACGCGAAAAAATGCATAAAAGGAATTCAATAGAAATGAGCAGCTGACCATCAATCTTTAGACTCTAAAATTCATAAAACTACCCACCTCTATAATCTTTGTTCCGAACACCTAAAAACGAATCCATAAAACTCATAGTAAACAATAAAAATCAATGTTAATTCTTACTTTTTAACCAAAATCTATTACTTCAGAAGATATCATTCTTCTGTATCCTAAAAGCCTAGTAGATAAAATTACCTTTAACTTTATATGGCTACTCCTCATAAATGAAAGCACCAAACTCAGTATACAAAAAGAGTATATCATCTTTTTCGCTTCCTCTTCAATGCAACATAAAAAAACAAAAAAAAAAATATTAGTGTGAAGATGAAAGTCTAGTGTAAAAGTGAGGGTGAAAAGGGTGAAATTGTAATTTAAGGCTTGAATTTTAGTATAATATAATTTTTTTTATTTTAAAGTATATATAAATTTAATAATAATAATAATAAATGACAAAAATAATAGTGTTAGAAAACTAACAGAGAAATGACCAAAAAAATTCACCCCACGTTTAGTTGGTTGTAACCCGCGTGACGTATTATTTAATACATTTTTATTACGAAATTTACTTTTATATGTGTGTTTAGTAGATGTAAAATTAAATACAGTGTATTATAGAATATACAAGTTTTATGCAAGTTTTGTTAATTATACCCTTATACTATTTTCACATATTTACACCATAAACCTCCAACCCTAAACCATAACCACTAAATCACAACCCATAAACCTTGAATTGCAAACCCTAAACTCCAAACCCTAAATCTTGAACCATAAATCCTAAACTCAAAACTCAAAAACCTTAAACACTAACCCTAAATACTAAAACCCTAAATCTTAGACCATAAACCCGAAACTCAAAACTCAAAAACCTTAAACGCTAACCCTAAATACTAAAACCCTAAAGTCGTGAACCTCAAATGCTAAACCTTAAACCATAAACTTAAAGCACTAAACCCTAACCAACAAACTTAAAACCCTATACCATATACCCTAAATCATAAACCCTAAACTACAACTCCAAACCCTAAACTATGAACCATGAACCAAAAACCTAAAACTTGAACCCTAAACCTTAAACCATGAACTTGAAACCCTAAACCTTAAACCTTAACCCATGAACTTGAAACCCCAAACCCCAAACCCAAACCTTAAACACTAAACCACAAACCCTAAAGCTTAAACTATAAACCCTAAACCCTAAGCTATAACTCCAAACCCTAAACTATGAACCATGAACCAAAACCCAAAAACCTAAAACTTGAAGCCTAAACCCTAAACCATGAACTTGAAACCCCAAAGCCTAAACCCAAACCCAAACCTTAAACCCTAATCATGAACACTAAACCACAAACCCTAAAGCTTGAACTATAAATCTTAAACCCTAAACCCTAAACTCTAAAGCTTGAACTCTAAACCTTAAACTTCATACCCTAATTCCTAAATCATAAACCCTAAACACAAAACCATGCACTCCAAACCCTAAAACCTAAATTATGAACCCAAAACCTAAAATCCTAAAGCTTAAACTCTAAACCCTAAACCTTAAACCCTAAAAATAATATAATAATCAATTTCAAAACAATGGAAAATATAAAGCTAGAATTTTAAGGGTAAAAGGGTACATTTATACATAATACTTATCTTTTAACTTTATTACAAATTTCACAACCAAACACCTTGATAAATTAACAACCATCTTGCATTCATATTTTTAATACACAAGTGTTATTTAATACAACACATTTCTTTTGCATCCGTTGTACCAAACTAGGCGTCAATGTATAAAGCTCAGTGAGTAAATTGAACGTTTTAAAACTTCAGTGACCAAAATAGGTTAGAGAGTAAAATTCAGTGATGATTTATGTAATTTATCCTTATTAGTATTACTTATTGGCTTAAAGTAAAAAATCTCTAAACTATGAGAAATTATATCGAAAATTATTAGATGGACACGGCTCACCATGTTATCTGTGGTCCCAACCAATAAGTTTCATCCATATCATTTTTTTCATTGTGAATTTTCACCTCTTTCTTATATGTCAGTAAAAAGATGAGTAGTTATTTGAAAGTTAAAATGAGATGGATAGACCTTATTGGATGTCACCATGAATGACGTGGTCAGTCGGGTCCATCTAATAATTTCTCAATTAAATCATAGGTTCGACTCATCATGTCATCCATGGCCACAACCAATAAAAATTATCTATTTTATTAGTTTTTCCATGTCATACTTTTACCAAGTGAATCTTTACTTGGTAAAAATTATTTTTAAATTTACTTTATGATAAGTATGATTGAAGAATTACTTGGTAAAGATATAACACGTAAAAAATTAATAAAATAAATAATTTTTACTAATTTGGACTATAAATGAGCGTATAATATAATCTCTCCATTTAAACATATTTAACATATACATTACTCTTAATCGCTATAATTTCGTAAAATATGAATAATCTGTATTTTGAAGTGTCTCTTTGTTAGAATTCTTATATAGAAGGGGGGAAAAGAACAACTTAGAAAATAGAGCTGAAAGATTCATTTACACAGTATAAAATCATTTAATTTTATACGTTCTTAGGATTATTGGACTAACTAAGCTTACTGATTGAGCTTTAAATTTTTAGATTGAGAATAAGCCACTTTTTATGTAAAAATATTATAATTTCTAGTTAATCTTAACCATCATTTCACTTATCCAACAATCATAAAATCTTGTAAAACTAAATAGTCTTGCATCATGTCAACTTATCTTAATTCATGATTACGATCCACTTACATATTATAAAATTTAAAAGATTTACGCCTTTTTAGATAGTTGGATTAATTGATTTTAATGGCTAAGATTAAAGTTTTTAAATTAAGGTATTTCACTTTTTTTCTGTAAAAAATTTCTCATTACCCACTTTTAATATCAGTTATCGATTTTACTAATCTATCGATAAAAAAAAACGTAAAAAGTTTAAGTTATACACAACGTATGTGGATCCTAACCCATATCTCCTAAGTAAATAATGACTTTCATTTTATTAATAAAGTCTGGGTACTCTTTTTCCCTTCCACTAAATAGATTGCAACATATTCTGATTCGATTTATGAAAGGGTTTTAACGAGGCTCAAATTCCCTTTAAAAAAATAATTCGAATTCATTTTCTCGTACAAACTAAACTTAACCATTTTCGTTAACTCTGTGAACGTAATTGTTAGTTTTTAATTCACATTTTTTTATAAACTAAAATTAACCATTTCGTGTATTATCCCATAAACGTGTTTGTTAGTTTTTAATTTACTTTTTTTTATAAACTAAACTTTCCTGATTAATAAATTATCGGACACCAAGAACGTGCTCGACGGCTATGAATTTACTGGCCACCGACCACCTTATTTTGACACCTCGCCCATTATCCCCTAACCGGTTTGCACTGACATTTGTAATTGTATGTTATCACCTTTGTATGTTGTTGGTTGCTATCTGATTTTAGATTCAATATTATGTGCTTAATTGACGGTCCAAAGATTTAAAAGATATTGTTTAATTTATTAAAAATAAAATACTCAATTTATAATATGAAAAAATATAATATTTTTTAAATAAAGTTCTTTTGATATAAAAAATGAAAAATTATTCTCTTGATCAATATAAAAATAATTTATAAACGTCTAAAAATATAATTTTTTTACTTAAAAAGTATTTTTCTTATTGCATATTTTGAAGCAAAATTATCTACAACGCTTTCGACATCAACTTATCTCGCTCTCGATTGTCATCTAAGAAAGTTCATTTAGCATTTCTTGTGACATAGTTGTCCTTAGGTATGACTTCACAAACTTAAATTTTGAAGAGCTTTGTTTTGCAGAAGCAACAGTAATAAGAATAGTCAATAAGACTCTATACGCAATTGTCGCATTTGAAGAGTCAATGAAATTGAGTGACCTTAGTCACAATTAATGTTGTATTAAGATTTTGTTTAAAAAACTGCTATATATATTTTAGAATACTTTTTTGATATATATATATATATAACTCATTTGGGTCCCTCTTTTTGTGGTCTCTATGCAGTCGAATTTACTGAACATGTCCAGAATCGCCCTTGGTTAAATTACTAAATTTTAAGCCTAAATCCCAATAATGATCCATAATATTTAAAACTAAAGTATTATACTTTAATCTAAAATTTTAAGTCCAACCCAGAAGGGAGAAAAATAAAAAATATCTAATAAAAAGTATATTTTCAATTTATTGCCACTTAAATTGTAATTTTGAATCAAAACTAAAAAAATTAATTAAAAAAATCAATTATTTTAAAAAATGAGTAAATTAATAGAACTTAGTTCGATTCAGATAATAATTTTCAAAAATAATTTAGTTCAGTTAACAATTAAGAATTTTAAAATTTCGGTTGATTCAGTTTTGGATAATTCAATTCGGTTAATAATTGAACCGACCGTTTGAACACATGTTAACAATTTATCACAAAAATGTTCACTTTGTCTTTAACTCTTGTAAAATTAATGACGTGACACACTAATAAAAGAGTTAATATATAATTTGGTCTCTAAACTTTAACAATTCTTAAATTATAACTAAAAACACTTTTAGATTATCGAAATTGATTAAAAAAAGATAAATTGGTCCAACATCTAAGATTACCCTCGTAATCTTGGATTAATAGGTGATTATGAAATTACACCCTACCTGCAATGTGAGATTACAGAGTACTACCTGTAATGTCGGTGAACCAAACACAAACTGCAGTGAAAAAGTGATTTTAAAAAGTTAGGTTTAAGAATTTAGTTTTGACATTGCTGTAAAAAAGTAATGTTTAAAAGGTAAAATGTATATTTTAGACTTGTTAAAAAGTATTCTTAAAAAAAGTGAAAGTTAAATTTAAGAATTAATAAGTGTTAAACTTATCATTTTAAATTTAAACGAAATTTTCAACCCCAAAACTACAAAAATATAATTTTTAGGTTTGAGTCAATAATTACTTTTTAAAAGTAATTTTTCTATCAAAATTTAAGTATTTTTACTTGATTATTGGGTGAAGAAATGATTTTTACCAGCCAAACTTAATTTAAAACGGAACCTTATACATTTGCTGCAAACTCAACTCCCACACCATTACAAGAAAAAAAAACATTTAGAATTACTAAAAGCCATAATAAAATATTGAATTATCGTTATGAAATATATATTGGAGCGATAAAAAGTGGTTGCTAGATCGTTATGTTTACCGTTGTTGTTGAAAGTATACCCAACGGCTTTAATAATTAAAAATTATTATGCTAATTTTTTTATTATAACATCAAAAATCATTATTGATAAATTTTTCGTAAAATATTTTTTTTTACATAATCTTTTTCTTTCATAAAGCGAGTATGAAAAAAAATCTATACAGATGATAATTAATGATGTCTGGCTGTTTCTTTAATTGCAATTTAAGATTTAGAAATAAACTAATCCCCTGCTACATTAACAAATTTATATGCATAACATATTTTAGTCAACTCATGAACCCTTCAGCTATGCCGTACAGTGGGAAAGTGATAAAAGTCTGCAAGTGCTGTGTTAAGTTTATTTATTTTAATCATAACTCGTTGATTGCAACTGAAATTGTCAAGATCCCCTCTTTAGTTTTTCTTGAAATTTATCTCTACATTATCATATTTATTCTTAATTCATTCATCTAATTATTTAATCTATTTACGTTTAATAGTGGCTAAGAATACTTCGGTCCTTGTTGAATTCGATAACCTGACACATACCTTGTGTGTGTCTACTTTATTATTTTTGTCGACAATATATGCTTGCACTATTTACATGTCGATACGTAGACACTACTAGAAGACTAGATTTGGTATATGTAAATGGAGCTCATTGTAGTTATGATGATGCGTCTAATGAGCTAGCGGGTACATTTATGATTCACTTGATTAATTATTTTTGCTATAATCATTGATGAACCTGTTAAGTATAGCTCATATACTAGATGAAGGACAGATGCGGGAGCGGAGTGGGAGTGAGCGAACGGAGCGAGAGCATCTGTCCATTAAAGGAGTTTCGAGTTTGTATGCGGGCTTCACCCCCGCAGTACGGGTATATTGGTAATTGTATCGGGGCTACTCTTATATAATGTATTTGTAACCTATTTGTATGATTAATCTCATAATAAGAAAACAGCCGCTCATCGCTCCCGAGGACGTACGCACATTGCTGAACCTCATTAAAATCTTGTGTTCTTGTTTGTTTAATTCCTTGCTGATTATCCTGATTTCTCAATAGAACCCATATTTCTTGTATTGTTAACATTGAAGCCAGTGACTTGAGATTTCATTCAATCGTGGTAAATTACTTTTAGGGGGAAGGTTGTAACACCCTAAATTTTTCCTAATTTAAAATCCTAGAATTTAGAGAAAGATTGATTTGAAACCTTAATTTAATTTTGGGATTTTAAAACTCAAAACTCTAATTTTTAAAATGTACTAAATTATGAACCTTTCAATGTTTAGAGACCTAATGTGTAATTTTCCCGTTTTTTGTTTCCCGACTTTAAAATGTTTTTAACAAAAAAAATAACAAAAGGGCATGCAGGACTTTGAATCCGTGCCCCTTTGTTTGTGCACCTTTTCCCCATTTGAACCAACCTTGCAACTGAGTTATGTTTTGGTTCGTAAACAAATTTAGAGCTAAGCCATATTCGGTTTATAAGCTACGTATAAAAGGGTCAATTTCACCCGTTCCTTTATTTTCCATTTGATTAGCCACCTCAAACTTCTCCCTCTCCAGAGATCGTTTCCTCTTCCCACTCGTTTTTCCAACGAGAGATTTGACTGATCACAGTTCGTCGTTCGTAGTCGTCATCGCCTAACCAAAACATGCCTCTGATTCGTTCGAACAAAACCTCGAACCCCTAATCTCCTCATCAACCGTTGTTTGCTCTAAAACGGTAAAAATTCATTCAAAAACCTTTCGAGATTCTATCGTCCCTGTGCTCCGTAGTCCTCACCTTTGGAACCATCGAGTCCTAGCGATCAAAACCTTTTTAACTGCGTTCCTTGGCATGTGCACACTGCACCCGCTCGATCTGTGAGAGATGCACGTGGGTATTAATTGTTCGGATTAGTGTTTGTAACTATAGTTTCGTGGCATATTAGTATTTATTAATGTAGAATTTATTCTAGTAGGATCCAAATTAATGAGTCCTAGTGCTAGGTTTGAGCGTGAAAGCCACCCTCCATGTCGTAAGAGCTTTACCCTAATGAGTTGTGTTTTTTATTGTGCTATATGAAAATATATTACTGTGTTAAGTTGTTTACAACTTACGTGTATTTTTAAATGATGTGTTGTTGCAGGAAGGATTTTTCATGCATTCATACTTAAATTTGAGATTAATTTAAACAATAGATTTTGTGAACTGTGGACCCGAATTATATTTACGGGATTGTGTTGAGACTTGAGAACTTAATTTTTTATATTATGTGCATGGGCGGAGATTGCATGGTGGAAGTTGTGGTTTCACCCTTAATTGGTTGACCACTAGCGACTAGTGTGGTATAGTGAGGGGTTCTAGGGAACCTTTCTCTAACATTCGGTGTGGTGTAGTTGAGTAATTAAAAGATTTGTGTTGGAAAGTATCATTAGAGATTTTAAAGATTTTATAAAAAAATATTTTTTTGTGATTGTTATTTTCTTGTACCTTAGAGACACAATGAGCTCTTTATCTTATGCCCCTTTAGTTTCTCTTACATATTGACTTGAACGTTAGGCAGTATGGTACTTAGAAGATCTCTCGTGTTTTCTACTTTATTGTCTTTCAGTATGGATATGTTATGATTTTCATATTATTTTCGCTATTAATAATATTTTTGGGATTTGATGTATTCTCAGACTTGAAACTATTAGCATTGTGTTTTTGGAATATTTTTTAGCATGCATTTATAGACATTTTATCCAGATCTTTTTAATAAATTTCTAAACTCTTCCGTTAATGTTTTGTTTTTAAAGATATTGAATTATATTATATTGAAAATGAATTATTTTATTGTTATTTTATTATTAATTACATTTAAAATATGTTTTGAGCTGTTATTTAGTGATGTCGACAATGTTGGACATAGTGCAGAACAAGACTACGATCATGTTCAATGGCGACTAGTGCGGAGAAATCTCGAGCGTAATCGACAACCACTACAATGTGAAACTCATTCACACAAACGCTACCAATGATACAATGTCTTTTATCGTTTTTATTTTGAATCAATATTGTTATTTTGTACTATTCATCTTTCCTTTTTTTATTTTTTAATAAATATTATTTTTTTTCATTTATAGTTATAACAATTTTTAATTTCTCAACTTTATGACAATTTTATTTAATGTATTATACATTTTTTAACTAATAACAAAATGTTTTTGTCCGTTTTTTACACCAACTTATCCCTAAATTAACAAATTAATTCTCCCTTATTTGTTTATTTTTTTTTAAATCCGGAAGGATGATATTGGAAAGAAATGCCTTGGGCGTATTTGTGAGTTGACCGGTTCATGCTGAGTGGGCTGCCACACAGGACAGAGACATTTTTTTACAAAGCCTGTCTTCCAGACGACACTATTAACTGAAAGTGTCTTTGCCCTTAGGGCCCAAAAAAAATGTCACTTCGATAATTAATCTTGGATATGTGTTAATTTAAAAAAATAATTTTTAAAAATGATATATTTCGATTAAAGCCCTCAAAGTAGCATCTTGTTAAATACTTAAAATTAAATCCTTATACCTTAAGGGTTAATTTGATTCATAAAATATAAGATTATCTTTGAGAATAAGATCCTCGAAATGTAACATTACATGAGATATTACTGAGAATGTTAGATTACCTTATTTAATTTATTTGGTAGGAATGTAAGATAATATTATTTGGTTGAGAGAATATAAAATTACTTGAAAGTAAATTTTACTATATTGTCCTCGTGATATATTTTTTAGCAAGTTAAACTTTCAATATTAATTTAAAAATATTTACTTGAAGATTCATACAATTATACTTAGCATATTACCAATATAATTAGTATAAACAATATGAAATACATACACATTTATGAACATTAAAATTAGTATAGCCATATTTTTTTCTTTTATTTAAATATTAAAATATTTTTTAAATATGTGTAAAATTATTTAAATATTAAATTAATATGAAATAAAAATATTTAATAAATTTACGTCATTTAATATGCTACAAAGGATCTAAATTAAGAAAACTCATTACTTCAAGGACAATTTTGTTTAAAGTGAAAGGAAATGACAAATACCTAAAAGAAGGGTGAGGATCACATTCCCAGAATATTGACAAAAAACACTACTGTTAGTTTTCGAGGTGGTGAGAATGAGGACAAATAGAATAAAATTTTGAAAAAGATTATTACCCCTGGTAATAACCTTTTCCGTGAACAAAACGCCCCCTAAAACTCTTCAATACAAAAAAAAAACCTAAAACCCTACAACAAATCCTAACATTAAACCAACTTTTATTTTTCATTAAATCTTAAATCACAAAATAAAAGTTTTTAATTTAAGAGAAAAAAATTCTTAAAGATGTTTTCGTTAGTCGAACTTTTTAATTAAAGTGTCACATAAGGTGAAGATACACTCAATGAATCGTCATTTAAAAGATATTATTGATAAAAACAATTTTATTCTACATGATAAAAATAAACGTTATTTTTAAAATAATTTTAAATAGGTTACAATTAGGGGTGTTCACGGACGGTTAATTGTACCAAAAAGATTTATCGGTATAATTATCGAAAGTCTCAATTTGACAATTTGGCGAACCATTATCATCCCGTTTAAACTTATTACCGCCTAAACTGTTAATCGATTTATTCGATACAATTACTCTTTTAACCATGAATCGTTTTACATTTAGTATTATAAATAATATATATATATATATCTTTTTATTACTATTAATTTTAATATCTTAAAAAATATCAACCATATAAATTCAAATAAAGTCTTTAATATTTATAATAAAAAAGTAATATTCAAGTTTAAAGCAATTAAAAAAAAACTGAAATGTGCAAGTTTAATAAAAACATAGACTAATTAAGTCTTCAAAGTTTATATAACTCCATTAAAATACAATGTAACTTCATTAATAATCGCAATATACGATAAATGTAAAGATCATGTCAAAATTATATAAATTGTGATTTTTATGAATACCACTAGTGACAATTCGTTAAATAATTTTAAAAGTGATATTTTCGTAAATTATCGTAATGAAAGCCCACGGTAACTGATTGAAGGACAACATGAGATTTCGCATGATCGGGGGAAATTGACTCAAGAACGATGAGTTACAGAATACCTTTCCCCCTCTTCCATTAACAAATCCTAAAATCAAACACCTGATCTTGACTTCGTATCTGGATAAAGAACAAAAGAAATAAACGCGGGCAAATTACACTTTTAGTCTCCCAATCGTGCCCTAATTCAATTTCAAGCTCCCTAGCTTCCATTCAGTGGATCAGGCTTGGGTTTCATTGCAATTTGGTTTCTACTTCATTGGTAATTCAAAATTTAAATTTATTAGCTTTTTTGTTTGTTAATCGATTTTGCAAATTAGTCAACAGCATTAGTTGCTTGCCTTAAGATTTGGTCAACTGCTTTTTAAGTTATTTGTTTCTGTTTTTTTCTGCTGGATGCGTGATACCTCTTTCTTTTAATGTTATGTGCTTGTTTACTGAGAAAATGCAGAAAAAAGAGGAGATGATATTGGGAAATTTATCTTTTTTAGTTGTTTTAACCTTTTAATTGTTTGTACTGCGAATGGGGGAAATTTGTGATTGGGGCTAAATTAAGGGGTTTTTTAATGCATAATCTTTTGGTGAAAGTAATATAGGGTTAGATAAATTGCATTCTTTTGGATGAATATAGGATATAGTGAGGGAAAGGTGCATACTGCCATATTGTAATTGAATTATGCATTATGTTTGTAGAATGGTTTGAGGGGCTTTCAGAAGCTTGTTGGTGGATATAGAGTAATGGGAGGCAGTGAGATGGATAAAGCTGCAAAAGAAAAGGAGCCAAAGACACCGCCTGCTACGCAGGTATTCTTTTATTGTTGTTTGAAAATTTTGGTTTATGTTGTTCTGATTTTTTTTTTTCAGAAGTTTGTTTGTTTTAATGATTTTTCTTGTTTCTCAGGAGGCGTCTTCAACTGCTAACTCGGGTACGGTGAATGCAGACTGGTCTGGGTTTCAGGTTTGTTAGATAAATGTGTAGTTTCAGTGCATTATATTCAGTTTTCATATGTTATTCTAATCATTACTTGTGGATTGTTATTTGCTAACAGGCTTATTCTCCCATTCCTCCACATGGTTTCTTGGCATCAAGTCCCCAAGCTCCCCCATATATGTGGGGTGTTCAGGTATTTATGGTTTTGCATTGGTATCTTAGGATGGTGCATTGCTAGCATTGTCAGACTTTCTCTCTTTTAATTGTTAGAGCTTTAAGATTTGGTGCATGATTAACTATCAAGATTTAATGGTTTGTTTTGCTGATTAGTAAAGCTTTCATGTAATTCTTTCGTTGTTGCAGCATATTATGCCTCCCTATGGTACCCCACCGCACCCGTATGTTGCAATGTATCCTCATGGTGGAATATATGCACATCCATCCCTTCCTCTAGTATGTTCTTTTGAACTATAATTAGGTTTCTTTTCTTATGTCACAATATCTCAAGACTTGGAGCCATCGTTTTGACATGTCTAATCTGCGACAGGGATCTTATCCTTTTAGTCCTTTTGCTATGCCTTCTCCAAATGGTGTTGCCGAGGCTTCTGTAAGCTGTTTATCTTACTTTGTCTTATGATTTGTTTTTCTGGAAAGAAGTTTCGTTATGTCCATGTTTCCTAATGATTGACTCTAGATACTTTTAGGGAAATACTCCTGGAAGCACAGAAATGGATGGTAAGCCTACTGAAGTGAAGGAAAAGTTGCCTATTAAAAGATCAAAAGGGAGTTTAGGCAGTTTGAACATGATTACCGGAAAGAACAGTAATCTTGGTAAAACATCGGAAGCTTCTGCTAACGAAGTTTCTAACAGGTATGGAAGAAAAGAAATGATGTTGCAGTTATTACATTGATTTTGGTCGTTAGTTTGTGTTACAAGGACTACTTCTGATGTCAATTGCTTGGGGGGGGGGGGTATTCCTGACCTTCATATGTGGTCTCATGGAGAAAATTTAATAGAATTGAGTGATAGTGTGATACAGCATAGAGTCCATCAAACACAGCAGTTGCAATTGGGTTTCATTGAGAAGTCAATGAAGTCATTTATTGAAGAAGCTTGAGGAGTAATTATCCTGTGTTTCTCTCTTTATTTCCGGTATACTGAGTGTTAAGAAGCTTTGAGAAGTGTTTGCAATAGTCATTATTATCATACAAGGTTTGAATCAACTAATTTTTTTGTGGCTTGAAGTTTAAGATGATTGAGGACGCAGATTTTTTTGTCCTTGCTTTAAGCCTTTTAGTTGGTGCTCTGAATTCAATATCTGGATTTTTTAATGCATTAATTCATCTGAGCATACATTATTTGCTTGTACTTGTTACCAAGATTATTGCTCTAGGTAATTTTGCTGACGGTGGAATAATTATCATGCATGTATGGTGCTGACAGTGAAAGTGAAAGTACAAGCAAAGGCAGTGATGCAAACTCCCAGAATGTGAGTGCAAGGCCTCTTGCCTCTTCCTATTATTTGCTTATTATTTTGAATTGGCCATCTCTTTTCATTGGTTTATCATTTTAACTATGCTTTGCTTGTGTATTTTTCTGTCTTGGTCAACAACCTGCCGGAATGGTAGGATTCAAGGACAAGACTTTGTAATTTCATGAATTTCTGCCCCATCTCAACTATTAGTTTACAGTCTGGATATAAACACTTAGGTTTTGAAGTGGCTGCAAACACTGACGTTTCAATTTATTAGCCTTGGCTTGAATCACTCTTTTTTTATTATATAGCATCGAGTTAACAGTGCTAATGGATGGGAATGGGAATAATCTCAAGATAAATTCTTTTGGATAGAACTGCCAGGGTTCTTTCTTTATCCCTCTGGAAGTCGCAGTACTCTTGTAGCTTCTCAATTATGTTGTTCATAGCTACTAGGAGTTAACCTGCCAACTGATCAGATTAATTTTCTTTTATCTAATACACGAGAACAAAGTTTAAGGCCATTTTGGTGTGGAGTTATTGAAGAAAATGCTAAAGCTGTCGCCAATAATCATTTCTATTACAACTCCCCATGTGTTGCAGCTTCTCTTGGAATTCTTCCAATGATGTGAAAACTTTTAATATTTCATTTTTATTCAAATTCGGGCATTCACCTATATCGCCTTGTTATCCTTTTTTCCAGGTCAATATTATGCAATAAAATGTTATTTTCTTTTTTAGGAATCGCAATTGAAGTCTGGAGGTGAAAAAGATTTTGGAGAAGGTTAGACAGTGATAATGTCATGATATTTTTGCATTCTATCATTTCCATTTGTGTATATGTGTTCCGAGAATGTCTTCAATGGTTATTATATAGGTGAAGCATCTCAGAATGGACGCTCAGCACATGGTCTTCATAATGGACGTCCTAATTCAGCCCATTCAATAGCGAATACTGCAATGGCCATGGAACCTATATCAACTACCGGGGCAGCCATAGCTGTTCCTGGTCCAACAACTAACTTACATGTTGGGATGGACTACTGGGGGACGCCAGCTTCATCTAATGTTCCTGCAATGCACGCGAAGGTTTCTTCAACACCTGTTGCCGGAGGAATTTTAACCCCTGCATCTTGGGGCAGTGTTCAGTCTCAGCATTGGTTACAGGTTCTATCTCTGAACATAGTGAAAATCAAGATCTCCTTAGAGTTGATATATTTTCTTTTGGCTGTAGTGCTATGCTTTTGTCCATGAAATCTGAAATTTAAACTAAATTTGCTGGGTTTCAAATCAAGGTTTTTCTCCTCCAATGAACTGCCTCATTCTTCCCTTGCTTATGTGATAAGAATGTGTTTTTCCAGTGCTTTTTCTTTTGGCGTTGTATGTAATTTGCACCGTATCTGATTTTATGGATTTAGGATGAAAGGGAGCTTAAAAGACAGAGAAGGAAGCAATCGAACAGAGAGTCTGCTCGGCGATCAAGGTTGCGTAAGCAGGTACTGAAGTACCCTTTAGAAATTGTAGATCCTATTTTCTGCCATTAAAGGCCCATAAATGCTTCTATTGAATCAGGCGGAATGTGATGAGCTGGCTCAACGTGCTGAAGCCTTAAAGGAAGAGAATGCCAACCTTAGATCAGAAGTTAGTCGGCTCAAGAGCGAGTATGAGCAGCTTCATGCAGAGAATACCTCTCTCAAGGTCATTTTCTTCTTGCTTTGTTTTACAAATATTAAAACTTGTTAGTATGTTTCTACTCTTCAAACTGTAGTCTGCCTTGTCCAAACCTATTTGCATAACTTCCTAATATCAATTGCATTATTGCAGGAGAGGCTAGGGGAAGTTCCTGGGCACAAGGATCTGAAGTCTGGTAGGAATGACCAACATAGAAATAACGATGAACAAACAGGGACTGCAGGGTAGTCACTAGGTTTCTACACCCTGTTCCATGTCTGCTCCAGGAGCACAACCTAACCAAATTAGCTACAGAAAGTTTTTATTCTGCATGGCATGTCTAAGTTTTATCAGAGCTGACCTTTATAGCTTTTAGGTTCCCTTTATCACCCTATAATCCTTCACCAGTGATTTGGCTTGTCTTTACAATCAAAGCCTTAGGATGTTATGTATCATGAGATACCTTTCTCTATTGAAAGAAGGGTTCAAGCTTTGTTTATGTTAAAATATGATTGATGAATGTGTAACTGTGAGAAGTAATGAACTCTGATTCATTTACTTTGGCGGTGCCAGTTCATTGGTTTTACCACATTTATCCCCTTATTGCTGCCAATTCAAGCATGTACGAGGGATGATACCGAGCTGAGCGCGAGCCTTGGCATGCTCGGCTCGGAATCGGCTCGAAGTTCGCCTCGAGCTCGAAGTGGACAGTTTGAGCCTAGCTCGTAGCTTTTTTCGAATTGTTTTTAAATATTTTTTATTGAAGTTTTGAAAAATAACATGTGAAAATTATTTGGGAGAAGATAATATTTAAATAATATATTTTCTAAATTATACAAGCCCACAAAGAAAAATATTTAACCATTATAACAAGTTAACACTGAAACATATAAATGTGTATATATATATATCACTCGGGTCACCTGGATGAAATACATCAGCATTTATTACTGGGACCTCTATGGGTTCAATGCTAAATAATTTTTTAAAATTCACATTTTTTAAGTATCCTGAAATGACAAGGATAACCTTGTTCGGCTAAAATTAACTTAAACGACGGTTTGCTGTTGCAGCAAATGGCAAGAAAGCATACAAGAAGCAACCACTACAGTGTACCGCAAACAAGAAACAAAAGATGGCGCCACCATACTAGTAAAGCAATGAATTTTGACACCTTATCGCTACTTTCCCTTATCGTAAGCAGCTATGTTTTGGGGTTCACATTCAGGGCTGAATAGGCGAACCAACAAAGCAGATGTTGAGCTGACAGACACGGCTCCACAGGCAGCCCACCGAAGACTTCTCGGAACAGTAATTCTAGGGCCTGCATTACCAACAAGATACGAAGATAAGCACAAGGAAGAGCAAGAAACTAACATGAAGTTTATGCACATCATCAGCAGACAGTTCACGTTGGGTATCTTTTCAATTTCAAGAGCTACTTATAGAGAGGAACAAACCGTAATGCAATCTACAAAGAACCCAAAATCCTAAAGCTCCCCCAACCGTAAAAATCCCAGCCGTCTGTCTCATTAATCTGGAACAAGGCTTTGCATCTGATCTCATCAATTCACCATCTGACCACCCAAGCATTCGCCTCAACGCCATCTATCAACACTTCAATTCAATGTTACGCCACAAAATCCTCCTCTTCACTTATTCTGCCCTACCTGCAACCTGCAACAAGTCAGATAGTAACAGAGGAATGAAGTCAGTGAACACAGTTTAGAGCACTAAGATGAAATTCTTCAATTTAACAGCAATTGAAATTCTCGGTGGTGCTGAGAAAAAAACCCTTAAAAAGAAAAAGAAAAGAAAAGAAAAGAAAGAGCAATCAAAATATTTAAAGCTACCAAAACCATGCACATTATAGCATGTTAAAATAGAGGGTTTTTTTTAACTAATACCTCTGGGAATTGAAATAATTATACGCCTGGAAATTAGGGAAAAGAAGGATACAAATCGTAAAGAAAGCAAACTATAGCTGTGAATACATTGATTTGGCAAGATAAACGCAAGGGTTGAAAATAAGGGGCTATAATTCAAGCTTTGGAGAGCAGCAAACTAGAATCAGTATAAACTTTAAAGCATTTAGACTATTTGGGAGCTTTTCTAGGTAAGAATATCCCCCCTCCCCCCAATGAAAACAATAAAATGCAAATTATTCTACCAAAAATAAACAGCTGAGAAATGCGACTGAAAGTGCTGCTGAATCGAGGGACGCCGGCGAGATTGCTTCTGCTGAAGTGAGGTTTCAGTTTTCAAAGTAGAATCGACGGTGTGGATGAGGCCGTGAGGGGAAGGCTGCCGCCTGTGTGTGTCGACTGTCGAGAGGGAGAGAATGATGCGGCTGCACGAGACTTGGGTAAATTAGGATTTAAAATTTTATTTTTATTAAAATAATATTAAAATGGACTGTTTGTTTTTTAGGCAAGGGTTTTTTTAATAAAATTTTAGTTGGGTTGGGCTTTTATTTGGTTAGTATTTTTAATATATTGAGTTTGAGGTTATAATAATCCATTATTTAGTAGTACTTTATTTAAAGTCAGTTTATTTTATTAAAATGAATTTTGAAAATCAAAACCGAAACGGTTAAAACTGAACAAAAAATCGGTATTAATTCGGTTCCATCAATTCGATTTATGCTCAACCTTACGTTTTACAGATGGACGGAAGACTATCTATTTTGGGCTCCAGATTTTAATTGAAGGGTTAGCTTTATAAAGGCCCAGTTACAATTATTATTTGGATTTTCTAAACCATAAACATTTTTATTTTTGATAAAACTTTAATACACAGACTGTGTAAAATTAATTTTACACAAGCCTGTGTATATACACTATAAAAACTCAAATCCTAAATTTTTAATCCTAACCCTAAAAAAACTAAACCCCACACTCTAAACTCTAACCTTAAATTTTAAACCCTACAACCTAAACCCCTAAACCTTAAACCCTAAACTAAAACCCTAACCCTTAAAACTAAAAGACACGTGTAAACTAAAGTTTACACGGCCTGTGTATCAAAGTTTTTTCCTTTTATTTTAAAAACATTTTTTTGTATAATTTGCCAGTTTCATCATTATCCAAAAGCACAAATATGCTACAGGTTACAAAAAGGAGGGGTAATCAAATGGTGATCCCTCCGGCTGTACACAATCAACTGTTTACTGTATCATTATCGTCTATACTTTTCCCTTGTAATCTATCTTAGCAGGAACAAAACTTGAAATTGTATAGGGGTTCTACTCATAGTGATACTGATTTTTTTGACATTATAAAGAATATAATTAAAAATAGATTACAGGAAAAAAAAAGGTATAGACGATAATGATACAGTAAATACTTAATTGTGTATAGCCTAAGAGATCACCATTTGATTACTCCTCCTTTCTGTAATCTGTAGCATATTTTTGCTTCTAGATAATAAAGCTGACAAATTATCCAAAAAAATAAATTAAAACTCAAAATTTAAGCCAACCGGCAACATCAACAATGTCACTTTTACAATTAGGCTTAAAGATTTTGTTAACAATTTAGATTATGAAAAATTATTTTATTTTTAAATAAAAACTTTTTTGAGTGGTCAACTATTGATAAATTAACGATCAAAATTTTTGTTGACGTGAAATGACAACATTAAAGTAACGATTGAAATAAAAGTAAATGTTGAGGGTTTTTTTTTTTTGCTATTATGTCTTTTTTATTAATTTATAATTGTATCTCATCTTTAAATAAAACAACTAAAAACCACAAGATTAATAAATTTATATACAAATCTTTTATCATTTTACTTGTATTATTCATTGAATAAAATTTTATAAATAAATTTTTTATATAAAACATTTTTATTCATATCGTGAGTACAACAAAATCTAGTATTTATTAGTTTTAAACTCATGTGTAGCACGTTACATGATAATCAATTATAATGTCAAGGATATATTGACAAATTTTAAAAATAAAAACATTTGTTATCAAAATAAAAAAAAATTGAAAGAATAATGGAATATGATTCAATTCGGTCTTGCTTTTAGGTTATTTGATTTAAATTAGGCTCAAACTTTTTAATTTTGTCCTTAAAACAAAATTTGTCGGTTAATTTGATTAATTTCAACTTGGTCATGATTAATAAAACTTGACTTTAACTTCTAATTTATTTAGTCCTCAATTGATTGATTATGCATTTGACTTTAATCTGACTTAAACTTTGACTTATTTTTTTAATTAAGTAGCGTTATAATAATATTATCAAGGCAAAAAACGAGATTCGAACCCATACAAGGGGCGAAGCGGATGAGCATCCATGACCACTTGGCCAATTAGTGGCTCTCAACTTGGCCTTAATTTAGTTTTCTAATAGGTCTTTAATTGTAACACCGTAAACCCGGATGTCATACTTGGGCTTCAAGCCCAACCCGCAACCATAAAATTTTCAACTTAGTTTATCCCAAAATAGATCATTTCCAAAAATATAAACCAAGTCCTATATGAATTCGACTCACCCATTTCAATCTAAAATAAGAGTTACAATTACAAATCAATATGGCCATACGAATACATAGCCCAAATAAATCTAAGTATTGTACTCTGATGAGGCAATGTGCTAAAATCCTACGCCGATGGTGCTCCACCAAGCATCGTACCAAATCTATTAACATGCGAATGGAAACAACGATTCTAAACGTTGAGTTTATAAAGCTCAGTTGGTAAACTTCTACTCTGACATGCTTCATGCAAATCATAAACATAAGCATGTAGCTAGAAATAATGTAATGGCAAGGGAAAACAATGTACAATGCTACCACTAGTTGCCTAAAAGTATGCTTACACAATGATGTATAGCATTGCATCATCAATCAATCAACAATAATCATAACCACAAACCTGTAGTGAGGCCTGGGTCATACAGCATCGGGAACATACACTATGAGTGAGGCTCGAGTCATATGGTATTGAGAACATACACTATAAGTGAGGCACGGGTCACACAGGACGAGAACATACACTTATACTTGGAATCTCCTATCGAGTATCTTTAAATAAGGCTCAGGTCACACAACATCAAGAACGTACATTCGGTGTCTCTTACATAGTGATGGAACACACTCTATGGGTATTCGGATCCTATCAATCAAGGAATCAACCAAACAAGCGCCCACACGGCACACAAAATCATCGTGATTTCCAAGAACCCTGTGGTTACTATCATTAACGAGTCACCCATTATAATTACCAAGTTATTACACATTATGCTCGTATATAGGAGTGGAATCTTGGTTACTAAGTTATTTATGCCATCCTACATCATAAGGAGTGTGTCGAACCATTGTGTACTTTTTTGCCCCTCTCACTCAAATTCACTTTTCTTAGACAAATTGCCCAGTGGGTACCGATAATCGACCCTAAGTATCAATGCAGTATCCTAAGTACAAGTACCCTCATATGCGTACTGATATGAAATTTATTTACTGGACTAATTGAAGGTTGCCTAGTATCGATACTCGAGCACGAGCAGCAGTACGACACATTGGGTACTGGCACGTCTGGCTCGTACCAATACCAAAATAGCTTACTAGAATTTTAATAGACTTTCGGGTACTAATATGAGTCAACTCATACCGATACAACTTGAATAGCATACCGGTACTAATTGAACACCATATCGGTACTACACTCACAGTTCGTCCTTGTTCTTCATTCTGAACAAGGGGTACCAGTACAGGTTCCTCGCGTACCGGTACTAAATCTTATAAATGGCTTTCTTAGGCTCAGAAATGATTTCCAAACCCCCCCCAAAACCCTTATGGTAAGGTCCTATAACTACCCTACAAGTTATGAGAGTTATTTAAGGTGGTTTACTACCATTTTACACAATAATAACATCTTTTATCGGATTAAGCCATTCACAAGACTTAAACACCAAACACCCCAAAACAACCAAAACAACAATTCAAGCATGCAATACATCGCATTTATGATGTCCATGAAGATACAAGAGTTAGAGGTGTTCTAACCTTACTCTTACAACTGCAAATGAAGTTTCTTGCTCTTTAATTTCTCAAGTTTTCTCTTTTCCACTAGCCTTATAGACCCTCCTCTTTCATTCACTACACAAGGAGGTTGTAAAACAAATTACAACATTGCATGTGAAGAATATGTAACATAAACATGGACTCAATGCTAAAAATGAGATTAATAACCATATTTCACCCCCACTTTCTTTGAAGCCCCCTCGAAACCATAACTCATCATTCATCCCCTTCGTATGATTCTTACCTCGATATATAGATCTTTTGATGTAGATTTTAACACCCCCAACCCTAAATCCAAAAATATCACTTAAAATAACAAAGATTAAACCTTTACCTCTTGGAGTTTAAGGTCAAAGGAAGGAGGGAGTGATAAAGAGAGAGATGGTGGAGTTACAAAGATGATGGAGTTACGAAAGTGATGAAAGCATGTTTTGCTTTCTCCAGCCCACACATGGGTCTTTAAGACAAAATATTAGCTTTTAGTTTAAAATATGGTTAAATTGCTATATTAGACCATCTACAAAACCCTTTTCCCCAAACTAGGCCACCAACCAAGCCCAATAAATCAAATATGAAGCCCACTCAATTTCCTCGACCCCTAGTTGGGTCTAAGGACTTGACCCAACACTCAAGGCTCAAAGCTCGGATAACATGTAGATCAAAAATTTGAGTCGTTACATTAATCACAAGCATCAAATCATTCATTCAATTCAATGTATGTTTATTTGTTTGATATAGTTTTCATTATCATATCATTATTAGTTTATTATTTTTATTAAGAATATAACTAACCATGTTCTCGCATTTATCTTTAGAGACAACATAACCTTTTTAGGTACCATTTATGGGCACAATGAAGGTGATTCAACATTCCCAATCTGTAATAGACTCTATAATCTGACTATAATCTTAATATAGATGTAGGCCAGTTTAAAAGTATTCGGTTGTACCTAGTCTAAAATAACCAATGACTGCTTCAACTTTTTGACAAGTTTTTCGAGAGAGATTTTGACAACAAAATAAAAAGAACAATAAGTAGTAATTAATAAAGGGGATATTCCACAAGCACCTAACCATTGGAATCAAGCTTGTTCTTTATTTTTGATCCGCAGAATACTCCTCAATGACGGCTCTATTTGGATTGCTTGGATCCATGAATATGTTCTTCGGGGGGTTCCTTTTTGGCAGCATGTTTGTCCCCAACAGTGTAGTTGGACCTGGAGGAACCTAATACGTATGCAAGACAAGGTTGCTGTTATTCTAGACTTGCTTAGTGCAACCTTGAAGTCTGTCTCTTCTCTTTGGAAAGTTGTTCGGGTACAAAGAGAGAAAGTTCTTTGGGAAAGGATTGTATGGCATACTGAACATGTCCCTAGGAGTTGAACATGTCCCTAGGAGTTCCATGGTTGCTTGGATGGCTACTCTAGAAAAATTACCGACAAAAAGTAGGCTTTTCACTTTTGGAATGAATGTTGATCCACTTTGTCCATTATGTAGGAGAGAACAAGAAACTAGCGACCACCTCTTCTTTCACTGTGATTTTTCGAGGCTAGTTTGGGAAGCTGCTTTGCACGCTTGTCGGGTTCGACGGACAGTGCTTGGATGGGACCAAGAGTTGAGCTGGGTGTGCTGCTCCTTGAAGAGTAAAACACTCATAATAGTGATCTTGAAGCTGGCCTGGAACAGCAGCATTTATATGGTGTGGCGAGAGAGAAATAAAAGACTTTTTCAGCATACTGAGAGCTCTGCTAACCTGGTTATTAGACAGGTTAGAGAGATTACTCAGTTGAAACTTAGAGGTAAAGTTAAACATAATCAGCAATCGAGGCATTATAGCATTTGTTTTTCTTGAGGTTTACTTGTATAGTTTTTGTCTGAGCTGCACATAGTCTTTGCTTACTTGTACAGGAAAACTCTTGATGTTTTTTGTTTTGTTGGAATACAAAGAGCAAAATTTATCTAAAAAAAAATAATAAAGGGGATATTTACATTTTTCATTTAAAATTTAACTAATTAATAGACTTTACAGAGATTAATGGATATTTCATCAAGCATTAAGAGGGTAAGTGGCCACTTTTCAAGCTATAAGGATAAGTGGAATTTCTATAAAAAAATATTTAGGGTTTGCATAATTTTTATTTTTTTCATAGTTTGATTATAAGGTATGTCTTCGTTCAAATTTTTATACGTGAATTTTTGGTGTTTTATGATTTTAGCCATTTTTTAATTTAAATTTATATTTATTTTTAAAATTAAATGAAGATTCCTATAAAGAAAATAAAGGTAATTAAAACATAATTCAAATGTCAATCATCGTTGAGTGACATTAAAAAAAACATCTAAAGATAAATACTTTATGCCCTTATTTTCTAAAATGCCCTATTTTATTTTTGGCTTTATTCAAAAATCACCCCTAAAGTATGACATGTGTAAACTTTAGATACCTAAACTATTTTTTTCACCAATTTTCATCCCCAAATGTTTTTCACCATTTCCACTTCCACCCCAGCTGAATTTTTCATTCAAAGGATAATGTGACCCTCTCACAAAATGTCACGTGGCAAAAATTAAAAATTAGAATTTCCAAAAAAATAAAAAAGTCTCAAATATTTTTTAAAATTATGTTATTTATGTATATATATTACATTTTTTGGACTTTTATGTTAAACTATGAAAATTAAGAAAATCTTAAAGATATTTTTAAAATTTAAAGATTATTGTTAAAAAAATAAGTTTTTTGTTTTTGACAATGGCAACGAAATGTTATTAAAATACATAAAATATATTACAAATACAATGCAACCAGAAGGTAGAATAATGAGACTAATCTACCAAAATTTCATACAAGTCAAAGATGAAAAATGAATATATATTTCTATAAATAGTAACATACCGTCAAAATTCATAAACCTTCTAAACACTAGTCCACAAAGCCTTCTTATTGTTTGCCACGTGCCACTTTTTTGGTAGTGTTACATGCGCCCTTTTTTTTATAGGACCACGTCATTAGTTTGGATGGAAAAGTCAACTGGGTTAAAAGTGAAAATGGTGGAAATTTTGGAGGGTGGAAATTGCAAAAATTAATTTAAATATCTAAAGTTAACACATTCTATATTTTAAGGGTGATTGTAGAATTAAGCCTTTGCTCTTAAGAATTTTCTAGGTCAAGATTGATTTTTCGTGGTTATTTATTATTATATAATTATTTTGTAATTTTTTGAGCTTTTTATGTGTTCTTATAGTAATATCTGTTCATTTTTTCTTAGTCTTTTGATAATGTAGGCAATTATTATAAAGAAATTGTTCAAATTCAGATCTCTTAAATATAACAACATTATCTTCTTCGCGAACCACTTGAAGAGTTTAATTATTTTATAGTAAATTTTAGTTATGGTTATGTTTTGATACACAAGCTGTATAAAAAACTATACAACCCTTCATATTTAATTATAAAATCTAAAACCTTAAACCCCCAACTCTAAATTCTAACCATGCATTGGCAGGAGGGGCACCCGCCAAGGGCTTATTTTTTTAATATTTGATATTAGGGTCTAATTTTTTAATATTTATTATTAGGGCTCTATTTTTAAAATTTAATTCTTACAATATTTATTATAAGGGTCCAATTTTTTTATAATACATGTTATTAGGGCCTAATTTTTTAACACTTAATATTAGGGGTCTAATTTTTTCAATATTTGTTATTAATGGTCTAATTTTTTTCAATATTTGTTATTAGATGTCTAATTTTTTAATACTTGTTACTAGGGCCCCGATTTTTTTCAATATTTGTTAGTAGGGGTTCAATTTTTTCAATATTTATTATTAAGGCTCTACTGTAACACCCTCGACCCGGATGCTGCAATTGGGCCACTAGCCCGAACCACTCCCATAAAATTTTTGCTTTTAAACGCTAGTAAAAGAAATTCAACGCGACATATCAAGCATTTAAATCCATACTTACTTAAAACATTCAAAATAGTTAAATGAGCTCCAAATACAGTAATAAAACATTTGACCAATACAAATTAAATCAAATAGAGTTACAAATACATAGGGTCATACGAATACATAGCCCACTACATCTACGTACTTGTACTCTACCAAAAGGCCAATGCTGGATATTTGCTTCGATGGTGCTCTGCTACACTCGAACTATCTATCAACCTGCGAACGAAAACAATGATTCCGAACGCTGAGCTAACAAAGCTCAGTGGATACACAACCACTCGACCATGCTTCAGGTGAATCATAATTAAGAACATGCTATGATATGATGTCATGACAGGATAAAGCATTGGCGCTACTATAACCGCCTAAACACATGCTATGAACCTACAACACCTCAACAATAACATAAAAGTAAACAAATAAAGAGTGAGGCCCAATGTCACCCGACACTGGAAGACCCACCCATGCTCGAAATCTTAAATCGCGCTGCTCAAAATCTCACATCAAGCGGTATACTCGGAATCTCACATCGAGTCTTCGCTCGGAATCTCACATTGAGCGGGGCTCAGAATCTCACATCGAGCAAATATCATCACCTGGAATCTCAAATCGGATGGCCTTCATTCATCATCTGAAATCTCACATCGGATGGCCTTCATGTGTTGCAACACTCACTCACTAGGTATCCAGATCCTATCAAACAAGGACTCATAACCAAACAAGTGCCCTTAACTGGCACGACCACAAATGATGCACCAAGGATCCCTAAAACTCGCTTACCAAGCAATTCATTTTCATTTCAATACTAGATTAACCATTTAACCCATATAGGCAAAGAGGAACATACATTCTCGATTTTACCAGTCATTTTATATCATAAGAGACGACCCATTAGAACCTTTGTCACAATTTATAGAACCCCCGAACTCAAAACATAAAAACTTGGGTAGATTGCCCAGCGAGTATCGATACTCTAAGGTGAGTATCGATACTCTAAGATGAGTATCGGTACTCCCCTCTAGGTATCGATACCTCATGCTGAGTACCGATATGCCACTTAGATTCGAAAGAATACGGCCCTTGCCCCGTACCGATACGCTTTGTTCCGTACCGGTACCCTATATCGGAATTAAGATCTCCCCGTACCGATCCTTACCCGTACTGATACGCTTATCCTAGCGTACCGGTACACAAAAAGCCTTTCTAGGCAATGCAACAGAGGGTACCGGTACACCAAAGCCTCACTAGAATTCTGTTATTAGGGGCATACTTTTAAAATTCAATTTTTTCCTATACTTATTAACAGGGGGCTACATTTTAAACTCGCCCTAGGGCAATTAAAATATTAAGAACGAGCCTGGTTGTAGGGTGTAGAATTTAAAGTTTATGGTTAGATATTAGAGTTTAAGGTTTGAAATTTATGTGTTAGGGCTAGGGATTTAGGTTTTAGATTTTATATCTTAAATATAAAAAGTTATATAATTTTTTTACGCAACTTGTGTATTAAAATATAACTATTTAGTTAATACCAATTTCAACATATGAACTTCCAAACATTCGTGTGAGTATTTATTTCCTTATTCCACTATGCCACACTATTATTATTTTGAAAACTTATCATCATCATCATTAATTTTTTGTGTTGAAGGAATCATCATCATCATCGTTATTATTACTATATATTATTTCTACGACATAAATCTAATGGCCGTTTGATGTAAAATTACATTTTAATATTATTGCTTGTCTTTCGAACTGAATTTAAAGAATAATATGGACAGATAATTGACAATTTAGATTGAGAGGGTCTATTTAAAATTTTTAAAATTTTTGACTTAATAAGAAATTATAAAAAAAATTAGGAGGGGACTTAATTAAAAATATTTAAAATTTAAAAAAGTATCGTAATATTTTTAAAATTTTTTAAAAGAGTCAAATTAACATTTTTAAAATTTTCAAATGTTGATTCTTCAAATTTTAGGGGAGGGCAAGGCCCCATAGGCTATAATGAAGCTCCGCATCTGAAGAATGATCTAGTAGGAAAAAATGTTTGTTTATACTATTAAATTTTAAGGCCTTGTTTGGTAAAAAAACTATTTAAGTTAAAATTAAAATTTTGACATGTCAAATATGCTAATTTAAATATTTGGTGAATAACGGATTGGGTTGAAATCTCTACTTTTGAAAAAGCTGTTAATAGGAACTTTTTAAAATTAGATGTTTTGACATTAGAGCTTATAAAGACCCTTTCACCCTTAATATTTATCAAACATCTCCAAATAACCTAAATTTAACATTTTCTATTTTAATTCTTCACCCTCACGTATTTACATTATGACATTTATAAACTAATACTTTTTTGTTTTTTTTTTACACATTTATATATGTATTTAAATTTAATTATTAATTAAATTGTATTAAAAATAATTATATAAATAATAAATTAATATATGGATAATTCAAATATGCTTAGTAATATTATATTAAAAAAATTATTTTTCATAATCTACTTATTATTAATAGATACAAAATATTGATAACTAACAAATTATTCAAACAAGTATCGAATATAATCATGTCCTTGTATTTTTTTTCTTGTTTAAATAATCAAACAACTCTCAGTTATCAATTAATTTTACTAAACACTTTTATACAATCAGCTAATACAATTGCTAGTCAAATTGGCTAATACAATCAACTATCAGCTAACAGCTATCTGCTAATTGCCAAACATGACCCCAACAATTTTATTTATGAAGTAAATGTAAATTTTATTAGGTATAATACCAAAAAATGTCCCTAATGTTTAACTGAATAGTCATTTTTACTCATATTCTTATTTTTGAAGCAATTTAACTATTAACGTTTTATTTTGGGTTAAAATGACCATTTCGTGAATAAAAACTATTAGTCAACTGATGATAAATGACTTGAAATGATGTGACAAACCTATATGACAGTGCATGTCGCGAAAGCAGTGTCATATAGACAAATTTGTTGACTTTAATGAATTACACATTAGTCAAAAATAATTTTATAAAATTATATAAAATATAAAATATATTTTTTTTCTTCTGACGTGTCATTCTGTAAAGTCATTTCAAGTTGTTTATCGTTAGTTGACTAACAATTTCCATTTACATAAGGGTTATTTTGACTCAAAACGAAATATTAAGGGTTAAATTGCCTAAAAAAGAATAAAGACTAAAATAACTATTTAATTAAACGTTAAGAATAATTTTTTGATATTATACTATTTTATTAATAATTAAAAGCTAACAGATAATTTTATTAGAAATCTAAAAAAAAGTCTTGAAACCATGAAGTTTAAAACTAACAAACAAGAGGTCATAGAACGACAGCGTGGCCAATAGAACGGCGCCGTCGGTTCTTTCTTTACCTACAATGCGCCCTCCCCAAAATGACGACTCAAACTTTTCCCAATTTCTTTTATGGACAGTTATACCCACCATATGCCAGCTGTTTTACCAAAACCTATTTGTTTGACTTTATAAAATTAATTCAACACCCATATAATATTATATTATAATATTCTTATTCTCAGGTAATCAGTAGGTTTTTGGTTGGTCAAGTTCTAGAATAAATTAATTACTCTTTTTTCCCCTGGTATTTTATTATCTGAAAACTCCAACCCAAGCTCACCGCTTCACTCGCCATGTTCTCTTATGCTATTGGGATATAATTTTATGTTTAATTATATGCGGTTGTTTGATCTCGGATTGGGAGAAATTATATCATAGGCCTGACTCGTCACGGTATTTATGGTCTCAACCAATAAAAAATATTAATTTTATTAAATTTTTTCATGTCATCTTTTACTAAGTGAATCTACAATTGGTAAAAAGTGATTTTTAATTTAATTTACAGTAAATCTAAGTAAAGATTCACTTGGTAAAAAGATGGCATGGAAAAATTTAATGAAATTGATGTTTTTTTTATTAGTTAGGACTATGGATGACGTGACAAGCCGGGCCTATGATATAATTTCTCGCGGATTGGACCTTACCTACATCAATTCATTTAATAACAATTATACTTGAAATTTAACAAAATTAAGTAAATATCAATAGTTGTGGAGTGATTACAAAATCCATCCTTTTATTTTTTTGTTCCTTTTATTTTTCAGGATTTTGTCATGATTAATTCGGATAGACCCGTGTCGCACACTTGACTTTGGTAGGTAAGTCTCTCAAAGAGAATTTTCTCCATACACAAGAACTCGAACTCGAAAGCTGCTTAAATGATACCAAGCTGCTTACCACTTGGACCAACCTGTTGATATCCTTTTATTTAATCCCTACTTTACCTAGTTTTCAGATTTATTTCCTATTTAATTTGAAGTAGATTCGTCGTCATTTTAGCTTTTTTTTGTTCGAGAATGATAAAAAAATGTTTAATCTAAACATGAGAATATAAATTTGTAATATTTAATTTTTATAATCAAATAGTATTAAATTCATTAGTCGATTAATTCGAATTAAATATTACATAGATTCATTATAGAATAATCATTCTAACTTAGTTTGTTCTATTCACAATATTGATGTTCATTGTTTAAAAGAACTAACACCTTATATCATTATACCAATTAATAATTATTACAAATATTTTTAATGTTGAGATTATAATGATGCAAGTTTTCAAAATTCACGGAAACAAATAATAATAATAGTAATAATAATCATAATAATCAAAAACCTAAAATCCAAACCTAACGTATTTGCAGCTGTGGCAAGTCAAAGGCAATCAGCAGTTAATTTTTTTTTATAGGAGTAATAAGCTGAGTATTATTAAAAGTATTAACGAAGAAAACAAATCAAACATGTAAATTTAAAGAGTTTGAAGAGAAAAAAATTAAACATTTTCTTAAAACTTCTTTTATCTTTTATAAACAAAGAGTAAGGGGTTAAAGCTCTCAGTTGACATCCTCCACTCTCCTCTAAGTTGTAGGTACTAAATTTATTAGGAGCAAATTCTCCCTCCCCTTCCCTAGGTAAAAATTGTTCAAAAAAACTCTAATAATTATCATCCAAGTCTTTGTCTCTATCAAACGAGACTCTATATTGAGATAAGAGTGAAGAACGAAAAAAAAATCAATATTGCATATTGTTCCCTTAACGGTTCTGATTACATCAATAAATTATCACAAAAAGGATTTAACAATATTAGACTACTGATCTTTCTTGATTAGAGTGTGTCTTGTGATGATCTTTATATGAATAATAAATTACCATAAAAATAGACGAAAACTGTGTCACAAGACATTCAACAATCTTGTCATAGAGTAGATGAACAAACAACAAAATATACGAAAAAGAAAAATCTAAAACATAGGAGATTTTTATTTGGCTAAAAACAAAAATCAAACAAAAAAAGTTAGATAACAAGTGATATTACTCAGTGACTACATGTTATAAAAGAATAATACTAAAAATACTTTAATTGGTAGTATGATTAAAGATATGCATCTACGTCTTACATTATATGGATTCAAATTTTAACGTTTGCATTGTGTATTTAATTATCGCCCTATTATGCCAAAAAAATAATAGTAAATAAATAAAATATGTAAATGTATATATTTATCATTATGAGAATTTGTTTCTATACTATTTAAAAAGGGTTAGGCCAACAGTGATGTATGCTTAGTTTATAATGCTGTAATTATAAAATAATAAATGGGATAACGTTTAGTGTAACCGCTACTTTGGTTGCATTATAAATCTCTATTTACTTATTTATTTGCATGCATATTTATGGCCAACTCCACGACATCATCTTAGTTGTCACTTTTCTCTTAACTTTCATGATGACAAGAAATCCCCTTCTTCATTTTTTTTCTTTTGATAAAGAAAAAGGAGAGGTTCTTAAATTAAAATTCAATATCGATTAAAATTAAAATAATAATTTTATCAGTACATTATAGGCTTAATCAATTTTTTTTTAATTTAGTTAGCTTGCCCCTTCATACCTAATCTATTGTATTATGTTCTCCTTTACTGGCTAAAGAAGAGGATTGTGAATAATAAATAACGATTCCCAAAAATCATCATCTCATCCACCCTCTTAATTTAGAATTCGAGAGCAACAAAACATTGTTTCATCCCTCATCAATAAAACTCTAAATAGATTATACAACGGTCACTAAACTTTTAAGAAATTTTTATTTTAGCCACCGGCTTTTAAATTATATATTACACTAATTAGATTTTTAATAATAAAAAATAAATACTATAAATTGGTAGAAAGAATATAAAAGATAGAAGAGATCAGTGGCTGACATTGACGGTAATCATTCAATTTATTAGTTTTGACTAACAAAATTTATAAACTTAATTAAAGTAATTATTAAATTAATATCCCAACTAAACCAAGGGTATAATAGTCAGCACAATGGATTGAATTATAGCAGGCAAGCCAACTAGACCGTTCTCATGTCCAAAGAAACTCCCCTTTTCTTTCTCTGCATATAAATATAGAGACGTACACAGAAAGCAAAACGCTATAGGATGAGTTTTAGAGACAACAAAGAAACGAAACAACAACAACAACAAATAATCGGATCACAAAACGAATAGTAATAAACAATTATTAAGTTATGGCTCTCCTCCTTTTCTTCTTCTGTTGCTTCATCGGCTTCGCTGCTGCTGCTTTCAACGTCACCACCCTCTCCTTCGACGAAGGATACACCCCTCTCTTCGGCGACGGAAATCTTGTTCGCTCCCCCGATGGCCACAGCGTCCGCCTCCTCCTCGACGTTTATACCGGTAATAATAATATCCATTACGATACATGCAATTAAACTTCTTTCCTGGCTGTTGACGGATTGATTCAATATGGAATTCAGGGTCGGGTTTTATTTCTTCCAGTATGTATAGCCATGGATTTTTCAGTGCCAAAATCAAATTACCGTCGGACTATACTGCCGGAATAGTTGTTGCCTTCTATGTAAGTTTTTCGTTCCCCTGTTGGTTTTGAATTTGATCGGTTGTCATCCTCATTTACAAGATACAAAAAATTGTAGTCATTTCCAGATTGAAAAACCCTTTTCAAAACTTGCGAACGGGGGTTTGAATTAATCAAATTTGATTAGTGCACATGATTACAATCATGGTGGCTGACGGTGGTATTGAATTTCTTTCCTTTTTGTATCTATGGTCAATGCAGACATCAAACGGCGACGTATTCGAGAAGAATCACGATGAATTAGACATCGAGTTTTTAGGAAATATTGAAGGGAAGCCGTGGAGATTCCAGACAAATATGTATGGGAATGGGAGCACGAACCGAGGGCGAGAGGAACGCTACAACCTTTGGTTTGATCCATCGAAAGAATTCCACACCTACAGCATTCTTTGGACAGCCAACAACGTCATGTGAGTTGTCTTCTCTCTAACACCCTACATACTGTGTCCTTGTTCCTGCGTATATATATTCTTGCCTTAGTTTTGTGTAATGTTTTGACCTTAGTAAACTGAAAAAGAGAAAAGGTGAGATAGAGGTTAGGTTTTGCGTGTGGATGTGTCTAAAGCTTGAGGATCGGGGCATTGCCTTAAAAAAACAGTACTGGTATATGGTTTTAGGCTGCTTTTTATGCTAAAAAATAGGAAAAAGATGCTCCTTTTACAAACATTAGAATTTTAAGAGATATATATTGAAGTATATGTAACTGTTTTCGTTCGCCAAATGCATTCATTAACTTATAAATTACTGTAATTGTTTTCTCTCGTCATTATATTTTTGGAAATAAGTGAAGAATGATACTATTGTTTTTAGGTCATTTACAGCCAAGTTTTACTTATATACACACTGGAAAATGACCTCCCAACTAGAATTCAAATTTCTTTCTCCACATCTCTTCGTTTCTAGTTCATAATTCTACCTAACGAACCCTTTATCCCCAACCTCTTAACGATATATTTTTTTAATTTTAGTTTCTCTATAATACAATAATATATGATTAACATGACATATTAATTTGGTGTTGAATTTGTGAACAGTTTTTTTGTAGATGAAGTTCCGATTAGGGAAGTGGTGCGCAATGATAAAATGGGTGGAGACTACCCATCAAAGCCAATGTCATTATATGCCACTATTTGGGATGCCTCTAGCTGGGCTACCAACGGAGGCAGACATAAAGTTAATTATGAGTATGCCCCTTTCACTTCTGAGTTCAAAGACCTCGTCCTCGACGGTTGCCCTACCAGTCCCGTCCAGAAATTCCCCGACACCACCGCCTGTACCGAGACGGATGCCTGGCTCGAAAGCCGCGACTATGCCGTCATAACACCGAAAAGCCGATCCGCCATGCGAAGATTCAGGCAGCGTTACATGTACTACTCGTACTGTTACGACACGGTTCGTTACCCTGTAACGCCTCCCGAATGCGTCATCGATCCAACCGAAAAGCTAAGGTTCCAGGACTCTGGGAGGTTGAGATTCGGGGGAAGCCATAGGAAGCAAATGAGGAATGCTCGCCGGAAGAGAAGGTCACGTCCTACTTCCAATATCTCCACTGAACAAAACATGTGAAATGACATATAGTTTGTAAATTAAAATTGTGATTGTTCTTTGGTCCTCAAAATCCTTTTTTCCCTCAATTTTTATTTATCATAATATAAACAACCACATCATGATGGGTATAGAAAAATATCCATATAGAGTGTTAAATAATGGAGTTTGGTATGTTTTTTTCTTGATAATATTATGTGCTTTACCACTATACCCTTGTAGATAGAAATAAACTATATTGATTAATGAAATGGTTCATTCATATTGTGTGAATGAGAAGGGAAAACACATTGGATGGATCAAGACCACGTTGTTTTATATAATGGTTAACCTAGAAGGAAAGAGACATTAAGCTTACCTTATACATGCAATAAGAAATTGAATTTGATAATCTATGATTATGATCAAAATTATTTCAATATTGTTACATCAACATTAATGTCCTACCTAACATAAACAAACCATCATTTTTTTTGTATAAACATACTTTGGATTTGAATCATTTGAGAGCATGAATTCACATCAACTGCAATTAAATCACAACTATATTGTTAAATCAAGATAATTGACATTTAAATTAATTTTGCAGTGAATTGGTTGAGGGTGAGACTGTTGCATATTTGGGAGGTTGATTGTTGATTATGGAAAGGTGTGAGCCATGTTCAACTACATATTTAAGGCCTATATTCTTTTATGTTCAATATATTGTAGATGTTTCAAAATAACCTCATATTTTTAATGTAACTTTTTCTACTTTGGTTTAAATACAAACACTAATTGTTAGATGTGTAATAGGAAAATTAGAAGACAGCTTCACATGCACAGGAGAAATTATATTATGAATTTCTACTCATATTTGCTTTAAATAAATTTAAAAATAGTTTTTATCAAGTGAAGATTCACTTGAGAAAAAAAGATATGAAAAAATTAATAAAAATAAATACATTTTATTGGTTGGTCATATGAATGATGTGGTAGGATGGACCAATGATATAATTCCTCTGGGATCAACACCCAAAGTCCAAATCAATTCAAATCGAGCAAATTTGACGAACAAAAAAAGTTACCTTCGAAGTCGAAACGAGACTCGAACAGAATTATAACTTTCTAAAACACCAGTGCGTTCGACATTCATTCAAGATTTCTAACATAATTAAACATACAATCAATCTTAGCATTCGATTGTTTTGGTTGCCAACTGTTAGTATTTTTTTCTCTTGATTTATTATATTCAATTCTTGTTTTCTTTTATATTTTAATTTTTTTTAGTTCTTATAGATGCTTTTGTGGCACACATTCGTCTACCTTTGTGGTAGATTCACGTTTGTGGATAGTTTTCTCACGATGCTCGGCTCTAATTTACAGTTATCGATGGTCTTTTAGTAGTTTGATCTTTTTTGTGGTTCGATTGTCGATACAGTCAGATTTATTTTGCAAAACAGCCTGCAAGATTGCTGGTTTCGCTCACCACTGTAGTGATGTCCCCTTTCGCTGAAAAAGAGTTTTTTTATTTTGTTTTGAAAATAATGTCTTCCGCGTGAGATTTTAGAAAACTCGTGTTTTATTTAAAAATGGAGTCGCCACCGGCCACTCAAGGTGGACTGGACATCGTAAAACCAGAGATTTAAAATTGATGGGTTCGAGAGTCGGTTACGGATGGGGAAGGATTAGCACCCCCACACCGCCAAAATTGGTACTTTAATAATTACCGCTTTATTAATATTAGACTTTCCGGATTAAAGTGACGATTAAATTAAAATTCGGTTATATGTGCGAGTAAATTTTAAAAGCCCCGTTATTCGAGAGTAAACGCCCAACCACTATCACTACGCCTGATACTGACCCCGTTTACGCTCGAATAAAAGGGCACCGCATTGACAATTTATATCCGAAATGCAAACTTAAAAAAATGGCAAATATAAATAAATACATTGTGATAAAAATATAAATAAATACTAACATAATAAAAGACTAATATAACATAAATAAAATACTAATATAAAACATACATACTAACTATTAATTTAACGCATAAATAAAAATAAATCTAACATAAAATACTAATCTAAAACATACATACATAAATATTAATCTAACTCATAAATGAAAACAAATCTTACATAAATAAAATATTAATATAAAACATAAATTTAAAACATAATAAATACTAATCTAAAACATAAATAAACATACAAACTAAAAATACAATTTTAAATTAACTACTACTTCATTAAATCATAAAAATTACAACATAAATAAAAAGGAAAGAAAATATACCTAACTAGGAGTTTGAATAACGAACCCGACTGAGCCCCACCGAGATCTACCACGACCTCTCCAAAAATAACTAGATCGGATCCAAAATAAAACCCCGATCGAACCGGTTAGGACCGTGGACACTGCCCCGGTCCTTGGCTACCCGATAGCCAAGCTCTCTTATTTGGGCAAAGCCTTGGCCGGCTCCATACTTCTCAATCCCTCCATGTCTTTATATAGGTAATTGGGGTTGTTAAAGGGGGGGAGCACAAATTTTCCCATTTTTTTAATTAATTATTTTTTTACTTTTTTACTTTTAATTTTTTAATAATATTATTATAACAATACTAAAATTACTAAAAACCCAGACAAAAATGAGTGATTACAGTTGCCCCTCTTTGCTTGTTCTTGTAAAACGAGAACAAAGCAAAGATCAAAAGCACTCATTTTTGTCTTATCTGGCTAAACTTCTCTCCTTTTGACGCATGTCTTCTTTCTTTGGTAGATCTTCTTTCTCTTCGGTGCATGTCTTCTTTCTTGTCTTAATTGATCTACCTTGTCACTCTAGGGAAGCAAAACCTTCAAAATGGGGGGTTGTTTGTTGGGGAAGCCAAACCGAGTCCCACTTGCTACATTATTGATAATAAGCTAATACCTAAAGAGAGTTCGACCCAGCTGCAACACCGACGAAGAGACAGGGTCTACAAAATTCAATCCAGCTGCAACACTGACGAGGAGGCAAGACAGATAGGTGAAAGTTCTGATGTCTGATCCAGCTACAACTCTGATGAAGAGGCAAGATCAGAAAACTGACAACTTTTTCCCCTTTTTATTTCTTTTTTCTTTTGCTTTTGTTTTTTTTATATATATTTTTATTCTTTTTTTTATTTTTTTATTTTTTCTTTCTTCTTTTCTTTTTTTTTTTGATTTTTCTTCTTCTTTTTCTTCATTTTTTCAAGAAACAACATTGATAAAATTTGAAAATTAGTAAATTTTGACCAAGCTACAACACCGACGAAGAGGCATGGTCTAAAATTTGTGATGTTGATCCAGCTACAACACCGATGAAGAGGCAAGATCAAGAGTTAGTGAATTTGGTCTAGCTACAACACCGACGAAGAGGAAAGACCGGAAGTTAGTGAATTTGGTTCAGCTACAACATCGACGAAGAGGCAGAACCGACAGTTAAATTTGACTAAGCTACAACATCGACGAAGAGGCAAGGTCTGAAGACTTGATCCAGCTACGACACTGACGAAAAGGCAGGATCAGAGTGTTTTTTTGTGTGATTAAGCTACGACTCTGACGAAGAGGCGTGATCAGAGTTTTTTTATGTGTGATCAAGTTACGACTCTGACGAAGAGGCATGATTAGAATTTGGCAAGTCTGGCTCAGCTACAACACCGACGAAGAGGCAAAACCGATGGATGAAAATTCCAATGTCTGATCCAGCTACAACTCTGACGAAGAGTTAGTATCAGAAAATTGAAAACTTCTTTTTCTTTTTTTTTTTGCTTTTTTTTTTTTTTTTCTCTTTTTTTTCTTCTTTTTCCATTTTTTTGGATTATTTGATTTTTTTTCCTTTTTCTTTTCTTCTCTCTTTTTTTCTTTTTGATTTTTTTCTTTTCTTTTTTTAAGATTTTTTCTTTTTCCCTCTTTTTTTGATACAACATTGATACAACTAGAAAGTTATAAATTTTGACCAAGCTACAATACTGACGAGGAGGCATGGTCTAAAGTTAGT
Organism: Hibiscus mutabilis; assembly: GCA_019671005.1. Classification (NCBI taxonomy): domain Eukaryota; kingdom Viridiplantae; phylum Streptophyta; class Magnoliopsida; order Malvales; family Malvaceae; genus Hibiscus; species Hibiscus mutabilis. The sequence goes on from CM033737.1 coordinate 48,651,174, forward strand.
AATGTTGATTCAGCTACGACATGGACGAAGAGGCAGGATCAAGAGTTAGTGAATTTGGTCTAGCTACAACACCGACGAAGAGGCAAGACCGGAAGTTAGTGATTTGGTTCAGCCACAACACCGACGAAGAGGCAAGGTCTACAAAATTTGATCTAGCTGCATCACTGATGAGGAGGCTGGATCGGTGGATGAAAGTCCCAATGTCTAATCCAGCTACAACTCTGACGAAGAGCTAGTATTAGAAAATTGAAAACTTTTTCTTTTTCTTCTTTTTCTTTCTCTTTTTTTGTTGATTTTCCTTCATTTTTTGCTTTTTTTCATTTCATTTCTTTTTTTATTTTTCCTTCATTTTTTGCTTTTTTTCATTTTTTTCTTTTCTTTTCTTTTCCTTTTTTTGCTTTGCTTTTTTTCTTTTCATTTTTTTTCTTTTTCGACCTTTTTTTTAATTTTTTTTTACTTTTTCTATTTTTTCTTTTTGTTTTTTTTTCATTTTTTTTAGATACAACTATAATAAAAAGGTAAATTTTGAGTAAAATTTAGGTCTAGCTGCAACACCGTCGAAGAGGCAAGACCTGTAGAGGATTTGATCTGTCACACCACTGACGGAGAGACTAGATCAGCAAAATGTGAGACCCGCTACACCACCGACGGAGAGGTAGGGTCTGTATAGAAAATTTGATATGCAACACCACCGACGGAGGCAAGATCTACATTAAGTTGGCGTACCACCACTGACTGAGGCATGATTTGCAAGATGTTGAATTAATATTGACAGCGAGACTCTGTCTGAAAAAAAATTTGCTATGCTTCTGTCGGCAGAGGGTAAGATCTGGAATGAGTTATCTGTTGGCAATAGTAGAAATCGGGAGAATGTTGACGTCTGTCACGCCATCGTCGGGGGAATCAAATCCTACAAAAGAGAAAAAAACATTTATTAGTAAATTGTTCACAAAATTTGTAACTGGTACCTTTTTTTATGTTTCAGCATTCTTTCTGTGTTTGGCCTCCTTCAATACTAGGGGTTGGCAGTTGTGTTGTTGCCCCCATGTTGAGGGTGTTCGGGCTCTCCTTAGACATGTTATGTACAAGCAAGATTGCATGAATGTATCTAATTTTATGTCTAAATGCATGTGTCTGCCCTAAATGCATGGTGACTTTGGTGTATGCACTTAATCTAAATGTATGACGTTTGCAAAAATGGTTTAATGCAAGATGAATGCAACTACATGCATGAATGTGACATAATTTTTTTGATCCTCAAAGGGGTGCCCCTGACTCCTTACTAGTCCCGTCAGGATCTTGGTTTTTTCATGCGGCGGTGCCCCGACTTTGTCTTGGGTTCGATCATTTTTGTTTGAATTAGCTTTCATCTGGGAACATGCCCCAAAATTTTGTTCGTTTTATGCCATTGTCTGAAACTGTTCTTGTAGCAAATTTGAAACTCTGGTGCACATTTTGTTTCCCCCTAAATTGGGTTTATAAATTGTGTTGGTTCATGACAGCTCATTATTATTATTATTTTGGATTGGGTGCAATTTTGCAGACTGTGATCGATGTAGATATTTTAGGGGTGCAAGGGTTTGACTTGGGAATGAAGGGTGGACTTTGGCAAAGAATGCCCCTAGACTGAGGCCTTGTTAGAGGCATAATGTTTGTAAAAGATGTGGGGGTGCTTTTGGACATGCCCCAAGACCAAACTTTTGTAAGAGGCTCTGTAAGGTGCTAGATCGACCAACTTCATTGTATTTAATGGGGCAACCCGGGGACCGACTTTAAAATTTTCAAAATGTATGCATGTAAATGTGAGGTGCATGTCTTAAATGCGAAAGTACTAATTCAAAAATAGTTCTCGTGGCTCAACTTTCCGAACTCACGAGATTCTTTTGCAACTTTAAATATTGCCTTGATATCTAGAGTGCTAGATTTTCTCCCAATGATAATTTTTCAAATTGAGAACCAGTCGTGAATCAGCATTTCATGCTGGTAAAATGCAAAAAATTAAAGTGTTATGATATGCCATGCAGTGAATGCCAAAATAAGCAGATATGATGTGATCACAAAAATGGGTCAATTTAAAATTAGGGTAAAAATGAAAGATTTTTGATCGGGTAAACCACTTGAACCAATACCCCAATGTAATGCAAATGCAATGGTGTATGCAAAAAATGGTAAAACAAAAAAGAAAACGAGTCAGTACCGAATAAGATCAACAACACATAAATAGAAGAACAATTTAGATAATGTAAACAAACAAAACAACCCTATTTACATCCCGTCTAAAACACCTAGGTTATCCACATTACTCTAAAAAGGTGGGTTTCTATATGTTCTCTACATGCAGTTTTGGTGCTAAGAGGTACCCAAATTGTCCTTGATGTCCCCTACTAAGAGTAGCAAGGCCCCGGGTCATTACCCATTATAGGCTCCTTTCAACCGGGTTCAATTCAAGGGGACCCATTCGCTTATGCATGCACGAAGGAACGATATCCTTACGAAAGTATAAGGTACTCGAGCCCCAAAGGTACTTGCTAGGCCTACACGGGAGAACGATATCTCCACAAAAAGTATTAGCGTTTTCCCCCCACTTAAAAAAACGAGTTTATATGCCATATTTTAAATGCGTTAAAATAAACACGCAATTATAACCGAATGTTAGTTTAATAGTCACTTTAATCCGAAATTTCTGATATTAATAAAGCGGTAATTATTTGAAAAAAGCTCGACTCTCTTATTTTTGAAAACCAAAAAATGTCCCCAGCGGAGTCCCCATCTGTAGCGATGTCCCCTCTCGCTAAAAAAAAGTTTTTTATTTTGTTTTGAAAATAATGTCTTCCGCGTGAGATTTTAGAAAACCCGTGTTTTATTTAAAAATGGAGTCGCCACCGGTCACTCAAGGTGGACCGGACACCGTAAAATCAGAGATTTAAAATTGATGGGTTCGGGAGTCGGTTACAGATGGGGAAGGATTAGCACCCCCACACCGCCCAAAATTAGTACTTTAATAATTACCGCTTTATTAATATTAGACTTTCCGGATTAAAGTGACGATTAAATTAAAATTCGGTTATATGTGCGAGTAAATTTTAAAAGCCCTGTTATTCGAGAGTAAACGCCCAACCACTATCACTACGCCTGATACTGACCCCGTTTACGCTCGAATAAAAGGGCACCGCATTGACAATTTATATCCGAAATGCAAACTTAAAAAATGGAAAATATAAATAAATACACTGTGATAAAAATATAAATAAATACTAACATAATAAAATACTAATATAACATAAATAAAATACTAATCTAAAACATACATACATAACTATTAATTTAACACATAAATAAAAACAAATCTAACATAAAATACTAATCTAAAACATACATACATGAATATTAATCTAACTCATAAATGAAAACAAATCTTACATAAATAAAATATTAATATAAAACATAAATTTAAAACATAATAAATACTAATCTAAAACATAAATAAACATACAAACTAAAAACACAATTTTAAATTAACTACTACTTCATTAAATCATAAAAATTACAACATAAATAAAAAGGAAAGAAAATATACCTAACTAGGAGTTCGAATAACAAACCCCGACTGAGCCCCATTGAGATCTACCACGATCTCTCCAAAAATAACTAGATCGGATCCAAAATAAGACCCCGATCGAACCGGTTATGACCGAGGATACTGCCCCGGTCCTTGGCTACCCGAGAGCCAAGCTCTCTTATTTGGGCAAAGCCTTGGCCGGCTCCGTGCTTCTCAATCCCCCCATGCCTTTATATAGGCAATTGGGGTTGTTAAAGGGGGATGTGGAGCCTTTAGCTCCACACAAAATTTCCTATTTTTTAATTAATTATTTTTTTATTTTTTTAGTTTTTTAATTTTTATATTAATAATAATATTATTACAACAATACTAAAAATACTAAAAACTCGGACAAAAATGAGTGATTACAACCACTCATACTTCGATCCTTAAGCTTATAGGTGGATAGATACGAGTTTTGTTTCTTACTTCCTTTTTTTAGTGTCTCATCTCATCCTAGTAGTTACTGCTCAATAGACGAGTTTTGTTGACATGATGTTTGTTTCCCTAGTTTTTAATTTTTCTTTATTTTATTATTTTTGCTACATTTTTATTTTGTTTAAAATATTTTTTATATTATATTTTAATAAATTCAACCCGCATATTACTAAAAAAGTATATTCATCCTAATCGAGACCAAATCAACCGTTGCAGAGCGATTTTAGAACATACAATCAATTTTAGGTGATCTTACGTGCACGGATCTGGACTGAGTTCAAATCAATCGATTTCTCCCCGGGCGCGCAATAGAAGAGACTTGATCTGTTTTAAGATTTAGTGTTTCTAATGATCTACAAGCCTTAATCTCCAACTCTCGTCATTCAAAGTTTCACTATCCTAACTACTTTATTATTTTTAGGCTTATATGATTAGGGATGTGGTTTTATCCGGATTTGACACTTTTTGATTCGACCGACCCTATAAGGTTAAATTTTTTATTTTGAAATTCAGATTCAGATGGGGTTTTATGAAGAAAAAAGCCCGGTTTCACTTTTGGGTGAAAATTTCCGACCGAAATAATAATAAATATTTTTCTATATATATTTAGGGATATCGCTATAATGCATCTACCCTCTATATTTTTTTCAATTATCTCTCTATTTTGCTTAATAAAAAATAATTTTTTATTTATGTCGGATTGGATCGGGTGATACATTATCTATTGCCGGGTCGAGTTAGATTCGGGAGGAGACTTTTAATTTTTGGGTTGGGTTTAGGTTAGTTGCTACATTATTGATTGTCGGGTCGAGTCAAATTCGAATAGAGTCTTACAATTTTTGGGTCAAGTTTGAGTCGGTCAGAAACTCGACTTGTGCCCATCCCTATATATGATGTTATAAATACCATGCAACATTTGCCTTTACTTACGTCCCAAATCAGATTCCTCGTCTTCTCTCTCCACTAGGGGTGATAATAAGCCTGACCGGCTCGCAAGCTACTCGGGCTCGGCTCGATCAAAGCTCGGTTCGAGTGAGCTCGACTCGAACTCGTGCTCAGCTCGAGACCTTAACAAGCCGACCAAAGCTCGGCTCGAAAAGCTCGTGAACATGCTTGAAATAATTATATATATATATACACTCTATATACACTTGTATGTTTCAGTGTTGTTGTTGAGATATTGATTTTGATATAGCTTAAAATAAAAAAAAAAATTAGACTTAAACTAATTTGCAAAAGTATTTCAAAAGTCCACTAACTTGAAAAATATGTTTGAAAATTTTTTTCAAAGGGTTTTTGACATGCTTAAAATGATTTTAAGTAGCCAATGTGTCAAAAATAGGCTCTGAGAATCGGTACAGATTGTTGCGTACCGATACCTAGAAGAGCTCGTACCGGTACAGATAAGCTGTGTATCGATACGCCCTTTCATTCTCAACGGTCAAAATTTCCAGTAACTAAATTGAGTACCGATACGGCTTCAGCCGTACCAATACTCTAGGCCTTGTATCGATACACTAGTATTGTGTATCGATACTCAGTGTAAAAATGCCCAACGACTTTTTCTTCTTTAAGACAGGTAATGATACCGAAGATTGTGTACCGATACCGACATGCCCATAAGTGAATTTAATACTGGAAATAAAGTCTCCAATGACTCCAAATCAACCCGAACGGCTAGGAACGACCACAAACTCATCAGAGGGTTTAAAAGCAAGCTCCAAACATCCATGGAAGATCAAGAAATATCCTTGCCAACATTTAATGTTAGAGAAATTGTTTTATTGCTTAAATTGTTAATTTTTTTTTGTAAAAAACACTAGTGAGCTAAATTGTCACATTTGGTCGAGTGTTAGGATTTTGGGTGAGTGCTTAATTTGCAAACACATTTGCCTTGTAAGGGTTTTTATGTTTGCTTATTTGTTTTCTCTTTGTAAGAGAGTTTCTAAAAGCTTTGGGGTATAAGCTTTGAGGGGTCGATTGATTCAGGGAATGTAATATTACCTCTGAGAATAGGATTACTAGAATGTAACATTACTTGACATATTGCTTGGAATATTACATTACCTTGTTTGGTTTATTTGGTAGGAATATAAGATTAATTAGAAGTAAAATTTATCAACTTGTCCTTATGATGTATTTCTTTTTTAACAAGTTAAACTTTCAATTATTAAATTAAAAATATTTACATAAAAATTTATAGAACTATTTTCGTTACACTATCTAAAATTTGCAAAAACTTTTTATTTATAATATTTAAAATATAACTAATATATTAAATAATTTTTTAAAGTATATTTTATATTTATATACCCTTATTCTCTTTTAATTTGTTGTGAACCGTAAAATGTTAAACGTTTAATATGTTTAAATATTTAGTCTTTATTACTTTTGATAATTTATCAAATAAATTAAAATAAATAAATTTAAAATTAGTAAAACAATGATAAAAATAGATTAACCAACTAATTCCTTTTAAGATGGAAAATGTCTTATAAACTAAATAATAAAGCTAATAATATTAATTCTTAACTCATTCACTCTCAAGCAACATGCAATCTCATCATATAACCCTAAAAGCATCATAAATACAATATCAATAAAGTATATTAAATATTACAACATTATTTAAATATATGCAACACAATTTATATATTAAATTAAATATTAAATAAAAATAAAAATATTTAATAAATGTACACCATAAATAACCAGTCACCTAATTAAAAAAAGCAATAGATGATCAACATGAACATAATTTATTATTTTAAGGGCAATATTGTCCAAATGGGAAGGATTGTGTAATACCTAAGAAAATGAGGGAATGACATTCCCATCATTTGGGGAAAAAAAGGCCACCATTGGGAAAAGAATATTACCTCCTAGTGGAAATCCACCCAAACCAAACATGTGAATATAAGCCTGGGTTATCTCCTTGAGCCCAGAAAAAAGAAAGACAAATTAGTGAATTTGTGAAAAAATCTTAGTGTGGATGACTAAGGTAGTGGATGTAGACTTTGGTTAGAAAGTCGAACCATTATAAATCATTGTATCCCATTTTTATTTCTTAGCTTTTCATCCACCAAAGCAAAAATCAAATTCACCCCCTCTTGGAGATTTCGGTTGATTGTTCGAGCCAAACAATTGTTAACTTGTTATCGTGGTTAAATACTTTAAATCCCCTTCTCCTTGTGGACTTGTATAATTTAGAAAATGTACTATAATTACTTGTGAACTTCAAAAATAAATATTATATTTTCTCAAACAGGTTTTCAAAGGTTATTTTTCAAAACTTCAATAAAAATATTTAAAAGCAATTTGAGGAAAGCAACAAACCGCTCGAATTTCAAATTTCAACTTTTTATTACTAACCAATTTCAACCTAATCACTCAAATTAAGGCTTTTCTTTTCATTTCTAAATACGTGGCAAATGCAAGTAGAAGATGGTAGGCAACATAGAAGAGGCAGAATTTCGAACGGTTTCAAGTCTTCCTATTCAACAAATACTTTACTGATAAAACCAACAAATGAAGGGACATGTTTGTTCCTAGTGGAAGTAAAATCTGGTGATGTAATTTCTTCTGGAGGAGAAACACTTGTCCTTAGGCTATTTTCGGGTGCAAACCTTTAATGATAAAACAAATGAGTTTCAACTTCAAAAAGAAACTTGCAGGCAGGGAGTTCAACCCAAATCAAAGGATATGAAAATTAGAGTGCTAACATAGAACCGATTTAGTACTTACTATGTTGGCGTTTCTGACCAAAAAAAGAGAGAAAATTTTCATGTAAAGATTCTGGGGGTTGGTTGAATTCAGCCATATTTCATCATTCATCTGAACAAACAAAGTGCGATGAAGTTGGAAAAGGGTAAAAGAGTTGGTGGGTTTGGCTTAACAACCTCATTCACCTTTTCCCAAGTTGATCATTCCCACATTCGTAATCATTGCATTTTACTTGGTATCAATGATGAATCGTGAAATATAGCCGACTTCTAACAACCCACACCATCTTTATATATATATATATAGCTTGGTTAAACATGAAATGTTTCTTTTTTATGAGAAATAGCATTGCAAGTTCTCCCATATTCTCAAATCTTAACATAGAGCCATAAAGTTTTAAACTTTAATATAAAAATAGTAACCCATAGCAAGTGGGTTCTATGGTGTAGTGGTTAGCACTCTGGACTTTGAATCCAGCGACCTGGGTTCGACTCCCGGTAGGACCTTACAATGGGTGTTTTTCCTTTTTTGACACAATCGACTTTGGATTGAAATTTTAGGATCACTGCTAAATCCAAAGAGCCCAACTGAAATCATTAGGTAATCAATGTGCACCGATTCCATTTCACATTCAGTTTAAAGGCCAGAGGTATTAAGTGCCAAACAGTCATAGCAATCAGTTGAACAACATTGATTAAAGAAACCAAGAACCAAAAAAGACGAATAGAAATCATGGATTTTTTGATGTCCCATATTAAATAATTGGGGTTAGGGTTCAAGGAATTGGAGTTAGGGTGTATTTTTTAGGGGTAGTGTTTAAAGTTTAAAATTTAGGGTTAAGGCTTAAAATTTAAAATTTTATTTAAAGTTTAAATTTTAAAATTAAAGTTTAAAATTTAAATTTTTTTATTATTAAGACATAAAAAAGAACACAAAAAAAAACATATTTTTTTCAAAAGACACGAGTAATAATATACGCCTCATTTTCGATTCTCAGGTAAAAATAGTACTATTAAAAAAGGTAAAAAAATAATAGCTACTTTATTGAATCCAAAACCCTCATCATGTCATTGCCATCCTACGCTTCTATCAACTCACATTTCTTTATTCATATTTCATCTTCTATTAATTGATTTTCAACCTCTTTTTCACAAATATTTTTTTAAAATTATTTTTAAGTAAATAAAAATAATTAATTAAAGGTTTAAAGTTATTTTTCACTATTTTGAGTATAAAACACTTAATTTTACATTAAAAAAATAAAATTAATTATATATATATATATAGAATTCAATTCTCTTTGAATAGTCGCAGTATTTAAATTTGTGTTCCATATTTAGTCCAAACACTATAATTTGAATCGGTTTCAATTTGTTCATTTTCTTTGGTCACCCCTGTTATCGCATACCAGGCCGAGCTATTCCAATTTGATGCTCAGCTTGGAAATACACCTCATACAATAGCTTTCGCATAAATAAGTATTTTAAATGAAAATATAATGTGAAATCATCGGCTTTTTAAAGATTTAAGAGCTGGATTCCAACCGAATCAGGGACCTCCTCATTTGCAAAGTAAGTAACAAAGAGCCAATTTTATGCCTTAATGCATTGCCTGCTTTCTTTTACTTGGTATACATGTTTGCTTCTAGATTATGACTCTTGCCAAGTGAATATGATGATGTGATACATCGAATTTGAATACATCGTATGCACATAAGAATTGCCTATGTACAGAACAAACCTGAAGCGGAACTTTTGGGGATAGCCTTGGTTCTGATGGATTTGGCTCCCTTAAATGCTAAATTGGCTGTTGATGTCTTCAATAGGTGTCGAGAAATAAATAGGGTACCTTCTGCAGGGTAATCTTTCCATGAATCCAGTGGCGTTCTCGTTAGAGTACAAAAATTTTGCATCGGAGAAGATTCGGCCCGCAACTAGTCAAACCAAATAGGATAAGATACAACATTGGGACGTAATAACTCTCGTTCACTTAATACAGGAAAAGGTGTTAACTGATTACCTAATAGAAGATGTTTGTACCATTGCATGGTTTTGACTGCTTCCATGGCTGCGATAAAGAGACACCTGCAGTTGATGCCTCTAAACCCTGTTTTCCATGAATGGCAGATTTGAGGACATTGTATTGCTCATTCACAGACTTGTACAGAGCTTGTGTGTATGCATCCTTGGCCTGCCCAACAGCAAAGCCAACTCATACTAAACCAAGCAATAAACAAGCACATTTCTATGCAACAGTTTTTTAGAAAGTTATCCTCTAGAGTTCTAGACATTGTAAGAATGAATGGGAAATTTACTAAAGCCGACTACGATCATTGCCGATGAAATTACTATGAGACAGGTTTCAAAGTCTTGGCTAACATTATACATGAATAGTTCTTATGGCTCACATCCCCTCGGAAACATTTAGCACGGCTGAACATAATTATGCACGTCTATGTGGTATAGCCATTTCATCAACGATGCTACAGTCAATATTACAAATACGGCTGAGCATCCTCTAACATAAGTGATCAAGGTCATGTGAAAATTATAGAGATAAAGTTGAGTCTGCCCTCTGCACTAATCAGATGATGTATCGTGCAACAGGCTAGAAACATTATTTTTGTAATTCTAGAGAACTGGATTAACTTTCCAAACGCCTATTGAGGTCAAGCATCAGAAAATGCATGTAATAATAAGACATTAATTCAACCAACCTCCTCAGACTTTTCACAAGCAGCAGCAATTTCTGGTGCTACTGATAATCCAGCCCCATGAAAGGTGATGATTCTTTTTTCTCCAATTTCTTTTTCTACCTTAAAAAATGCCATTGAGTCACAAGAGGGGCAAATTTTTTACGACAAACAAACAAATACACACCTGGGGCGGAGGGGGCATGATGTCATAGCACAATAGAGCCAAGGGATATATATGCCCTGGAACACCTGAATGTTCTATCAGCCTTCTCATATTGTCCACTGAAGAAGAATCAAAAGGTGCCTGCACCCCTTATATTAGTATGCAACAGTTTATCATAAAAACAAGGTGACACATATACATATGTCCAAAGGTTTAGTTTTATTTATTTGTTTTTTTTTTTTTTTTTTTTTTTGGGGGGTCTTATATTAAGACAATTAAACAAATGCCTATTGCTTGTTGGATAAATAAAAATCTCCAAATGCACGGTACTCTGAGAAATCAACACTGAACTTTGCTGTCAACAAGGTAAAACCTTGAACACATCAATACATGCTATGCTACATTTTATTACCTGCAGCATCACATGCCAATAATATATGTGAATAAAACCTGAAGATCTGATCTCAATACATCTTAAAGAATAACGTAGGGAAATTACCAAGTAAACAGTGTGGTAAGTGGTAAAAAAGATCTACCCAAAACACCCAAAAGTATAACTTCATTCAGAGCACAAACCCTGCCCATAATATGTTTGCAAGCATAAAAATCTAGATTGTTTTAAATTCTCCCTCCAAACAGGAAATACCTTGCTGCTAGCTCGTGAAGAAGAATAAATCTTCATACTTAACTTTGAACTAATCATAAATAAGACAAGTAGAAGACTAAGACATGAATATGTCTCTTCCAACTCTCTCTCTGAGTCATGGTAACTTTAAGTGAACTTATGTTCTGGATTGGACAGAATATGCTAATGAAAGCAGCTCTATCCCATTTCAAACTTTATACCCAAGAGATCTTTATTACCAGCTGAAATTGATATAATATGAACTGAAAAAAAAAATCTTGAGAAACAATACAAATAAATAAATAGATAATAAAGACAGGCTACAAAAGCTTACAGGATACCATTCTTCTGTAAGGGGATCTGGACGGTCTCTGCCACCACTTGCTGCCATCCATACTACTTTTGAGCCACCCCTATAACCAAACAAAATTCTTGGTCTAAGGCTAAGCATATTTATAGTGAAAGCCCGTAGTGCAGAGTCAGCCGTTTTAAGATAAGTTAAAAGCATGACAATTTGTCATTATTAAAGTACCTTAGCAGCAAAGCCATCTCTTTCAAACTTCTTGTGTTTGCTTTTCTTTTCATCTCAGCAAGCTCAGGAATATCATACATGTGTTTTTTGGAGTATACGCATAAAAGATTCCTAAATCAGTAAAACATTTTTAGAGGCTCTTTAGCATACTTTTGAATCATGAATTCAAAATAGGTAGTAGTAACTATTTGAGTACCTTCCCATGCTGAAAGGCTTGCAAAGAGGATCTGTTATGACTCTATCCCCAGCAACATAAATCTGTAGCATGGAACCCAAGTATGGTCAAGGGCATAAATAGATAATGGCTACTAGAGCAAACTCAGACGTTTAAGAGAGAATCACCATGCTTTCAGCAAGCTGCGGATTTGTTTTCTCAAGCAACAATGAGATGATGATTGGATCAGCTTCAGTCTGATGGTTTGATATAAGTACAACATTGTGACCCTGCAACCAATTTTCTGACAATTACATCCATAAAAATCCAGTTTAAAAATGTAAAAGATTTAGCCAGTACTATGCACTTCCCAAGTACCAGTTGCATGTACAAAATTCCTGAATTTTGAATACTTAGTATGATCACTTTTAGCTTAAGGCCAACAAAGTTGAAAGTAAAACACCATAAAAGCTCCTTATGAGGACTAAGATATAAGTTCAGCTTTGCTTGCATAATAAAAATATAAAATTGACAAGACATAAAGCTGATGAAAATTAAGATACAAAAATAAGATGGATGCTAATTTAATATACAAAAAACTGTTATTTGCATTTGTTTCTAAGATGCATGTTCTTATTAGATAATCAAGGAACACGTCCGGCAGAACAAAAAAATTTCATCAACTTACTACCAAGCAGCTCTATGATGGATAAATCAAGTTATGATCTTTAACATTATGAGAAGAAGATGAATGAGCAGAACTTGGTCATGTTTAGAAGAATCCGATAAAAAGAAAAATAAAACTAAACAGTGTCACCTGCTTAAGCTTCTCTTCTATCTCATAGAAAAGAGAAAGGTTGCCGACATATGAATTCCTGCATAGAAAATAAACACAAATGTTAAGAGAAGTGAGTTGAAGAGAGAGAGAGAGAGAGACCAAATATGTCCTTCAGTGATTATATATGAATGACAGATTTTATATGAAACACATGAAATACTAGCAACGTGAATTGACAGATTACGAGGTAGTTGATAAGAATTAAAACATGTGTGACCAGCAAAATACAATCAGAACAGGAAAAAGAATGAACTAGTGAAATATGCATAATACATGCTTCTCTTTCTCTGCAGTTGTCAATACAGTTGATGATACACCATCAAACATGAAGAAGAGAAAAACTACTCGAGACCCTATGAATATTAAGGAACTTTCCATCCACCAACTGACCATCATCCTTTGTATTTTCACAATTCCTATCAAATACTGCTTCGTTTTAATAGAATGGTCACTTGCTGATCAAGATAGCCTCAGTGAAAGAACCACCAAACAGAATGCAAGAAATAAGAAATACAAAACAAGCTTAACCTTCAATGGTCTCAAAAGGTAGATAATAATCAACCAAGAATCCCTAGTGAACTGATATATATATCCTATCCACTAACCTTAAGATTTAATACCTTTGTTTACAAAACAGAGTCATAAAATTGAAAAACTGCAAATCCCTCCGGCAAACCGCATCCTGAATCTTAGGAAGCTTCTATAAATTAAATCGGTATCAGTACAGAAACCACAATAGGACAGTGTGGAAGTTGTCCGCTCACCTGAAATCAACCAAAGGCCAGATATAATTTTGACCAAACATGTAGTAATCAAATGGTTCCCGCAAAGCTTTGTGGTAGGGTTCAAAGACAAAAGGATCCTGAAAGATTACTGTCATATTTCACGCAGAAGTTTATAAAAATTCATAATCTTTATGCAATACCTAAAACTGGAAATACATATATTTTACAAACTGCAGAATGTTGAAACATCATCATAGTACAATTACCTCCACATCCAAAAGCATATGGTCAAATGCAACTGTCATGTTTGACAATACGATCTCAACAGCTGCAGGGTGTCTGCTTTGGAAAACCTAAATGTTGCCACATGAAAGAAATTTCTCTTCAAATTTAAAGAGGTACAGGAAAAAAGGTAAGCATTGAGTGATAAGGTCCAAACAGATCTCAAAAAAGGTAAGTTCTGGAAAACAATTAAAACCATGCAATTCGACAGAATACTCTCCTGCCAATTTTTAAGTGCAGATACACCCTTTGTTTTCTTTCTTGTTTAAATTTAGGTCCAAACAGATCTCAAAACAAACAAGAGTTTTTTTTAAGGAAAAAAAGGCAAACTAGATTTTATAAACAAGTTATATCAAATTATTTAGCATTACCCTGTTTACACACTTGGTTCTCATAAAATATAGTGTATCTTGATCCAAGTATATATAATGCATCGAGTATAAATTATAAAAAAATACAGATATTTTAAAACATATGATCTATTAAAATAGGAGCTTATTAAAAATGCAGTAGACTGATATAGCACTTTCTATAAGCAAGAAAGGTTGCAACCTAAAACAACATAGTCTATGCAGAGGAGAGCATATCATATCCAAAACATACAATACTATGCACTTAAGTAAGAGTTTAAGCATATTGATTTACTGCATTTCTATAATTCAGATACAGTTCTTCCATTCCCGCTGCTACATTTGGAGGTAGCCTGCCTGCTTCTACTTCATTCCTAATTCCAAATAGGAGTTCTGTAGACAAATAAACTGCATAAGACAATAAAACCAGTCCTCTAGTTCACTTTTTGGTACTATAAAAGGCTATAGTTAAAATTAAACAGGATCGTTGAAAGTAGGGAAATGTTCTCTTTTATTTGTCCAGGTCACTTATTCTTCAATCAACAAACCTTTCTCCGCTTCTTATGTCCAACTTCCCATTCCAATATATATCCTTTCTTCATGCTCCTCAAACTGACCTAAGTCCATTTGTCTTTTTGGGAACATGAAAATTTACTCATCAAGTATTCTTTTGCTAAAGTCTTAAAAGTATGACTATCCTCATAATGTTGCACCATATATATCTTTTCTAATCAACTGATTTTCATTACACCAGCTGTTCTAATGTGTGAACATGTTTTTTGATCAATGCGTGGAATGTTGAATGAACGGACTGAACAGCTCTTACCAAAAACTGAATCTGGTAAACTATATTTCTACAGGAGAATCGTAATGTTAAACAAGGGAACTTTTCGCATGAACGATTTCAATTGTTTTAATCCAAAATCTGAGAACATTTTCAGCACCATATTAAGCGAATTTGTTTTAATCCAAGCTTCTTGGGATTTATTTTTTTAAAATAGCGTTAAGCCATTAATCCATAAACGTGTTCAGTAAATACTAAAGTGACCTTTTCTTAAAGGCTATTTTTATGATGTAATAAATCTAGTCGTCTTTTCTATATTGGAAAAATGCAGTTGACTAACACAAAAAGATAACTAAATTGTTCAACAGCAATTCCTTACGTTAGCAATTTGTCTAACGAATTCCTTATCCGAAAGAAGAAGAAGTCATCATAATATTTATAATAACTATTTTAACACTTCGGAATTAAGCAAGAAAACAGGCATCATACATTGATATTTGCAATATTTTATTCGGAAATGCATTTGGTTAAACAAATAAACGCATTAAAAACTTTTAAAAATGAAAAAGAAAAGAAAAAGCGCTAAGAAGAAAACGAACCTTGCTCGGAGCGAGCCTCAATGAAGGTACGGGAATGCTCAACCACCGGCTTCCCGCCACCAGTAGCAGCTACACCTGATTCCTTATCATGAACGACCTCAGCCGTTGCTTTAGCTTTCAAGGAGTGAAACAAAGAAGAGCGAATCCTGGTCGTTGTTGTAGAAGTAGATCGAGAAAGGTGGAGTCGCTGAAACGGAACCAAAGGAGAAGAAGATTTGATTGAGAACGGAAATGCAGCCTTAGTGCAAATGCCGCTGGAGAATGGGAGAGGCAAACAAGACATTTTGGATTTTGAAAGAAGGAAAAACGATTGAAATGACAAGGAAATCCTCCTCTATCTTTTATTATCTCTGTTTGAACCAGTCTGGGGAAAATGCAAATTCCATTTTATTTTACTGATTTTTATTTCTTTTATAGCTTAATTTTTTGGGTTGAAACGGCGGTGGTGTGGAAGCGAGCACGTGGTTTACATCGACCCAGAGCGGACGATTAGGGAAAATAGCTGCCGGTTGCTGACGTGTAGTGGTATGGATTGGGGGAGGTTATGTAGATGCGTGGCATCCAATGGTTGCCACTACTTTTCTTTTTTAAAGGAGAGGGCCGATGGGACCGTTTTTGTCGGAACTTAACAATCGCTTTTCTCTCAACTCTCCATTTGGATTAGTATTTTTATTTAAGTTAATTGCACCGCCCATCCTCAAATTATGATACCCATTTTAAGATGGTCTCTAAATTTTTAAAATTTTAATTTTATCCTCAAACTATGACATTTATTTTAAATTGGTCCCCAAACATTTGAACATTCTAGTTTCATCGTCAAACTATGACTCTCATTCTAAATTGGTCCTCAAAGCTTTTGAATGTTCTAATTTTATCCTAAAATTATCATTGTATGCTAATCATATTTTATGTTAATAAAACTATTATAAAAATTGTTAATTGTTTTGAAACACTTATGTGTATTATGTAATAATATGATGCAGTATAAATGATAATTTGAGGGTGAAATAGGAATATTCAAAAAGTTTGAGGACTAATTTGGAATGAGAGTCATAGTTTAGGGATGAAATGGAACATTCAAAAGTTGGGACCAATTTAGAATGAGAGCCATAATTTGGGATGAAATTGGAACATTTAAGAATTTAGAAACCAATTTAAAATGAAGGTCATAATTTGGGAGACGTGTGTTGCAGTTAACTCTTTTTATTTTTCTCATTAATTCTTTATGAATTTAATTTTTATGTTATAATTAAATTAATTTTATTTTTGTATTTTTTAGCTTGAAATTTACAATCATTATTCAAGGGATATATGACCAAATTACAAGTACTTTAAATAATAAAATTGAAGAATGAACTTAAAATACAAATTATATATGTAATACAATGATTAATAACATAATTTGACTTAACATTTTTCAGGTAATTGTACCAAGAATGGAATTTCAAAATTTAAAAAGTCTAGGACTGAAAATGATCAAATTAGAGTGCAATAGACATGTTCAAGAATCAAGTTGTACAAGTCCGAATTAGGGATGGCAAAATTACTCGTCTCCGACCCGACCCGGTGTGTCCCAACCTGATCGGGTTTTTTCTTATAATTTTCGGGGATCGGGGCAGGGCGGGTATTTAAAAATGTAAAGTCGGGGCGGGGCGGGTTTGGGTACGATATGAAAATTCTCTTGCTCGCCCCAGTATTTTTTATTATTTGTATTTATTTTTATTATATTTATAAAAATACCACTATATATAAATACTTTTAAGAGTTTCAAGCTATTTTTTTAGTTTGTGTTTATCGTAAATTTTTGTTAGATATTGTTCAAATTTTAACATATCTAATTCTAAAAGTCAATGGTCGAGTTTATTTTTTAAAATATATATTTTTTCTTCATATGAGTAATTTAATTGGTTTTATTTTATTTTTTATATACTTTAAAGTCTGTGAAATTTATATTTTGTAAATATAATAGTCGTTCGATCGAATCTAACATTTATCATTGACAAAATTTAATATATTTTTTACATTTTCGGGTTGGGGTCGAGCTTAGGGTTTATAAATCGGGGCGGGGTCGGATTTTGAAATTAATATATCGGGGCGGCTAAAAACCCACCTCGCCCCGTTGCCATCCCTAGTCTGAATCAATATGAAATTTAAGATTTTGAGTAAAAATATTAGCCTCGTTTAAAATATGGGTCGGACTCAAACTCTAACATTCAACACCCAAGCCTGGCCCAACTTGTTTTCTTAGTTTATAATATATTATATTTTTTATATTATATGATTTATATCATATAAAAAATTATAAGGATATATAATATTATAATATAAATATTAAAAATATGATGTTAACCCTACATAAATGAGAAAAAAGAATTTAATAAAAGGAAAATATCAAATCATTAAATATTAAATTAAAAATAAAATAAATGATTTTTAATATAAAATAATATGAGCATGTCAAAAGAAGATTAGGGTTAATCATTTGCAAATATGAACAGATTTGAATCAGTTTTAAGATTTATATTTTGAAATTATATCGAATTTGGTTAGACATGAAGTATATTAAGCTTATACATACTCGGTCTGATGCGAGATGACAACGGATGAAATAAATATATCGAAGGAAAAATAAAATAATTAAATAAGAAAAAAATTAAAGAATAAATCTGGAAAAAAATCAGATTTTCAAAAGTTAGCGGTAAGGAAGATGATGAAGATAGTGATGTCATAGGAACCTTTTTGATCGCGATTGATCAAGTAAATTCTATGATAGGCTCTAACCGACCCTCCTAATCGCAATTGACTAGACAAGAAAAATGATTTTTCCACGTAAATTAGAAAAAAATCGTGTTGAAGAAAAGCTTCGAAACACAAGCAACAATACTTGCAAAAGTGTTCTCAATAACATTTATTCTCAAAAGAAAAGTTGTTCAAGTTGTAATTTACAAGAGAAGATGTTGTCTCCTTTTATAGTCTAAAGGAGACACCAACATTCATTAAGAGATAGCTAATCAATCCCTAAAAATCATCTAATTAAAAGGGATTTTTAAAATCAGCACTTGAATAGCAAAAATAAAAAGAAACTCTAAACTGAACATATGAAAAGCTTCGAAGGAATCCCTTAAAATCAACATACAAATAGCTAATTGAAAAGGAAACTAATGAAATAATTTAAAAATAATAATTTTAGTCAAAGCTTTTATAATCCAGCCTTGAATTATTTTATTATAAGTTTAATGGGCCTCTTAGGTGAGGATCATTTGGAGCAGCAACAAGAGAACTTGAAACCCAATTATTTTTGAAAGATTGTAAATGTGGGCTTTCTTCGCGAAACAAGCATGAAAAATTTTGGAATTCCTGATTCTTCAAGAAAGCTTGTAAACCCTTACTTACAAAGTCTTGAACTGTTGAGTGTAGTTTTTCCTTGAGTTGTTTTGACTTTACTCTCGTGATCGGGCTAAGTGGAAAGGTAAGTCCATCATGTTCGTGGGCTTGATCTTGTGCCTTGGCGCATGTATCACAATCCAAATTTAGTCTGACTCTACCTATGAAAATCTCAAAAAATATAAGAATTAAGTCTATTATTTCTATAAGGCTTAAACCAAAAAATAGCCCTCAAATTATATTTTTTTTAGCCCTTAAACTATGATTTGGGCAAAATAGTCCCTTAACTTGTCATTTTTTATCATTGTAAGTCCTTAAACTATTTTTTGGTCAAAATAAATACTTAAACTATGTCATTTTTCTTCTTTTAGTCCCCAAAATTATCAATTGATCAAAAAAATCTTTGTGATGTGTCAACATCTTATTAGTCGAAATAATTTTCTTTTGACTTAAATAACTATCGGACTTAAAATGACCAGAAATGATAGTTTAGAGGCTTATTTTGATATATGATATTTTAAAATTTAAAAAGAACATAAATATTTATATATGTTAGAAAATCCTATAAAATGATATTTTTGTAACCATGAACTTAAAGTGACAAAAATGATAGTTTAATGGTTTATTTTGCCCAAATCATAGTTTAATGGCTAAAAGCAGAAAAAAGACATAGTTTGAGCGCTGTTTTTTGGTTTAAGCCTTTCTATAAAGTACATAAACTAATAGAAAGATTAAACTTTTACTTTCTCATTTTTCAGTATATTGTGAAAGCATTATAATTATTTTTTCAGTTTTAATAAATTGATAAAAATAATTTTCATAACAACTAAAGCAAATCTAAATTTAAGTTAAGAATTCAAACCACAAAATTGATAACATAAATATATGAATACGAGTCTTTCTTTAAAAAATGTGACCTGGACTACACTTAGCCCTAGTTACTAGTTTTTGTTCTCACCTAAAAATGAGGTAGGGATTAGTTGCTATAAAATTTTGTTGAATTTTATCGAACAAATACTTTCCCACAGTATTTATTGTTTTCCAGAGTTACTTTTCCTGTTGTTGTCGGTTTTCAATATAATTTTAATTTTTTTGCATTTAAAATACTTAAAAAACTCACTCTTAAATTTAAGTTATTAAAAAAAACTCAATACCCTAACTTTCTCCCCCAAATGTTTTTCTTTGTAGTGGTCTTAATATCAACATGATACTTTTTTTAGTTTCAAATAATAAAAAACTCAATACCCTAACTTTCGGTGAAATTCCTTGAATATTATTCTCTTTTTTCACAAATATGGCACAACTCAGATTATTTTCAGAAATATAGCATTTGCTACAATATTCTTAAAGTCGTAATGCTTAAAATCTGACTTTAAACAGTAATTTATTTATTTTCATTAAAATAATACTCTTCTGCCACATACAGAAGTTGAAGACGCTAAGTATACATTTCGTCTTTGAACAATGACCTCCATAGATGCCTGTCACGTGGACGACGCTGTACTTTTTTATTCGAGAAAAATCTTTTTACTGTTTAAAGACGATTTGTAGACTATATATCTTTAAATTTATTGTAATAAATACAATATTTGTATAAAATATTTTTTTGTGAAAAAAAAAGTCAAGAACGATATTTACCTAACTTTCTCCCCCCAAATGTTTTTCTTTGTAGTGGTCTTAATGTCATCATGAGACTTTTTTAGTTTCAAATAATAATCTCATTTATTTTAGATTCTTCATTTTTTACATTTGATTACATTTGTTCGTCTACTTTTATGGCACGATTTTCGTCTATTTTTATAATAGTTTGATATTTGTGTAGTTATAAAAGGAACACATCTTCTAATTATGAAAAGTCAGTGGTCTAATATGATTAGATTCTTTTGTGATAGTTTGCCAATATAATCAGACTCTTAACGAAACAATCTACACGATTTACGTATCCCAAAATTTTCTTTATAATTGGATGATATTTATTTTTTAGTACAATTATTCTATACACATGCAATGTAAAAGCTTTCTACACAAGCATGCCTAATCCAAGATTAAAATTTAAAATTAAAATCCCTAACCCTAAACCCTAAATGCTACACTCTATACCCTAAATATTAAATCCTAAATTTTAGCCATAAACCCTAAATTTTATACACTACAATCGAAATCCTTAATCTCTAAACCATAAACTAAAACTTTAAATCCCTAAACTATTATAAAAACTAAAGTTTTCACCGCCCGTATGAGTTTATAATCTTTATTTATATTATATCTTCAAACCAACTTCTTACTCGTATTTTAAAAAGAATACTTTACTTTCCCCTCCGGTTGAAATTATTAAAAAAAAACTTTACAAACTCATATTTGCTTCAACTTCTCTTTAAATAGATTTTCATTTTCCTGTTGACTCACTTTACATAACATTACAAATGTTAAATAAACCAAAGGCTCTAATATATAGAAGACAAAGGACTACCAATCCAGGAGGAGACTGAATTAATACAAAACAGGGAGGGATTTAAAAATTAATTTCTTCCCTAATGCCCCATATTTAAAAAAAATGGGACTTACATTAGCAACAAAAATAAAACAAGAGCTAGCATAGTCACATGTTAGCAACAAATAATTACACTTGGCCGGGCTTTGGCACCTTATGCTGATCAACCTTTTCATTCTCTGGCAAATCAGTGGATATTTCATGTATTGTGATAACAACATTGTCATCATGCGCATCACCGGTGGCATCCGAAACAGGTCGGATTATTGCCCGGTGAAGTAGCAGCTGCGGTTTCTCCGGTGAAACAGTTGGTTCCACAGTCTTGCTGAAACGAGCTCGTTCGGAAAGTTCATGCACCGCTTCCGAAATTTTCTCAACGCATTTGGCAATCTCAACCAGGACCGAACCGACCGCCGCAGCCGCAACTATGGCTTGGAAATCTGCGTTCTTTACGGAGGCAGACGCGAGGTCTTTCATGGCAGCTTTTGTGTTCTCGACACTGGATTTTGCAGAGGAAGGATCCGTCATTGTTTTCATTGATGTGGCTAATGCTTTTAGTGCCGCACCGCATTCTGCACTCATTCTTGAACACGGCCATTCAATTTTGCTTTTGAACTCTTCTGATGCCTGCAAACACTAATCATTTATATAATTTGAAATCATAATCATTTTGAATCATAGGTTTTTTTTTGTCCAAAAGATTGTAGAGTGAAGTAATATATGTTACATGGATTTCAGAAGCAATGCAGGCATTAATAACTTCGATGTGATAGGCACATTGTCGGGCAAGAGCACCAATCTTCAAGTAGTGTTTCCATGGATGACGAAGCCGGAAGCGTCCATGCCCAGGTTCCCATCTCGCGAAATTTGCCTGATAAATTTATGGCATATATTTTGCATCAGATCAACAACCATCATATATATGAAGTGGTACAAATGTTAGTGGAATGCATGTAAAGGAAAAGTTTAGTGGAGGGAAGCTAAACTAACCAAAGACTCTTCCCTGTTCTTTGAGTTCAGAATACTTTTATATCCCTGAAAAAATGACTTGCCATTGCCATCCTTTGAATCCACACCACCCCCTTCATCTCTGCAGGATAGAAAATATACACCTCCAAATCCTGCATGTAATTAGAGGAAATTATTAACATTGAGATGATCAAAGTGGTCAACTTTGGTTAAATAATCATGTGTATAGTAAACTATAGGTATATATATATATATATATAGTGGACCTTCTAGGTAAGTAGCAAGCTTTTCCAGGTTGGAAGCGACTGCATTGTGAAGATCTTCACCAGCCCAAACTGGACAAATAAAAATGGAAATAAGCATACAAGTTGCTCCTCCCAATATTATCGTGGATAGTCTTTGGTGAGCCAAGACTACCAGTTCATCCACCCTGCACCCCGAAACAGCTACCATGCTGAAGGTCATTATAAATATCAATACTCCGTAATCGTATCTTGCTTTCATCCTGGGGAAAAATCTTATAAATGTTGCTGCTGCAGCTGCCAAAATGTAATCAATTATATTCGAATGTTGAAGAGGATAAGGAAGATCTCAAGCATTTACAAGATTTTACCTAGTAGAAAAACAAGGATCCCTAAGACAATGGGTTCTCCTTTCTTTCCAAAGAGACTTGAAAAATAATATGCTCCGAGTCCAAGGCCACCAGCTAGAAATGTTGCAAACCCTCTATTTAAACACTTGCTTAGAGTTCCACCTGTATACATGGACAAACACAAGATTTCATGTTAGGGGTGTAAACCTACTAGGAAGCTATATTAGAAATGGAATGTTTAAGCTATTAGGAAGCGATATTAGAAATGAAGGGGTGTAAAATTAGATTGTCAATAGAAAATACAAAGAAAATATCTAAACTATAGAGAATTTTAAAATTTTTAGGGAGTGCGACTGCCCCCTCAGCACCTCTCGGTCCATCCCTGCCTGGATATGCACAATGCTTATAATTTAAACACTTAACTAGGAAATAAAAATTGTGAGGTTTGAGAGATCCACTAATTGGCCAAGTGACCAAGAATGCTCACATGTCCCATCTTGTATGGGTCCGAATCCTGACATGAGAATGTAATATCTCTACATAATCAAAAAAAAGTTGTGAGGTTTTGGCATTATTGGCCTAAATTTAACTTACCTACTGTGAATTCAAATACAACCACAACTGTTATCACTGCCCATATTCCAGCGACCCCAAAACCATCATATAGAGGCCTAGCGTAGTACAACAATGAGACCAAAGAGAGAGCAAATCCCACTTTGAAGGAGTGAGTGAGCCTTCTTGGGTCATCTTGCCCTAGCCTTTTGAATCTCTTGGCAATTGATGTAATCTTGGCCTTCAACTCAGCAAACAAGGTCTTAACACCTGCAAACAACCTGGCTTTGTTTTGAGCTGTTGATCTAATTTCCATTGTTAAAAGTAACTAAGAAGAGGGAATGTATGTGATGAAGTTTGTCCCTCAGTGGCCTCATATTTATAAGAACAAAAAGTTGAGTGGCAAGAATATTTTATTGTGAGATGAGAAACCAAGGTTTTGCTTTGAGGAATTTCAAGTGTGCTGACTGCTGACTAAGCCTAAGGTATTGTTTATTGCTCTTTCATTAGTGGGGTTAGCCCACTAAGGATCAGAATTCAGATTTCAAGCCATCCGCTTTTCAATCTGCTGTAAATTTACTTCCATAAGAATGAGCATTGTCAATTTGGCTATGGCATCAAAAGCTTTATGCCATTTTGGAACTCTTTCACTTTCATTTCTGGTTATGCACATTCCTTTAACTCAGCTGGGTAATAGGACTCAATCAGCTGAATCAACTTGCCACATTATATGCACTTTAACTTTAAGATTTGGTCCAATCCCGAATTTATACTTCATTTTTCAATATATATATATATATATATATATATATATTCAACTGAGCAAGTGGACGTATGTTGAGGCTACAGCTTTAATTAAATTAGATTTCATGTTTCAGAGGAGGATATTTATTTGAACACAGCTAGCAAAGGAAACCATGCCTATGCCGAGTTTTCACCACTTGTATATATGTATATTAAAAAAAACAAAATTAAAAAGTGTTGTGGGTACTACTAGTACTAGGTTTGGTACAAGGGTCAAACACAAGAGCATGTGTCCTAATGTTAGTGGAATGACTTAGGAGTCAATTATGAAAATTAAAAATACACATTGAAACCAACAAAACATAGTGTATGCCTATGCTTAATTCCTAACTGAACAGAAAGTTAAGAACTAAGTGGTGATGCCAGCAATCTGACTTTTGCAAAAATAAATAAACACCGGGTTTATGAAAAGTGAACATTTAGCTACATACAGATATGCCCATACCATCCTTAAAACATAAATCCATTGTATGCATATTCAACTAACTCCCGATTATAAACACTGATAATCCCATCTTTAAAACATTCATTCATTCTTCTTTATTACTTAGTATTATTATTAAGGTCATTATTTGAATATAAAATTTAGGCTAAAAGGGTAAGTTTGTCCATGTAGTAAACCAAAATCAGCAATGTTGTCCTATTTTTTTAGATCAATTTTGTCCTCGAAGTCATTCAGTTGCATCAGTTTTCCCCTTTGTCTGACGTTGACGGTTAACTTGCTGGCGTGGCAGTTAATGGTACTGACGTGGCGGTCAATGATGCTAACGTGGTACTACACATATGATGATGATGTGGTAGATGGGCAAAATTGATTTTTTTAACTGACTTCAAGGGCATAATTGATTTTTTTGCCGAGCTTAGGGGCATAACTGGTTTTAATTAAAAGTTTGATAACTTATTTAATATTTAAGCTAAAAAATAAGAAATTATTAAAATTTTAAAAATATAAAAAGTTATAAATATAAAAAAAATCACAATTTTAAAATATTTATAAACTATCGAAAAAAAATTTCAGACTGTTTTTGCTTATGCTAAGCCTACTAATATTCCTCGAATATATTTTTAATGGAATCATTCTTCTGTTAGAGCAGTAATAAAATTAAAATCCTCCTTTGTTTATCTACATTAAATATTAATGAACATCAGTTTGATGTAAAAAAGCGAAAAACTTGAGTTTTATTGTTACTATAATACAAGGTTGATTCTACTGTTTTTTTTTTTGACAAGCGGTAATAATGAGGTTATCGAAGTCGAAGACTTTTTCGATAAAAGTATTTAAAAAAATGTTTATATTTATATTTTATAAATTTATATTGGTGACAAGTGTTGCACGTTTTGCTGCGCAAGGCCCAGGAGTGTGGTGTGCTTCGAGAGGTTTTGTTGGCTTCGGAAGTGGCGATATCTCATTTGCAATTTGCAGATGACACTATAATTTTTTTCCAGGGCGACGTACAGATGGCGCGGAATGTGAAGCGACTTTTGTTGTGTTTTCAGCATTGCTCTGGGCTAAAGATTAATTTTAAGAAGTCTTGCCTTTATTCGGTGAGAGTGGATGATGTGAGTTTGGAAGGAATGGCGTCGGTGTTAGGTTGTGAGTGAGGGGAATTACCTTTTACTTACCTTGGTCTTCCGGTGGGTGTTAATTCGAGGGCAGATGCGATATGGGAACCTATATTACAAAGAATCCGTGTGAAATTTGCAGGATGGAAGAGAGGATCTCCATCGTTCGCGGCAAGATTAACTTTTGTTAATTCAGTATTGTCTTCTCTTCCTGTTTATTATATAGGGGTCTTTTTGATTCCGAAAGGTGTTAAAAAGATTGATAAGATGCGACGACTTTTTGTGGGGAGATTCAAATTTGAGGAAGAGGCTGAGTCGTGTCAATTGGGATACGGTTTGTAAGCCTAAGAGATTAGGGGGCCTTGGCGTCGTCGATTTGCGATTACGTAATCTTGCATTGTTGGCAAAATGGGCTTGGAGGTATGCTTGTGAAGGGGATTCTTTATGGAAAGCGTTGATCACTGCAAAGTATGGGGCACAAATTGTTGTTTGGGGATTTAACACTTTTAGGTGTAATATCGGCAATGTGGTGACAAATTGTTGAGGTTTAGGAAGACGAGTGTGTTGATCACTTCATGAGTGTAAATCTTTTTTCTTGGCAGTTGGGGAAAGGTTCTCGGGTATTGTTTTGGCATGATAAATAAACTCTAAACTTCAAATCTTAAACTCTTAGAATGACGTTTGGTTCACAAAATATAACATTATCTATAAGAATGGTATTTTCGAAATATAACATTATCTTGACACGTTAGTGAGAATGTTATGTACATTGTTTAGTTTATTGGCAGGAATATAAGATTACAAGAATGAAAAATTTTACAAAATTGTTATTGTGATATTTTTTTTCTTTTTAATACGTTGAACTCTACTTTAAAATCTAAAATTTTACACATTATTTGTGAAATATTTAGGTTAGGCTAGAAGTCACTTTACATATCAAAACATAAAAAAATATATTGTTGGAGAAATAAAAAATAATGATTTACATGAATAAAATATATTATTCAGGAGCATTTTAGTTAGAAGTGAGAGGAATTGCGTAATAAGAATATAGTGAAAATGATATTTTCACCATTTTAAAAAAAAATACCATTGATTATGAGCTATTGCCACATCGAGACAATCATGTCAAACCAAACATGAAAATATAATTTCAGAAAAGATTATCACTTTCGATAAATATAATAGACAATGTTGTGCGTGATAACAAAAGGTGATAGATGGGTCACGCCATAATATTTAAAAAATTAAGCATTGTTGGTGGGGAAAATTACATTTCCGGTTCAAACCTAACTTTTTATTTTATATACATTTTTAAATTTGTTGTACCCACTAATATATTGGATTAAGACAAGCACTAAGTAATGGAGCTCATTTGTTATTGTCTTTGTTTCGTCAAATCCCGAGGACATGGTTTTCTACATGCAAATTTGAAGTTGAAAGGGGATATAAATATTACTTTAATATTATTAAAAAACAGTTTTTTTTCTATCAAGAAACAGCTGTAGTCATTGCTACAAAAATTGTGTTAAGAACTCAAAAAGAAACTAAAAAGAAAAATGTCAAGATTTGGAAATTTGACTAATGAAACCAAGCTCTCAAGTTACATTACATGTATCCCGTATTAAAAGGCCATTGAGAAAATTGCTTTGGCTCAAGTTTTCTTGTTCCGTGAATTTCACTAAAGTTCCATCGCCAAATGAAAGTCTACATGGTCGGTCACAAAGAGGTTATAGTTTTTTTTAATACTCTAATCTCATTACAAATAATATTTTTAGCCTGATTTTATATTTACATTTATAGACTACGTTGTTCGAACATGATCAATTAGAAGAAACATTTCACCCTTATACCACTCGAATCATGATGCATGTATAATAGATGCACAAATTAGAGCAAGTATACCCATCGCTCAAATAATAAAGTGACGAGTAGAGTGTCAAACCCATAGATTGGAGTGATAACCTCAAAGCAATCACACTTAAGATTTAGTGAAATAATGATGATGTGATAATAAGATTATAAACTAGATGCGATAAAAGTAAAGATGAAGCAATGATCAAAGAACAAATAGATGTTGTAGCAAAGATTCTAATAAGGATGGATGCTGGGTTTATTGCCTAAGAACTATGCTAATTACCATTCAAATGCTATAGCGATGAGTCAACTCTTATCTACTTGACAGAGTTTTCTAATAAACTCCTAAACTCTCTCGATATTTAGAAGTTGATAACAAGATGCTACGGCGATACATGTTTGCGTAAACCCTAACAACTTATTATCTATTTAAGTTTCCCTTATTAGTCGTTGAAATCCTAAACTTATGTCTAAGTCGAATAAGAACTCAAGTTAACATCTTAAGCTCCACTGTTCACACGGACTAACTTAACTCTCTCGATATTAAGCCACAAATCAATAATTAAAAGCTTCTATCGACAGCTCTTATAAAATTAAGCATTAAGTTAAATGAACAAAATAGATAAGAAACATATGATATTGCATTAAACAATAATTAAAACATAGTATCTTAAAACAATAAACCCAACAAAGAGTATTTAGCTCATGTCTGAGCAAATAATATCCATATTAATCAAAGTATAATTCATGGCAGTTTATAAAGCAAAAGAGAAAGAAAATCCAAGCGTCCTAGGAATTCTTCTTCAAGCCATCAAACCGATACTACAACACTTAAAACTTCTCAAGCCTCTCTCGATAACTTTTATTACTTAGAGACTCCTCTAGACTTTCAACGATGGTGGTTCTTCGATAGTTGAAGACAAAGGGCTATTTCTTCCAATCAAACTCTCCTTCAATTTGTTGACCAAGTTGTCTTTATATAGAGGTGAAAAAACTAGGGTTTGGAATCCCTAAAGCATACGCGATCCTTTAATGAGGATATAGCTTTTCGTGTCATTTAATGAGTCTATAAAGGAGAGGGGTTCACGCATGTCGTGGCATCAAAGGATTCAAGATTTGCCTGCAGCCTCACAACAATATTGTGGCATCCATTCTATCACGAGAGAATACGACCCTAATACTCTTTGCACTCTACGATTTCCTTCCACTCCATTGCTTCTTGTACAAGAACCACTAAAATACCCTGCCTTTCCAAGTTGACAAGGTTTGTTGGTGTGGAACGTTTAGGGCGCATAGGGGCCTTGCCTTTGGATTTGGCTCTTTTGGCTGTGTGGCTAAATGTAGGAGCATCAACAAGCACTATTCTCCTTTTGCTTTTCTTTCTCTGAGTAGCAGCCGGTGGAATGGTCTGGTCATCTTCTTCTCTTTTTTTGGCTAGAGTGGTGGGATCTCTTCAACAGGTTTGACGAGGTAGTGCTCAAAGAATAGAGGGAACACAATAGCAGATGCTGGCAGTAGCTCTTTTAATAGGGTTCTTACGGCCATGTTCCTCTCTTATACATATGCGAAGTAAAGGTACCCAATAATGGTACTCATCATGGCCACGTTCGGCGTACTGGGTGCTAGGGCATCCGGTTCAAGTCACTTGAGCCCTAGAATTTGGGCTGGCAACGTCCTATATGGGCCTCGATTATCACGTCCTCAGGGTCTTCACGAGACTGTGTTTGTCGATACAAAACAGTAATTAGATTAGGAAAAATTAATGGGTTGTGTTTACCCTTAGAAGCTTCTTTCCAATGATGACTTTGTGCATCAGCTTGCCAACATCGATGTGAAGCCATTCATCATGGAATACAACAATAGTATTTTCTTCTTAGAAATTATAGAATAGTGGCCCATCAACATCAGATGTGTGTTCATGCAATAGACTCCTAAATGGAGGGGTTAGGGGTTAGAGCTGAGGTTGGAGCGGCCGATGTGCTGGCTTGGCCACCAAGGCCTTTCAGTTCTAGCACTTGAGACGGTAGCTATCCTGTTTGTTTTTCAATGATAGAATTATCCCCTAATTCATCTACGCGGGCCCTCTAGAAAAGGATATGATAAGGTTAGAGAAAGGCAAGTACTTCCTTCGTGAAACCTTCATTACCATAATAGTCTCGTAGATTAGCTCAAACGGATTAATGATGCACCTGGTAAACAGGGAGTAGAGGAGCATCAGCCATTGGTAAGAGGCGGTTATTGATGAAATAAATCCAGAACTTGGAGTATGGCTTGAGCTGCTTCCAGTGCACTGCCCTGGCGTTTGATACAAAGGTTTTTCTAGTAGAGATTTGCGCAACTTGTGTTTCTAATTATCGTAATGAAGCGGTATAATTCTATAGGATTGATAGTTGATTTTGCAGCATAGCGGCTTGTGTTGTTAGCATATCTCCATGGTTTTTGAGATTCGTTGAATGATCTTACAAAATAATCCTAGAAGTGTCCATAAAATTTTTATAGAAAGTTTTGAGAGAATTAGAATAAGAGGAAGATGAAACTCTTTGATTTTTTCTATGAGCATTCTTTTAGAATCTATGAGGTTCTACCATAGCATTCTATTTAGCTCCTGTGTTGGAGGTGTTTCCTCATTTGTTGCCCTGTTTGAAATTTGGATGCTGTCGCCACCCAGGGTTATAAGTTTTCGAGTAGGGATTATTGTTGAGGTTGTAGTTCCTCAATTAGCATCCAAATTCTTGTTGCTCCGGGCATTCACTCGATTGATTTTCCTCATCACAATTCTCACAAGTATAATTAACCACCTTAGCATATCGATTATTGGACAGTGGTTGCAGGTTCTTAAGTATATTTGTGATGCGGAGAGTTAATCCGCTACGCTTTGGGATTTATCCAAAAGAAGGGTTCCAAAAAATTTAAGATCGAGACTCACCCTCGCAGTATGAAATTAATAATCATTGTTGACTATCTGATCAAGAATTTTAAATATTTTATCAGGGTAATTATATAATAATATACCATTAGCCGATGAATCAATCATCATTCTTGTGGGAGCATTAACACTGTTATAGAACGTCACCACTTAAAGCCAATCCTGGAAACCGTGAATCGAGCACTTAAGCAACATATCTTTGTATCTGTCCCATCACTCATACATAGACTCATCATCCCTCTGTCGGAATGCTATGATTTCACTTCGTAATTGGTTGATTGTATCTAAGTATGAAACGTTTGCAAAGATCGTCCTAGGACGCAATAGATCTCGGTGCTACTCCCTTCAACCATGCTCTTGCTCTATCTCTCAAGGAATATAGAAAAGTTTAAGTTTTAGCACATCATCCAAAAATCCCTATTGCTTAAAGTATTCATATACTTCCAAGAAGGCTCAGATGTGCTATCTAGCATCATACTTTGGCGATCCATTAAACTAGCCAATAGAGTTTAACATGTTGAACATGAAAGGATTTAGCTCGAATTGAGCCCCCTATATTTTTGGTACAATAATCCGTGGAGTCAAGTCATCTAGAACGGGTGCAAAACTATCTCGAGTGGGTCTATTTTGAACCATGTTTCGTACATTCTACTATCCATCACCAAGTACTCCAACAACTGGTGGATTGTTGAGGTTTTTTTCACGTTGTTATTTCAAATTTGATTTTTCATTGCTTTTTGCTCTCGTTGTCTAGCACAAAAAATCTTTCAATCTCTGGTTCAAAAGGGATAAAAGGTTCCTCTCGATGCATACTTTTGGTCATGCACTAATAACACATCTGAAAAGAAAGGAAAAACAAAAATAAAAGTTGAAATTAAAATAAAAATTAAATGCAATTACTAAGCTATAATCACCAATTGTCAATCCCCGGCAACGGTGCCAAAAACTTGGTTCGTGTAGAATAGATACACAAATTAGAGCAAGTATACTCGTCGCTCAAGTAATAAAATGATGAGTAGAGTGTCTAACCCACATAGATTGGAGTGATAAACTCAAAGCAATCACACTTAAGAGTTAATGAAATAATGATTGTGTGATAATAAGATTATAAACTAGATACGATAAAAGTAAAGATGAAGCAATGATCAAAGAACAAACAGATGTTGTAGCAAAGATTCTAATAAGGGTGGATGTTGGGTTTATTGCCTAAGAACTATGCTAATTGCCATTCAAATGCTATAGTGATGATTCAACTCTTATCGGCTTGACAGAGTTTTCTAATAAACTCCTAAACTCTCTCGATATCTAGAAGTTGATAACATATTGCTATATCAAAACATGTTTGCTTAAACCCTAACAACTTATTATCTATTTAAATTTCCCTTATTAGTCGTTGAAATCCTAAACTTATGTCTAAGCTAGATTAGAACTCAAGTTAACAACATAAGATGTATTGTTCACACGGTCTAACCTAACTATCTCGATATTAAGCCATAAATCAATAATTAAAGGACTTTCTACAAAATTAAGCATTAAGTTCAATAAACATAATAGATAAGAAATGGATGCTATAGCATTAAACAATAAGAATAAAATAGTATTTTAAAATAATAAACCAACAAAGAGTATCTAGCTTATGTCTGAGCAAATAACATCCATATTAATCAAAGTATAATTCATGGCAATTTATAATGCAAGAGAGAAAAAAATTCAAATGTCCTTGAAATTATTCTTCAAGCCCTCAAACTGATTTGCAACGCTCTAAACTCCCCAAGCCTCTATCGATAGCTTTCGTTGCTTAGAGACTTCACTAGACCTTCAATGATGGTGGTTCTCTGATAGTTGAAGACAAATGGCTATTTCTTCAAATCAGGCTCTCCTTCAAATTGTTGCCCAAGTTATCTTTATAGAGAGGTGAAAAAGCTAGGGGTTGGAATCCCTAAAGCACACACGATCTTTTAATGAGGATCTAGCTTTTCGCATCATTCAATGAGTCCATAAAGAAGATGGGTCCATGCATTTCTTAGCGTCAAAGAATCCAAGATCTTTTTGTAGCCTCACAGTAATGTTGTGGCATCCAATCCATCATGATAAAATACAACTTCAATGCTCCTTGCGCTCTACGGCTTTCTTGCACTCCATTATTTCCTGTACAATAACCACTAAAATACCTACATTTCCTATTAATAACATCAATATATATAAACATTAAGCTAAACATTAAACTCCACAACTACATGCAAACTAATCCTAAATGCAACTATATACACTCGAACACAAGCAATATGCTAAGTAAAATGGCCTAAAATATATATTTTCTACACGATCATCAAATCACTTAACGTGTTTAGAGGTTATAACTTTTAACTTCCTTGGTAAGGTTCGAAATACAAGGTGTATTCAATATTTGAGGTCTGAAGTTATTTCTGTTGACTGTTTAAGTTAGTGTTAAGCGTATAAATATATTATATTTTCTACACTTTTTACTCATATTATTGTTAGACTTAGGCCCATTTTAATTGTATTATTAGTCATTCATGCATAGTTTTGTAATTTCCTCATCTATTGAGCTGTCTTTATGTTTTGATTTTTTATGGAGAAATCGCTGCTATTTTACTTTATTTTGTGAAGTACAAGTTGCCGAGTCACTTGCCGAATGATGCCCTAGCAAGTTAAGATAATGATGATGACTTGCCGAACCACTTGCTGAAGGATGTCATGGCAATTCGTGATAAAAACCATTATATACAAAATTATTTCAAATGCAAAGGATAATTATCCCAGATTAAAATTAAAATCTAAATCAATTAGAGATCAAATCACACAGATTTCACACTCATTGGGACTCATTCTCCTCATATATTTAAGAAGATTACAACAACAACATGAGGAGAGTGGATTGGGAGAGTGAGATCAGCTCGCAAAGAGAGATTCATGCACAACCAGTAGAGGAGTTCATATTCTCTATTTCTTTTTATCTTATATCGTGTGATCCTATGTCTGGCTTTTATTCATTTGTGTTTTTTTTTACCTAGCCATGAACTAGATTAACTTGGCTTGGGTTATCGAGTTTTATTGGTGTGTAGAGACGAATGAATGGTCCTGATTTTTAATTCGATAAAGATTCAGTGTTTGTCCAATCTTGATTCTTAATTTTTCTTCAAGGAAACTTGGGAAAGAAACTTGAATGCATTCACTTATCTAGGCTTGAAAGAGCTAGATTCATGAAACGATTGGTTACGATTTCCATTTAAACAACCATTGGTGGAAACTAATTCGTCTTAAGAATAATGAGCGGATTTTAGCAGCTAAGAAGAGTAAAAATATCGATGTTGTCCACCCAAGGTTAACGCAGAGATGTATCACCAAGGCATGCACAATCATCAGTTCTTCGGTTAGGGATAACACGGAGGCATTGAAAAAACTCAACCGAAAATTGAAGGGCAATTCACTTGCCATAGCAATATGCTTGTCTCAACAATTTACTTACCACGACAATCACTTGCCACGACAATTTATCCGGCAATCACACCACTACTCACGATAACCCTGTCTATTCTCTTATATCAATTACTTTTTTCTATTTACTCTGTTCATTTAGTTTATTCTACTTGTTATTTATCACCATATATCACTTTTATTACTCTTTCATTCTAGTGCGAGAAGCTAAGAATCAAATCCTCACCAATCCATGTGGAGATGATCTTAATCTATATTATTACTTGCAACGTGTTCACTTGCACTATTTACATTATGGCAAAATTATGTAACAAGTTTTTGGCGCCATTGCCGAGGATTGACAATAGCGACTTTGTTTTTAATTTCTTTAACCTTTGTCTTTTTATTCATTTATTTTGTTATTTGTTTCAAGGGGCTAACATTTTTTGGTTTTATGTTTGTTTATGACCATAGTGAGACCGACATCACAAGACTGCCCACTTGAACCTAAAATTGAATGAGTTTTTCGTAGAAGAAGGAGAGAGCTAAGAGTAGTAATGACAGATCCACCTGTTGATCCAGTCGATAATTTGAATGCCAATAACAATCAAAATCAAAATGCCATCGGCAACCAGAATACTGCGAGGTGGAGCAGCTCTAGCTGAGCAACATGTTCATGTATGGAACAGACCATCTGTGATCACTTATTTTCAGATCTTGATAATCTCAATCCAGGAATTGTTACTCCTGAGATTTAAGTCGCACACTTTAGATTGAAGCCAGTGGTGTTTAATATGCTAAATTCAATCGGACAGTTCAGCGGCTCAGCCTTAAAGATGCCAGACATCATCTTAAATCGTTCTTAGAAGTTTGTGATTTATTCAGACTAAGGGAGTCCATGAGGATGTCCTAAGGCTAAAACTATTCCCCTATTCACTGAGGGATAAAGCGAGATCATGGTTGAACAGTATACCACCTGGATCTTTAGAATATTGGATAGATCTATGCTAAAGTTTCCATGTACGAGGCATGTGATCGGTATAAATAGCTTCTACGCAAATGTCCTATGTACGCATTTAAAGATTGGATACAAGTAGTGATGTTTTACATTGGAGTCAACGGACTGAATAGGATATGCTAGATACCTCGACAAATGGTACGCTCCTAGACAAATCACCTGAGGAAGCCTTGTAAATTTTAGACAGACTTGACAACAATGATTACTAGTTCCCAACCACCAGAAGAGGTGTAGTGAGGCAAAATGCCTCAAAAATTTAGCTTGATTCATCATATGATATCTTAGCACAATTGACTGCATTAAACAAAATGGTTAAAAACTTGCAGCAACCTAGTAACACACAAGTGGTCAAGGTAGTAGATTTATATTGTTATTCTTGTAATGATAACCATGATTCTTCTGAGTATCCGCAGAACCCAGAGTCCAATTTTTATGTTGGAAACTACAACCGAAACAATAACCCATATTCCAACACATATAATCCAGAATGGCAGCAGCACCCTAATTTTTCATAGAGTAACTGGAACAACTTTAATAATCAGAACCGCCATAATACAAAAACATTAGGATTCTGACAGAACATACCATGGCAACAGATGCCACAACAACAGTCGTTACCAGCTAGTTCTTTAGAAACTATTTTAAATGCTTTCATGCTTAAAACTAAATCTTATATGGCTGAGACTGGTAGTTTCATGAAAAATACTGACACTTTTACGAACATGGCTGAGATGACGATGCAAAATCAAGGAGCATCAATGAAAGCATTAGAGACGCAGGTCGAGCAATTTGCCCAAGTCATAAGCTCAAGGCCACAAGGTAGTTTGTCCAGCAACACTGAGGTTGCACCAGCGGCACTGAAAGAACGTGGATGATTACACTTTAGTAATTAGAATACCCTCTTGACTCGAGATAAGTGGAGCCTTTGAAATCTTAAATTTCTGATAGACCGTAAATAACTGTAATGCCCTTGTGAGTTTGAAATCTGACTTATGAAAATCACGCATTCTTAATATTGTTGCAATAATGAAAGAATACTACAGAAATACAAGTTCAATCATTCAAGGCTCGTTCCAAGATAATTTATGGTAGTGGCCTGTTCAACTATACCATGTAGCTAGAACTAAATATTGAACACGTGTGAGGTGTACCTATTTGAATGCTTGAAAAATATTGTATTGATGAGACGTGGTTAATGGAATGGACTTGGAAACCTGACATGCTGTCATTAATCTTCAGCATAGCAAATCATTGACTTACCCTATCAGGGTTAAACTACAAAATTGCCCATGAGTGATAAAATAACCAAAATACCCTCATGAGCAAAATTGACCGGAACCCTCATGATATATCCAGAATCTTGATTGATCATGATCTACCTAACTTCTCAATATCTATCCTGATATATCTGAATTCTTACATAATCATGACATACTAGAAATTCTGAATGATCTAGAGGTATAATTCCTGAAAACCTGGATAAAATCGATATCAATCCAATTCCTTCGAATAAGTTTCTTGATTCTGAAATCAGTCTAGAATTGACAATAGTTTAGTGTCTCCTTTCTGTGATTATCAAGGACCTCTGAGTAATAAATTGTTCCATCGAGTGTATTCCAAGTGCACATGAATATTCTATCTATTCTGAACCCAAGATTGCCTCTCTGATCAGAATCATGACTTCTATCCGTCTGAAACAAATTTCTATATATGATCTGGAAAACATGCCCTATGGTTATTGTTTTACTGAAAATAGTTACTTGCTTTATATTTACTGTAATTGCTGCTGCTATTAACTACTGTAGTTACTGCTACTACTGACTACTGTAATTACTTATTTGACTATTTTTTCTAGGGTACTTAGGATATAATATAAAGTCACTACAGTAGTTAATAACAGCAGTAATTATAGTAAATATAAAGCAAGTAACTATTTTCAGTAACATGCCCTAATCCGGCTGGTTTTTCCTACTGTATCAGGTTCCTATGCTTCAGCTAGGGTGATTCCTACTGTTTCAGGTTTCTACGCTTCGGCTAGGGTGATTCTTACTAGACCCAAGATATCCCCTTAGGATGGCACTAACGCCCAATAGGCTTGTGTTAACACCTTTATAGATGTAGTTCTAGGGAACTGCATACTGAAGTTTGGTTGGAGGCTAGTTAGGTGATTTAAAATATAACTATATTATTCATTTTAAAAATCTACCATACTGAATTGAATTACCAAAGTCTGAAATGTGTTGTATGCTTCCAATCTGCACTCAAAGGAACACACTGAACTCACTGGTTTACTTAATCCATAACTTAAAGAACAACTTTATTACCTTCAGATATAACGTTTATTCGAAATAATGAACCATAATTGAAACTTGTTGTTATCGTGAAAACCATGACAACTTTATGCTATGTCGTATACCTGTTGTGTCTTTAGCATCTCTTGGTAGTTCTGTATTACTAAGCTTCTCCAAGCTCACATTGTTTTTACTATCGCAGGTTAGAAGAGTTTTATCATGGTTCAGTAACCGACAATAGTAATGGGAGTTTCCCGACATTGCTTGTGGAGTATGGTACTAGTATAATTAGTTGGCATGTATGTTGTGTTTTATATTATGTCTGAGTTTGTAATCTAATTTTTGAATTTCTGTTTTATGTATAAAATGATTTTCTACAATAGTAATTTAAGCAAATATTATTTTATGGTTTTAATTGTTTTAAGAGAAAAAAAGGAATTTTATTTGGCTTTTTATAGTGGGTTGCCTCTGTAACCCGATGTGATCTCCTAGATTTACGTGTAATGCATAGTCGGGTTTAGGGGTTACAATTGCATCCATATTTCACCTTCTAAATTAAAATAAACATAATTTCCACAACTAAGCTCAAAATATAATTAGAATACGGAGGAATTAATCAAAACAAAGAGTATATAATTATAACCTATCAATCTACTATGTTTGATGCTCGCCTGTTCTTTCTTCCTTGCTGTGGATTTGGGGGATTTTGTCTTTGGTCAGAAAACAGTCCCTTGAGACCATATATGGATATTTTGACTATCGTCATTAGGTTTATGGTTTTGGAACATATGGGGGGAATTCTATTTTATTTGACAAGCATTTTCAAACTGTTGTATATCCACCAATTTGCAAAAAAAAAAAAAAAATCAGGGTAGCTAATGACTTGTGTTAAGGTCTTGATTTTCTGAGAGATGCTAAGTTCATTTGCCTACTTGTTCGTCATGCAACAATGTGTAATAGGTTGTTGTTTGAGCACTCAGATTCTGAGTCAACTGTGTAAAATGTGTATATGGAAGCTGTAGATGCAGTAAAGTTATTTTGTGTAATATTGTGACTTGTTTGTATAGTATTTGTATGATAAATGATGTTGACTTATGTTAGCCAGGGTGGTGGAAGGAAAGTCGCACTCGGGGAAGAGCATGATGATTTATCCGTCTCTGCACCCTGATATTTGCTGGCTGAAATGGCAGTCTTGATAATACATGTACCTTGTGAGGTTTACTTATTTTGTTGTTGATATTCTTTTGTCACTTGCGGGAGTATTAATCATCAAAATTCAGATTCAGGGGGATTCCAAGAAAATTATCCTAATCTGGGTTCAAACCCTTCAAAGACACCTATATTCCCTTGGATGTCTTTCCCTATGTTGTTTGTTGCTATCTCAAATAAGATTCCTCGTATAGATATGGACCAAGTTTCTGATCATTACGAACAATTCAGGGTATGTTTGATCATATGTTTAATTGTTGGCGTAAAATGTTAGTTTATACATGTATTTAATGTTGGAAAATAGACTGCTGCAAAACGAGGCTTAGCACTAGCTGGAAAATAGTAAAATAATTAAATGAAACGACAATCGTATCGTGGTATTAATCACCGCCTTAGAAGCAAAATCGCTGATGTGTGTAATCGCTACAATGGACGAACGGCCCCTTGAGGTTAGCACGACTCTCCAAATTTTGTACACCCGAAAGATGGAGTGGACTTTGATGGTATTGCTCTTCTCTCAACTCAAAACAACACTCAAGAAAGGTTTATGAAAACCAAAGAGAGTGTTTCTAAAGCAAACATTTGCTTAGGGATACATACAAATGAGTAAAATTGTCCACTTACAAATGAGTAAAATTGTCCACTATTTATAGGCTAAATAGTGAGGGCAAAATCGTCATTTCCAAAGCACAATTTAACTCTATTTATAATAGAATTAAATGGCCATAAAATAAATGTTATAATTGAGCATTAACAACGTTTAAATACAGTTTCTGATTCCTCTGTATTATTTTTTTTTTTTGCTTCAAAAGGCAAAGAAGATAGCTTTGTCAAAAAGTTGAGATTGATAGCTGGGGATGATTTGTTGAGGTCAAGAATTACATCTCTGCAATTTGCATGTTTTAATTGATCTTCAATGCAATGCCACTATTAATCTAAGCTAAACGAGAGTCGATTATCAAGAAGTGACTGGTAAGTAGATAAATACCCAAGACCAGCCATTTGTTAATTGAAATTGCACCAGCCATTGCTCTCCCTTTCTCTAGTAATGAAAATAAAAGAGAGGGCAGAGGGTATTGGATCAATCTACGTCTTAAATTTCTGCCCATGTCAAATGCGTTGGATAAGTAACGGGCCAAGACAGAAACCGGAATGGCTTTTGTTTTCGGCCTTTAGAAAATATGAGAAATTGGATTCCTGTTATGAGGTCCAGAGCTGATGACCCATCTTCGGAAAAAAAGAGAAATTCTGCATGTAACGAAGAAAGAAGAAAAGTTTTGTTTTTGGATAGGGAACACAACACTTTTTATAAGCACAGCTTTACAGATTTCCCTTTGTTGCCTTTTCGGGTCTGAAATTCGAACATAAATATCCAAATTTACTCCTTTGACGCTAGAAAAAAGATTCTATAAAAACCATAGACCAAAAGAATCAAGCAGCTAGAGCTAATGGTCTATATTACTGAAACAAAAGAGGGAGAGTGAGAGAGAGAGTGGTCCAGTTGTGGTGGGGAGAGTGAATGAGAGGATTTAGTGGTTGTGGTTGTGGTTGTGGTAGTAGTGTCCTCCGTAAGGACCACCAGAAGATAAAATGTTTAAGCATATGTCACATCATGCCATCACCTTGCATTAAAAGCTCCTAATTATGAATGAATCATTCATTACTTTCTGACATCTTCCCTTATCAGTTCACATTCCCCAAATCTTTCTCCCATCATCGAATTCATCCCCTCTAGAATTAAAATTTTCAATGAATATTTAAAACCGTACGTATAAAATAAAAAAGGGATGTATATAGATGACATGAAAGTTTTGAGGTTGTGTTGGATTGTCGTACAATTGATGCAATGAATATATATATAATGCTATGAAAAAGGAAGTTTGTTAATTTATGGCATGATGGTCGAGTACCATTAATGCATGTTGGACATGGAAAATAAACCAACTAATTAATCTCTCATGTTCTTAATATCCGCAATGCATGGAATTATATCTTCAAACAGGCTTTTACAACATTGTAATTTTAAATGCAAAACGATCAAATATATATCAATATTTATAACATGAAAATTGCTTTTGAATTAATTTATAATTCTTTGCTCTTCCTTGTTCCATCTAAATATACACGTTAGGGCAATGTCAAAGTGGCACACAGTAGAGAAGGTATGGTCGCCATCGCTTTGCCTGTCCTAGATAGCCGAGGGAAACGACAAAGCTTTGGTTCTTTTAGGGAGGAAAACAAGGTGCTGAAAAGAACCATAAAATCGGATGGCTGGCAACCACATCAAACAAACTGGACGCTGACACGTGTGGAGGGAGAATGGATGATAGTGTAATGATGATAAAATACTTTAAGTTGACATTCTGCGGACTGTATATCCGTGAATCTATGCGCATATTTTGACAGTGGTGGTGCAGTGCGGTTGTGATTTTATTAAAGCAACCCCATGGGTACGGCCTCTATGCCCTAGCTTAAGGCTTTTAACCCTTATTTATGCTTTTAGGTGGGCAGGTGAGTCTACTTTTTCTTTTTTGAACCATTTAAACCAAACCCTCACCATTTTGAATCTAGTTCTTGTTTAGGGCAATGCTATACTCAATAATACTAGTGCAAATGTGATGTCTTTGTTAAAGAAGGAATCTGGGAATTAATG
The DNA here is from genome assembly GCA_019671005.1 of Hibiscus mutabilis. NCBI lineage: Eukaryota > Viridiplantae > Streptophyta > Magnoliopsida > Malvales > Malvaceae > Hibiscus > Hibiscus mutabilis. The sequence continues at coordinate 48,692,427 of CM033737.1, forward strand.
TTACAAATTCAAACTCCAAAACAATAAAAAAGAAGAGTTGAAGGGCAAAGCTCAGGTGTGGACCATATGTGACTTGGGAAAGCAAAGGCCGACAAATTTCTTGGTTTTAAGTGATCAACTTGTTGTTATGAAATGAATATATTGATTATATAATGTGAAGGAAGCAAGTGGGTATTCAGTCACCTGTCCATGCAACCAAATCCCATGCTAAGGCAGGTACGTATTGGACTACACCACAGAGCTTTCGCTGCTTCATTTTCTTTGCTGCTGCTACGCTGACAGCACTGTCAGAGAGACGTCAATCACAAAGCAATGGATTGCAATATGATTTTGCTTCAATTCTCTCTCTCTCTTCCTGTTGGGACCGTATGTTTTTTACCGTATCCGCTTCCCGATAAATCAATCGTGTGGACCCAAAGTCTTGACACGTGTGAGTAAATACTAAATATTATTATTACGTGCCTTTTGTTGCTTCATTGAAGGGGAAGATGAAGATGGAAGAATTGTAACACCTCATAAATACCTCAATTCGAAAAAAACTTAAAATATCCCAATTTGAAAAAAAATCTAGATGTTGAAATTCTTAATTCAAAAATCTTAAAAATTGAAAATTTAAAAATAAAACTCTAATTAAGAAATTTAAAAATTAATTAAATTTTAAATAAATTTAGTGACCTTTTTATAAGCGAATTGGTATTAGGTGCCAACATTGTGAACCCTAAAAAATTAAGAACTTACCTTATAATGAGTATTTAAGCCTTACAAACCTTTACTTTTCCCTAATTTTCCCTTCTGCCGTTATTTCACCGTCCATCTCCAAACGAGCTCCTCCATTCAAAGAAAACCAAAATCCAATTTCCCCTATTTCACATCTGCTGATCGAACCTTCATTAATCATGAACCAAGTACTTTACAAATTGTTTTGCTCAACCAAAGCAAACCGTGGGGCCCTCTTTCTTTAACATCTCCCTGCTGCTCACGCACAACAGGGTGAGTCATCCACTGTTTTTAAAATTGATTTTTGACCATCATTGATTTGATTTTCTTTTCTTTATAATTATTATTACAATAATAAAAGCATAAGTATATGACTTATACTTGAAATCACGCATATCAGTGCTAATTATTATGTACATATAATTGATTACAAATATTATTATATTTATTTATATATGATGATTTAATAATTAAGGATAGAATTATAAAAATTATCTTGACTCTGATTTATAGTTCGATTAGAATCGATCTGACCCGGTTTGTTGACTGTTGAGAATTTATTATTGGATTATAAATAAGTTTATTATTGTGATTAAGGTGACCATTACTCTTCCGACCGTGAGCCTGACGAATTACCAACTTTTTCTGTTCAGACCGATCGTGCTCGTTCTTCGAGGCCTTTAGGTGAGTATGCATTCCGTTCAGTTATTATGTTTTAGTGGTGGCTTAGTGTTAGATTTAGTTATTAATATAGAGTTATCATCGTAGGTTCTGATATAGCTAGACTTGGGCGTGAGACTCGTTCTGCTCGGTATTAGAGCTACTGCTTGCTAAGGTGTGTTCTCTTCTTGTGCCATATATTTGTATGTTTTCTTACTGTGTTATATTCTGTAAAATAATGTTTTATTTCTTGCTTGATATATTGTCTGATTGACTATGATTTGAGAATGTTTTGAAAATATCATGCATGGAATAGTAAATCGTGTTTTAAAATCAAGCATGGGATTTTCAGTAATGAGACACTCGTAAGAGTTCGAATTTATGATTTTATAAATCATATCATGTGTCATGAGTTCGGAATTGTGTTCGGCAAAAAAGTGAGGGAAACCTCCACTCTGGCGAGGGAAACCTCCACTCTGTATGATATCGGATAGCCGGGTATTGAGTAATGCATCGGACATTATATCATTATGATTTGAATTTATTGGATTTGTTGTGTTTTCAGAAAAGAATTTATCATAAAATAAAATATTGTTTTGTTTTTGTGATTGTTTGTACTTTAGAGACACACTAAGCTCTTTAGCATACACCCCCTTAGTTTCTTCTTTCAGATACTCAGAATGACTAGGCGACTCGGTACTGGAGCATCTCGTACTTTACTTGGATATTTAATCATCAATATGAACTATTTTATTTAAACTTTCAAATTATTATTTTATATTTTGAGACATTTATGTAATCAAACTTTGGACATTATATTAAGGGATTATATTTTCGCGTGCATTTTCAGATTTTAATTAGATATTTTATTAAACATTCAGAATATGTTTTAATGGTTGAATTTTATAATTGAGATATTTTACTAATATTATTATTATTTAATAATTACTTTTTAAATAAGTAAACCTAAAATGCGTTTCTTGAGGGACAAATTTTTCAAACTTAACTCCTAAGATTTAATCTAAGTAATTATGTTAAATTTAAGGGTTACAAGAATGATGCCTTTGGCTCCCGCGAGATTCTCGCCTTATTATGCGTTGTGTTGTAAGGAAACAGCAAAAAACAAACCAATTACAATTAGAATACCTTTGTAGTGAGATTTTGTTCATTTCCTATTTTTATATATTTTTCTTCTTGTCTTTTCTTTTCCATTAATGTTTATCTCATGAAAATGGAAACCTCATATTTTTAATTAATAAGATAATACATACCTTTTTAGTGTATTCAAAAATTATCCATAAAGTCTTTCTCGATACAACTAGGTAGTATTGTTCATAAAAATTTGAACCGATATATCATACCAAAAATTTGAAAATCAGACTAAACGATAGATAATCGATTTGGGAAATTTAGGTTAAACTGGTAAAGTAATCGTACTGGTAAAATTAGTGGTTAAACGAGTTTGATATAATTATGATTTTTTAGTAAAATGGTTAACCGAAAAAACCATTTCGAATAAATTAGTAGTAATAAATATGTATATTATTTATAATACTAGATGAACAACGGTAAAATTTGGCTCAAGCTTTTATTGTTTTATTGTTACCTTGTTATTATAAATATTGAAGACTTTATTTTTTGCGTTAATATTTTTAAGCTATTAAAATTAGTAATAATAAATAGATATATTATTTATAATACTAGATGTAAAACAATTCATAATTAATCGAATAACCGCACCAAATAAATAAGTTAACTGCTTAGATGATAATTGATTTTAACAAAACGATTACAGTTCATCAAAATGTTGAACTAGAGTTTTTTCTGTAACCATACCGATAAATCATTACGGTACGGTTAACCATCCATGCACACCCCGACAACTAGGGAGATCTTTTTACCACAGCAGGACATGGTCTTATCTGACCCAATTTTTTAGTTTCATTTTTTTTAAATTCGGGTTCGAGTTGAATTTTGTGAAGGATAAAGTCGGGTTTGTGACAAAGTTTGGTTTAGGGTAAAAAATTCTTCTACCTGACATAGGTATATATACGGATGAGTCTAGAGTGAACGTCGCAAACCGTTGAATACCACTAACACAATACACCGTTGAACACCATTGATTTTTTAATGGATTTTAAATAATTATTAAAAATCTCAAAGGTTCGACATGCAATTAATCACATTTCAAAAGAAAATTAGAAGGAACTATTCCATGAACCATTCTCACTACCCCATCCATGGTCCTACCTAATTAAATAAAACCACATCATCTTTATTTTCCACATAATATTTTCTTGAAAATTAAAATTTACAAATCATAATCATCTTTCTCATACCTCATATATTAATTTTAATATTTTAATGAATAAAATCTTAAAAAAAAACTCAAAAGTTTAACCAACCCACAAATCAAAAGAGACAAAATAAAATAATTAATTTTATTATGTTAAAAACCTTAGGATTAACATATTCGTTTGAACCCATTAAGAGCAAATTCCCCCTCCCCTCCCCTAGGTAGAAATTGTTCAAAAAAATATAAGGGTTTGTCTTTTAAAACCCTAGGGTTTTCTAATTAAGTTGTTCGTAGTTCAAACGAATATGTTAATCCTAGGTTTTAATAAATTAAAATTAATTATTTTATTTGTCTTTTTTGATTCGTGGATTAAACTTTTGAGGTGTTTTTTTATTTTAAAGATTTTATTCATTAACATATTAGAATTAATATATGAGGTATGAGGAAGATGATGATGATTTGTAAATTTTAATTTATTATAAAATATTATATGGAAAATAAAGATGATGTGGTTTTATTTAATTGGGTAAGACTGAATGAGGTGGTGAGAATGATTCATAAAATAGTTCCTTCTAATTTTCTTTTGAAATATGATTAATTGCATGTTAAGCCTTGAGATTTTTAATAATCATTTAAAAGTCATTAAAAATTAATAGTGTTCAACGGTGTATTATGTTAGTAATGTTCAACGGTATACGTCGCCCGTTCTAAAATTTAAAATTAAATCCCATGCAACCTCCATTGTTGATGTTGTCATTGTCATTGAGCAACGAAAACACCGTAATCCAGTCCTCCATGTCTTGCTCTTTGAGTTTTTTTTTTTTTGCAGATGTTTCCTTTTTTCAAAAAGAATCCAACAACATCAATGACATGACTGAAAATAGTAACAGGTTGAATCGAAAAGAAGAATTAAAAGAGGTAAGGAATTAAGAATGAGCAAAGAGAGAATTAAGAAAAGAAAATTGAGGAAGAGGATAATTGTTCCATTCAATCGATAAAAATGAGAACATGATAAGCTTTAGGCAAAAATAAACCATATAACGCTTAAACGACATGTTTATAGAACGACATGTATGAGCAAAACATACCGTATCACTAAACCCTTTTAACGGCTAACAACTCACTTAATTGAATTTATATCATAACAAAAAGTTAAATCAAGCCCAATGGTCAAAACCAGCTTTACATTTAGACTCTTTACAATGCCCCCTCTTCAAGCAATCCTTGACCTCAGAGATTAAAATTTAGAAAGGGAAGCTGTTACTGATTAAGAACTTCCCATGTAGCATCTTTTAGAAATGAATTGGTCCATTCCACCAACACTTTCGTTACTATCTTGTTTCCCCTCTTGCTTGTTCTTCTCTCCAAGATCCTCACTGGCTCCTTACTTATAGCCCCATCATGTCCCATAATTGGTAGTTCCAGCTGAATATTAGCATCCTCAACATGTTTCTTTAACCGAGATACATGAACAACAGGATGCACTCTTGAGTTCTATGGTAGTTGGAGTTTGTAACCCACTTTCCCCACTTTCTCAATAATCTGAAATGACCCGAACCACCTTGCAACTAATTTTTGACATGGCCGCCTTTTAACAATTTGTTGCCTGTATGGATGCAATTTGAGAAACTCCTCCCCTACCTGAAACTCACATTTGGTTCTCTTTTTATCTACTTGCTAATTCATTCTGTATTGTGACCTTTTTAGATGAAGCTTGAGCATCCTAATGGTTGTTTCTCTTCTTTGAAGACTTATATTTTTTATTCTAGTTCAATTTATTTGTTTTCAGACTACCATTAGGATGCTCAATAAATTTGTTGAGGCATGTGAAATCACAGTTTCTTTCGTTCCTATGGTGCTTGAGAAATATTGGACGTCTATCTCTCATGATACAATAACAGAATAAACACAGCAGTGGCACGTTTACAATGATCAGCGAACTGTAACATCGTCTTCTTCTATCACCAAAAAACAATTTGAAAATCACAGAGTAAAAGCAATTGAAAATTCTCTATGTGATTTTGTGTGTTTAACCTAGTAGGTTTATACAATTTATATAGTGGTGGAATAATATCTAAATTTAAAGACAGTATTGATCAGAGATATTAAAAATGCTATTTTTAAGGAAAAAATATCTCACAGTAGGTTAAAATATCCACAAGCCCACAAAAGCCCAAATGGTCTAAACATTCATGTCACCCATATCATATCAATTTAAGTTACTCAATAATAATGAAGCTAGGTCTTGTATATAAACATATCTCACACTTTGTACTCCATCAATATGAGATGCAAGCTTTTCCTTTTTTTCCTTAATACAATTCACAACTAGCCTACTTTGATCATCACTTTCTCATTCATCATTCACTCGTTTTGAGTGTATGAGATACGTTGTAAATATCTCATAGAGTAGAATATGAAGCCATAATTTCATTTTTTGAATCTCCACCTTTACCTATAGAAAATATATCTCAAAGTTTTCACTTTATCATATTTTTTTAACATTCACCCACATGAATAAAATTAACTATTTAATCAAAATATTTTTGACTCGATGTGTTAGATTAGAATAAAAAAGGCAAATCAATAAATGAATGGGATGGGTGGAAGACATAGAAGTGGACACGTGTGGGAAGATTGCGGAGGGAGGATGGAAGAGTGAATGATAGTGTAATGATGATAAAATAATGAAATAGACTGAATATTTGTGTGAATATTGATAGTGGTGCTGAGTTTAGTAGAGTGCAGTTATGAATGAATGAATCAGACTCTCTGACCACAAACACACACTCCCCACAAGTACGGCCTCTCTTCCCTACCTACATACTCACTCATGGAGCTCAAGGCTTTTACTTGTGCCGTTCTTACACTGCTTTATTTCTGTCTTCTGTTCCCACCATCTTTCAATTTTAAAACTTCTACCTTATTTATGCTTTTAGGTAGGTGGGTGGGTGGGTGTTTTTAGGGCAAACTACCCTGTAGTCGTTTATTTATGAGAAATGTTTTATTCTAGTCATCGATATTTTAATTTTTTGAGTTGAGTGTATGAAAAATATAAGTCGAGTCTAGACGAGTTGAATTTTTTCGCATCGAGTCGGAAAAATTAAATTTTTTGAGTCGAGCTGAGTTTTGCTCACCTTACTATATAGTACCATTTGAATCTTATATATATATATAAATAAAGATCATTTCATTGAGTATGGTCCTTGTTTAGGGCGTTGGGATGGGCACTCCCCTACTTTGGTAACGCTACGCGCAATAAATAGGCCAAATAGTGTGCTGAATGTGTTCTTGTCTGGGTCAAATTTGAAACTTAACTGCTCTGCGTATAGTGATAGTTGGGGGCTATTGGTAATATGGGACATATTTTCAGAACTATAAGCATTTAATTATGGAAATTATTAAACTTGATCAACACGGTATAATTATGGAAATTTAAGCGATACCGGAGATGGCATTTAATTGAAATTGAATAGGTGCAATCTATGTTTTTTTTTTTCTGCTGGTATATCTCATCAATTTGAAATTGAACACATAAAGACAGCCTAACTTGATTTAGTTAATTATGGTCACCAGAAAAGATTTAATTAACTATTTCCTTATAATTATGGAAATTTGCAATATCATTAACTTAATTAAGAGAAGAGGGTGGTAAAATTGCAACGTGGCAGAAGCACAGTCATCGTGTTACGGATTTAAACTCTAGAACGATTAAGAAGCCATTGAAGGCAAAGGTCGCAGCACAGTGCACACGTCTGCTAGGGACCATTTTTTTCTGGTATCTTTATTGTCCCATACGGCTTTGAAAAGCAAACACTGACAAATTTCTTAGTTTTAAGTAATAAACTGCTTTCTGTTTTTTTTTTCGTGGAATATATAATAATATAGTATTAATTATTATGTCAAACAGGCAAGTGGGTATTCAGTCATTCACCTGTCCATGCAAAAAGCAAAAGATAAAGCCAAATACCATGCTAAGATGTACGTATTGGACTGCACGAGAAATTAAAGCTTTTGTTTTACTTTTATCGAAATCAAATCAATTTTTTGCTCTATAAATTCAAAAATCAAATCAATTTTGTCCTCTATAAATGCAAATTTATCCATTCCTTAACTTACTGTAGATGATGACTTGCAGTCATGGGATTTGCTTAAGAACCATCCATTTCATATATAAACAATGTCATTTGTTATTTTGTGAGTGTTCATTTTAGCCCAATAGAAGTCCTCAAATTCTGGATAATCAATATGGTTAGAAATTTATAAGCTAAAAATAATTAAAATAAAATTTAAAAATAAATCACACACGTGATATGTGTAATGACCCGTTTAGACCCAAAACCCTAAACTAAACCAGATCTAAGGCCAAACCCAAAACCCGACCCGAATCAAAACCCTAATAACAAACCATAATCTATAAAACCCTAGCCGCACCCGTTAGCCTTACCGCCGCACCGCTCACCTTCCGGCCATCAACTGTGGTAACCCCTGTCAACCCCGATATAATCCCAAAACCCTAAATCTAACCCTAAAAGTAAAAATAACCAAAAATCAAACCTAAACCTAGCAGCCGTCCATTACCCATTCTCCTACTCTGCCAACCCGTACCATATCTCACCAAAAACCCACAAAATCCGCTGCATCCAGATCTGCATATCAGATTAAAAAATGGAGTTGTTATTTGTTTGTAGATGATGGTTTATAAAACCTGAATCATGTCTGTAAAAGGGAAAGTGTTTTTGGTTTCGAAAAAAAGAGAGAAATTTCAATTCAAAATTTCTGTAATCTGAGGAGTTGTTCGAAATAAAAAAAAAGAAACTTGAGGGTAAAAAAATTTTCTTCTTTCTTTTCGAAACCAAATCTTTTTGTTTCTTTATCGAAATAAAAAAGAGATAACTAAATAAAGAGGTCTTGAAGTTTACTTGGTGCTGCCGTGACCACCGCCGTGAGGCCATTGGCCGGTGAACGGCCGAGCGAGGTAGCTTCCCATGAGCTGCGCCGTTGTGAGGTTGAGAGAATGAGAACTTAGGGTTAGGTTTTTATTCTAATCTGTGTGAAAAAATAACCTATATCTTCATTTAAACTGATTACAAGAAACGACACCGTTTGGTGTCCATGTTTTACTAAAATGGTCAAATTGCGCTTAGGGTCCCCAAACTGTCAACTCGCTTATTTTTGTATATGGTCTAATATCGCTTTTGGTCCTTACCTTTCTTCCCGCCTCTCTATTTGCCCCTTTGTTTCTTTTTTTTCTCTTCACTTCTCGCACTCCAGTTTGTTTCCCATGTTAATTTAGTCACTGTTGTTATATTAAATTTGATTCTAGCACCTTTATTTTGTTTTATTTATATCATGCCAATTTATGTTTTTTTTAGATATTATATCCTTTTTTGTGTTTTAATCTATTTGTTCGTGCTATATGTCTTTTTACATGTTATGTCTTATTTTAATTTATATGCTCATTAGTTTGCCTTTCGTTTGTTTGTTTAGTACGTTATGTCACATGTAATTCATAGAATGTTTAGTTTTTCTTTATGTTTTTATATGTGTATTATCTTGATCATGTTTATTCATGCATATTTTGTTTTACACGCATTACCATATGTTTAGCTTTGTTTGGTCACGATAAGTAAGTATTAATTTTGTTAGGTTTGCTTTGTTTCTTAGGCTATATGTTAGTATGAAAGATTGTTAATTTTGTCATGACATATTTATATTGTGTATGCACGTATGTTGTGTTACATATTAAGTTCTAGTTTTTATGTTTATAGGTTATTTTGTTAATTTAGTCTCATGCTTTGTCATATGTATATGTCATGCATGTTTTGCATTTGTTTTTATAAGTTCAAGTATGTCATATTTAGTTAATTTTGAAAGCATGTCTCTTTCTTTTTATGTTTATGTATATGCTTTGTCATGTTATATCCACGTGTTTAATTATTTTTCTTTATTTTGTAATATTCATATTTTATGTTTTAATACCATGTCAATGTAAATTGTATGTTTTATATTTTGCTTTCTAAGTTTGCATTTTAGATATATATTTTGTCAATGCGGTGCCCTTTTATCCGAGCGTAAATGGGGCCAGTATTAGGCGTAGTGATGGTGGTTGGGCGTTTATTCTCGGATAACGGGGCCTTTAAAATCTACTCGCACTTATAATCAAATTTTAATTTAATCGTCACTTTAATCCGGAAAGTATAATATTAATAAAGCGGTAATTATTAAAGTACCAATTTTGAGGGCTGCGGGAGTGCTAATCCTTCTTCATCCGTAACCGACTCCTGAACCCATCAATTTTAAATCTCTGGTTTTTACGGTGTCCGGTCCACCTTGACTGGCCGGTGGCGACTCAGTTTTTAAATAAAACACGGGTTTTATAAAACTTCACGCGAAAGACATTATTTTCAAAATAAAATAAAACAAAATAAAAACACCTTCGTTTTTAGCGAGAGGGACTCCATTAATTGGACTGCACGAGAAATTAAAGCTTTTGTTTTTTACTTTTATCGAAATCAAATCAATTTTTTGCTCTATAAATTCAAAAATCAAATCAATTATGTCCTCTATAAATGCAAATTTATCCATTCCTTAACTTATTGTAGATGATGACTTGCAGTCATGGGATTTGCTTAAGAACCATCCATTTCATATATAAACAATGTCATTTGTTATTTTGTGAGTGTTCATTTTAGCCCAATAGAAGTCCTCAAACTCTGGATAATCAATATGGTTAGAAATTTATAAGCGAAAAAATAATTAAAATAAAATTTAAAAATAAATCACACACATGATATGAAATTTAAGTGGTTCAGTCTTGTCTACCTCAACAGATGAGGGAAAATTAACAACAAAGCATAGTGAATATAAAGAGTTCAAACATGAAATTTCTACATCTCTGGAAAAAAATATCTTTCAAACAAAGATCGCACGAGGATTACATCTCCCTCTTAATTCTCTCTCCATAATTCTAGAGATTAAAACCTATAAAGTCGGATACTTAGCTACTAAGAAACCTTATTTCATAAGACTTCTTATCTAATATAAATATTTGGATCAACGCATAATAAATATTTTAGAGTTAAAAAACAACTGTATTAAACCATATCCATAAAATTAAAAAAAAAAAATGAGCGGGTGGGAAACATAGAAAATATGTATTAATTAGTAGAAAGTGAGTGAGTGGGGGAGCACAATCAATCACTTTAAAATTTTTGGTGAAAATGGTATGAATTGATGTTTTATAGGTTGAAAAGTTAATTAATTAAATTCCTACTTAATAACTTGTGGTTGCTTTGATTTTATGGCCATGACTTTATATTTGATTCTGATAGCTTGTCTGGTTAAAGTTAATTCCCATTATGTCTCTTTATTCTTATGTACTCGTCTTGATTTTTTTTTGGTTAAAATTTACTTTTTAAAATTTGATTTCGTAGCCTGTCTGCTCCATTAAAATCTTGCTGCCATATATATGAGTTTCAAAGGCAAAGAACATGGAAGCAGGGATGGATCGAAGGGGGCTAGAGGGAGCGGTTGTCCCCTTAAAAATTTGAAATTCCTATACAATTTAGAAAATTTTTAGAATTTTTTATATATTTTCTATTGAAAATCTATTTTCGCCCCTTAATTTTTATAAGTTTCCACCTAAAAATTTATAGGTTCACCCCCTAACCTAAAGTCCTGCCTCCGTCTCTGCGTAGAAGTGTTTGTCTCGTGTGTCACTGGGGCCTCTAAGCTTTAAGCCAAAGCTCCCCCACCTTTGTGTAAAACCTCAGCAAAGCAAATAAAGGGTGCAAAAATTAAAGTAAACAAAAGCTTATTCCTTCTTTTATTCGCCTAGATTTTAACACCCTCACCTACACATACCCATAAATATAAGGCTAATATTGGATTGGAGGTAAAAACAATTTCCCCAAGGATTTAGCAAAATACCCATTAAGCATTTTCTTTCTCTTTTACCTCATGAAGAAAAGTTGTAAGAATATGTGCAAATATCAAGCAAAAGGCTCAGGTTTTTGACAATGAAAAGTTTACCACTAATACTAACTCTAAAACTGTTGGCTTAATCTAACATAATATTGTTTTATCCGGCAATGCCTTCCTTGCTCTATGAAAGCCATGTTTTTAGTGAAGGAATAATGGTTGAGAGGAAAGCATGACATTATTGTACAATTCTAGCCGTTTGGACCGTTGTATTATATTCTGCCTTATGGAAGTCCATGTGGGTGTTAACTTACCCAAAAATTCCCACCAAGGTTCCTAAATAACACATCACTTTGTCTTGCACTTATCCTGCATACCTCAACCTGCCAATCTTGTATCCTTTACTTGTTTTAGGATTGCCAAATTTTGGAGTAGACCCAAGATTACTGGCAACATTTGTCGACCAATTGGTGTAGGGGGCGCATCAGTTGTGGTGTTTTTTTCCCCAGAAGAGAACACATAAATGGACCCAAAACTCCTTAATTATTGTCCACAGAATTAGCTTGACAAAGAAAGTGATTCCATCGTGTCCTTGCTTAATCCTAGAGGCACTTTAGTCTTTTCGATGCTTCGAAGTTGCGGTCCTTGATCCATGATTGTGACCGAACAACAAAAATTTGGACCCATATTTTCTGCTTTACGTGGTAATTATTACATGGTGATAAAGCTAACATTAGAATACGAGGCTTTGTTCACAAATTGAAAACTATTGAAGCCCTAATATATGAACCAAAGGCATAAAATTTTGTGCTTTATAGAAGGAAACATCTGACTAGAGAACAAATTTTTGGTAGGAATCTTTCTGTAAAAAAAAACTCTTTAGATCAGATGTTCTTGTCTTAAATTCCCTTTCCTTCTCTCTACATATATCACCTTTCCTACGCTCTTTTCCAATCATTCTCTTCCATTTTTGTGATTAAAGGAGTGCCTTGCGGGGATTAAAAATATGCCAATGCAAGACATGGAGGATTATCTAATTTGCTTGTGTGGCTGAAAATTCCAAAACCCTTGCTCAAAATATGCCAATATGGAATAAAATCAATTTAAAGCAATCATTCTCCTTTGTGAGAGAATGGGATGTTTAGCTACACTTTCTAGGAAGCTTGCTCTCGGCAATCAGACATAGCAATTCAAAGTTCAACCATCCTTTTGAAAAAGCAAAACATTATGCCTTCATTCTTAATATTCTTTATTGAGGCATCAAAGGAGTAGAATTTCGTCATTATCTGATACAAATTAATTTCAAAACGAAATTTGTAAATTACACTTTTGTCCACTAATTCAGGGAAAAACATGAACAACAAAAGCTTTTGCTTTCCTTTCTAAATAAACTTTGAAGATATGTGATTTTCTGCGTTTTAGCTAATTGATTTTAATTAAGGTGATACTAATGCTAGCATTCTTTGTGAGATTATATTTTACATTCCGAAGCCTTTTTATCCCTTTGTTCACAAAGTGTAAAAGCATGTAAAAATGATTAAAAAAAAAGAATAAGAGAGATCATAGAAACCACATATACTCAGCCTTTGGCAAAAGTAATGCTAAAAATTATATGAGAAATGTAAAGTGCTCCATTACAATTACCAAGGATCACTTCCATACTTTTAAGATAGTTAAAGGGGTCACTCTCTCTCTTTTTTTTCTCTATCATTTTTCTTTCTCTGTCGCTAAGTGCAAAACATACGAAATCAATTAGATTTCATATTTACGTAGGAATATAATATATTGATTTGGATCTTTCACGGCTGCTTTGTTTTGGCATCCTCTTCTCTCCTTTTGTTGCCCTCTGTCTTTAGCTGCTCTCTTTTTCTTTTCTTTTTAATAAACTCAAGGGTACCTGATTCTCTTCACCAGCTCTCTTCACAGTCAGAGATATTTAATCGTCATTTCAAATGAGCAGTACACACCCCTAAGATATAAAATTACATATATATCAATTGGGCACCCCCAAGGTGAACTCCAAATTAGGCTTCTTGGGGCATGCCTCTGAGGAGCTTACATCTGATATTCTCTCGTAGCTTATGCACTTTGAATCCATATCCTTCTGCACCCAAAAAAAGAAATATAAATAAATACAGAAATGGAAATCATCAACTAGCAACTACTGGTACATTTATCACTCTCATGTTTCAGGATCAAACCAATGAGTTGGGGTTTTAATGCAACTCGAAATGTGCATGCCTCCGTGAAGGAAGAAGAGGAAGAAGAAAAGGATTGGGTCCACCTCTTAAGAATCATGAGAATGTGGGACAATACAAAAGTTTGATATAGTGAAGGTTATTTTGGGAAACAGAAGGGTAGGAATTAGAACCTGGAGAGAAGGTAAGTTTCCAGGAGAATCCTTGGGTTTCCCATGCAGCCAAGCTTCCCTGTTAGAAACCAACACAAAGAGAGAATATTTGGTATCAGTGGAAGCCATGCATGCATGCAGAATAAAAAGCAAACTGAGAAAAGAAATCTATCTTTTACTGTCTCGTTTTATGCTGATTGAAAATAAAGTGAAACCCATGTGATTGCCCATTACCCACAAACAAGGTTCAAAGGCGTAGCTTTAATACCCATATTCAATAAATATTTCCACTAATGGGGCCACCGCACAGTTTAGCTTTGAGACTAAGTTTTCCATTTGTAGGACCCAACCCGAGCCCACAAAATCCCAAGGAAAGAGATATCTCCATTTTTTAGGTGGATTTGTCATTTGGGAATTTGGATTCTCTCCAGTCTTGGAATATGATAAGGCCATCTGTGCCTTATTTTCTAATTTTCTCCCTTTTTACCACTCATTACCCTCCCAGTTTGTGCCTCAGATTCTTAATATATTCTTTTTGGCATTTGCATGTAAACAACTATGTATTTGCATGTGATAGTGGTGAGAAACAAAAGCCTACATAAAGCTAAATCTATACATTAGGCAGAGGGGAAAGAAATGGGATCTTTTAGTTCTAGTTCTAATGCAAACATTCTTATATATATATAAAAGAGGCAAACTGTTATCAGTTCTAGTCAAGCAAACAAAAAATGCATATATCACTCGTTTAACTCTATTAGAATTCTTGTTTGAGTATACAACTACATGTATTTTCTTCTAGAAATGGACATGCATAGGCAGATGATAAATCAAAACAAAACCAAGGGTTCCTACTATTTTATGTTTCTGTGGTGGTGGTGACATCGATCCCAGTGTATCAATATTATTTTCTTTTTTTAAGAAAAGGTTCAGAGTAACCAATCTGTATGTAGGAAGGAAAGAAATGAAACAGAAAGGACAGGCGCACACTGATTGGGTAACCAAACTAGTATTACTAATAGTAGTAGTGCAGTAGGCAGCAGACGAACCTTGACGAATTGCTCCACAGTCCATGGTGGTACTCCTTGTCTTGTTGAGCATTTGATGATGACGATCTTCCCTGCTGAACTGATGATATCTCTGATCTTCTCGGGTTTTGAGTTTCAAACATCATATCTTCAGAAGTATCCCCAGATGATCCATTTTCAAATGCATCCAACTGCCCTGCTTAATAAAACCCAAATTTCAACATCATTTCCATGTTCATATATAATTATTCAACACGAATGGTGAAGAATTATCAGTATACTAACCTGATGATGCAGCTGGTCTGTCAGTGGTCTTCACAGTTCGATACATCTGCAGGCAAATTAAGAGGGAAAAAAACAAAAGCATTAGAGTAGGATTGTGAGCAAGGTAAATATACTTTAATTACCTTCATCTTTAGCCCTTTGGGTAGCTAAAAAGATGGACAAATAAAGTAAAAACCAGAAAGTAGAGTTAATAGTAAACTGTTTTGTGTATCACAGACATTAGGCAGTGTGAAAGAGTGCATGCAAACTAAGCAAGTACCAACTGTAAAAAGAAAGAAAGGGGAACGAATATGTAGCCGAGCATAGAAAGCTTTTATCTTTGTATATAAAAATGTGTGCATTTGTGAAATGAGAAACAGTAAAAAATGTGGAGTTTAACCATGGTTAAGGGAGGGAGGTTAAAAGAAACCTATCTGAAGAAGATATCATTGAGAAATGATAGTGTCTTTGTACTTTATCTCTCTCTCTCCCTCTCCCTCTATTTCTCTCTCACTGTGAGGGAAAATACTTTTTTATGAACAAAAACAAAATAATGAATTTAAGTGAGAAACTTCTCTCGGCCTAGCTATTGACTCAGTTTTTGAATACCTTGGACTTTGTCTTACTTTCTCTTTTTTTAAAGAAGAAGAAGAAGATAATAATTTACTACGGCTCTCTCTCTCTGATTGAATTCTTTTCGTTTACAAGGGCTGGTTCATTCTTCCAAGCAAAAAGCTGTTTATTAGCTTGCAGAATCATCAGATCTAGTAGAAAAAGAAGTGCTGAGGATTTGGGAGAACCTCTGCAAGGAAACATTGGAATTTGTAATGTATATTATTAACATCTTCCGGTAATGCTGACTGTTTAAAAAATGCAAACTCAGCTTACTTCCACCATTAACGCTGTGCCATCAAGCTGCCACTATTCATCAGCTTGAGGAAGTAAGCTCAGAAGAAGAAACAACCAAAAGTTGCAGATACATTCAACTACATCCTTCAAGATTGTGTTTATATTTCCTTCCATTTTAACTAAAACCCTTGCGAATAGAAAGGGTAGAAAGTTAGTTCACCTGGAGATGGGATTTAACATGTGCTAAGGTAAGATCTTTGACATCCATTAGCTCAAGAACTGACTTGGGAGTAGCTCCTAAAATCGTCACAGAAAGATAAAAATAATAAGGAAATATACATAATAATATCCTTTTCTGTTTCCTGTTCCTAGATATGCTTAAAATCAATACGAAGCAATGGTGAAAGAAGGGGAAAAAGAAGTGAAAAGTTAATAGCGGAGACCATACTTTCATGACCACCCAATAGCTCAACCGCATGAACAAAACGAGCATGGAGTGTAGTAGTCCATCGCATCCTTGGAGCTCTCATGCTTCGTTTAGCAGGAAACCTGGACATGAATCTTGATCTCATCAATCCTTGAGACTGAAATGGGTTGAAGCTGGTGTTATTACTAATTTTGTTAGTAGCCAAATAAGGAGAGGGAGCTAGAGATGAATCCAAAGGATGTTGAGGGAATGGGAAAGGAGTAGGAGGAGGAGGGTTTTGGTAGACGGGAATTCCCCTTATGGGTCTCAAGAAACCAAACTCTTGTCCTAGCCCTTGTTTTTGGTGTTGGTGTTGATGCTGCTGATGTTGATACAGTACCGGATGTTGCAGTTGGCTGTGATGGTGAGGGAACTGGTTCTGGTGATAAGACTGGAAAAGATTACCATTGCAACTGGTGGCGCTCCCGTTTTGGAGAAGGTGATGGAGGTGGTTGGAGCTGGAGTTGGACTCTGAAACCCTTGGATTGGAGAAGGAGAGCTCGAAACAGTTATCGGGTTTCGCCATTGAAGACATGGAGTTCCTCGGGTCGAGAGCTCTGGATGTGGGTTTGCTGTTTGGTGGACTTATTTGCAAGGATAAATCTGGTTGTGCAGGGAACAGCTCCATCTTTCAGGCCCCTCCCCCTTCTGCTAGCGTTCCTAATTAGTCCCTTTCTTGCTGCTGTTGTATTTTCGAGATACAACAATACAAGTCAATACGATATCCACCAAAGGATTAGGTCAGGTTTCGAAGGAGATGAAGGAGGGGCGATCCAAGCAGAAAAGGGGTTTGAAAACAAGCTTTTATCTTCCGATGGGGTTGCTCAGTAGTTGCAGAGATTGGAGATTGAAAGAGAGAAAAGAATATGTAAGAAAATGACACTTGGAGAGAGAAGAAGATGAGGAAGAAGAGGAGCAGTATGATATAAGTTGAGGCAGCCTCTTCTTTCTTTTTTGTGGGGGTATAGCATAGCATAGAGTACTACTCCTCTCCTCTCCTCTCCTCTCCTCTCCTCTCCTCTCTTCTCTTCTCTTAAATCGTCAGAAATTTAAAAAAAATTAAAATAAGTTAAATTGAGGGACCTTGATTCCTTTTTTATTAACTCTTTTCTTTCTTTTTCCCTTCTCTTTTCTTTCTTTTCTATCTTTTTCTTTTAGGGGATAAAAGGAAGATTTTTTATATACTAATAATAATACTTTACTTTAACGTGTGCATTTGTATCTCAACAACTCATACTTACCTTTATAACCCCCACGCACTCTTCAACTCAATCCTGCCCATTTCCTCTTTCACTATTCCCTAAATTCCAAAATTAAAATAAATTACATCAACCAAAAATAAGTAATTAAACCCAAAATCAATGTATCAAACAAATTTCAAATTTTGTAAAAAAAGTTCTCCATAGGAGTACTTAAATACATAATATTCGTCTAATAATTAAATTTATATACCATCAATGAGATTCACTAAGTGGCCTATAACTAAGAATGTTCATCTTATCTCATGTTGTATAGGTTTGTATCCTGCCATAGGAATGTAATGCATCTCTATTCAACAAAAAATAATTGACTTAAGGGTGTAAGAAGTCATTGAATTTTTGGGGAAAAATAATAAAAATTTTGAACTTTTCTGCACCTGATTAAACCCTTGAATTTATTGATTGAATCAATTAAGCCCTTTGATCAACATTGACTACAAAATTTAACGATTTTTTTGGATCAGTTGGTGCAGTGCATCGTGTCATAGTGGCCCTGGGCTTTTGGTGACCCGGAGCGAGTCTAAAAAATGGGCCCTAAATCAGATATTTAAATTGCGGTTGCTATCGTATTTACGATCATGTTATGTTTATCGTGGTAGCGGACATTACAAATGCTATTTCGGTCTCTACGAGTATCGTGGTTGTGAATTTTTTTTTAATAACATATGTTACTGTGGACATAACAGTTGCATGTATCGCGGTTTCAGATGGTGCCACTACCGTCGTATAACGGTCGTTGTTGCGATTGCATACCTCTATTTAAATACTTGTCCCTAATAGCAAGTAATGAAAAAATAAGAGTAGGTCCATAATAACAAGTATTGAATAATTGGGCCCCTAATAACAAATATTAAAAAAATAAATTTTAAGAGTATGTTCATAATAACAAATATTAGGAAAAAAAATTAGCCCCCTAATAACAAGTATTAGGAAAATAAATAAATTTTAAGAGTAGACCCTTAATAATAAATATTGGAAAAAATAGCCCCATATATTAAAAAAATTGGGCCCCTCATAATAAGTATTAGAAAAAATTAGACCTTTAACAACAAATATAATTCGAAAAATTACAAACATGTAACTTCCTTGAGCGGTGGGCCCTGAGCGGGGACCTGCCCTAGCAAAAAATTATATAAAAATTGGGTTAATTGCACCATACGACCACAAACTATTACTCTCAGTCTAAATTGGTCCCTTACCTTTTAAATGTTCTAATTTTATCCCCAAACTATGACCCTCATTCTAAATCGGTCCCCAAACTTTTTGAATAGTCCAATTTTATCCTCAAATTATCGTTTATATCGCATCTTATTATTACATAATACACACATGTGTTTCATGACAATTAACAATTTTTATATCGATTTTATTAACATAAGATATGATTAGCATATACTGATTTTGGGATGAAATTAGAACGTTCAAAAGTTTGAGGATGAAATTGGAATGTTTAAAAGTTTAGGGACCAATTTTGAATGAGTGTCATATTATGGGGATGTATGGTACAATTAACTCTAAAAAAACTTATAAAAATATTATAAAAACTGTAAATGGCACACGATAGAACTATAGTTTATTCAATTAAAATTAATGTATAAACTTAAATGTAAAAATAAAAAATTCGTAATACTAGAGTAAACACATTTAACCGGTTGGTCAAACTTCACATCTTTATTCTTTCGTATTCTCTTAGGTAAGGGTGCTAGACCCACTAGAAGCACTCTTTTTCTTTCACCTAGAATCCCCCTCCACTCCCCTCTAGATAGGATTATGATTATAATTAGAATTTTTCAAAAAATTATAATAATAATAAGTGACAAAGTTAATATATATAAAGGGTTTAAATTTGATACGTAAGCTGTGTAAAATAAATTTTACACAAGTCTGCCTATTTTTACTGTAAATCAAAATTAAGCCTAAACCCTAAAAACCTAAACCCCAAACTCTAAACCCTAAATTATAAATACTAACCTTAAATTCTAAACCCTACAATCAAACCCCTAAACTTTAAACCATAAACTAAACCCATAACCCTTAAAACTAAAAGATCCGTGTAAATTAAAGTTTACACAGACTGTGTATTGAAGTTTTTCTCCTATATAAATACTCGTATGTTTTTTCTTTTTAGAATATATGTATTTTTTTAAATAGCTTTTTAGAATAATTTTAAAGATATTTTTCTTTTAGACTCAGACACGGTTATGGAATTGAAGCGATGTAGGGTGAGTGATTAATGTATGCCATTGATTCCAACCACTCATTTAGGCATAATGAAGCCACTAATTCCCAGATTTTTACTTTCTGTTTGTATATGAGTTTAGCCCCACTCCCCTAATTTCTCTTCCTTCCCCATGGAGATAACATTAACTTCTAACCATCTCGTGGGAATTTTAAAAGGCTATCATAATAACTAATAATTCTAGGGTTTTTTTGATCAAATAATCTCAGGGTTAGATATGTATAATATATGGTCTCCTTATAGATGGAAAGTCAAAATAACCCCCTCCTCTATAAGGCAGAGAGAGGGGCGTTTCCAAGAGTAAGGATGCCATTTTATATAGTGATTAATCGTACTCCCGAGATCCCGGTCGCAGCCTAAAAATGTTCCATGGACAAAAAGGAAAATGTAGAATAGATTAATTAAAGCGTCATCTTCAAAAGGCAATAAAGACTGTTTTGGATATACAAGTCATAATTAATTACTGCAAACGACATTTTTGGGTTTGGATTTGCAAAACTTTATTCTTTCATGTGCAAATTACATTTTGCCTTTTATACCTGCTCTTGTGCTTTTTATTCACTTTAATTCAAATAACTATTGTTTTAGTTGTTGATGGTGAAGACGAAATGGGGAATACGCCTCTCTTAATTTTGTTTCACGGTAAAAGAAAAAGAAAAATTAACATGTTTATTGCATAAGGAAAGTTGTGGTTTATTTTTTTAATTATCGATATTCGATTCATTAACCGATTAATCTGTATCGAGTTTTGTAGAGACCTAATATGGAGATAACCCTCTCAACTCAAATTGCTCTATTCACAATGTAAAAATTCGAATATCTGACTATGCTTAAATGACCTAGTGATTCATCACTCTAGACAAATTGGTTGTTGATGAAAGTTTTAGCTTATTAGTAAAGATCATGGGAGTTTAGAAACCCCAAATTCGAGTATCACTATGTGTATACTATATATGTATTCTCTTCATAATTATTCTCGTTTAAACATCATCATTTATCAGGCATGCTCGGATATATTTCGATTATTGGTTCGATTATGTATTATAATGATTATTCTTGTTGCAATTATTCGGATCATAATTATGTTTTTAACATTTTACAAAATAAAACATGTATATTGCGTAATAACAAATCACCAAATACTATTAAAAAAACAAATAACCAAATACTGTAACAGAATAAAGCTAAGGTAGAAAGGATAATTACATTGCTAATAAGAATAATCGGTAATCGCGTAAAGATTTTAAAATCAAGATAGAGTCTAGATATCGAATTTAGTTTTCACCCTGAATTGAACTATTATTTTTAATAATTGCCAAATATATTTTAAAATAATTAGTTCAAGGTTGAAACTAGCTAACTACACATTGGTTGTGTTTTCAAGAAAACCGAGAAAGGGTTAGATTTACAAAATAAAATTTGTAAATACTTGTACAAATAAATTTATAAGTCGAGATTTCTTTAAACGACTCTGTAACATCTTTAATGTATATTCGATTTACGAGTATACGTTAAGGGTGTTACAAATACAACGATAATATTTAAATTTTCAGAGTTTTGAATAATACCTTTTCAGTAAAGTTAGAGCCCATGAGTGTCTTTTGATTTTATATTAAAGTTTCAATTAAATTTGATTTTATGATTAAATGATAAATTTGTTGAAATAATAATGTTAAATATTCTTTATATAATTCCTCACAAGTTATATTTTCATCAAGCAATGGTGTTTTGATTTTAATAATCATAATTTATTAAATTCAAGTTGAAGGAATATTCGCGTTCAAAATATGGTAAATTTATCTCCATGATTGGTCATTTAACGAATATTGCATATACTAGTTTTTTTTTAGACGTGATTATTGGTTTTAAAGTTGATAATTGATTTTTATGTAAAAAAAAGTTTATAATTGATTTGTATGCCTTTTGATTAATTATATGTTTTTATTTTGATATAGTATTTAATATTAATTATACCTTTTTTCATACTTTATTTATTTTGGTCACATTTTTAATTCAATGTAAAACTTTATGTACAATAATTAAATAAATATGATAATAATTAGGGGAAAGTAAGTAAGTATGCAACATTTTTCATACTTATTTAGTTTGATAATAACCACTGGCTCTAATGTGATAGGACACTAGATCCCTTAAGCAAGATCAATAGTTCGAATATTGACGTTGTGAATAGAGTAAATTAGGTTAGGAGGATAGTTCCTATAATAAGCCACTGCAGTACTCAATTCGAATTAATCAGATAGATTTTTTTTTGAAATGAAAGTTGAAACAGAAAAGAAAGAGACGTGATAAAATTTGTTTCCAGTTGAGCATTGCTAGGGGGTTTTCAAATTGCTTAAATTGTTGTAACATTGTAGCTCTTATGTTCCATCATCCATCCATGGAGACCATTCATCACAAACCCCCCTAGCCCTAGTAATAAATATATTACCCCTCTCATTTACTGTAGTAAAATCCAATCCGACAGAAGTTTAATTTCTAAACCTTTTGCATGGGCTCAGACGTCAAAATCTTCCTGAGATAATAATTAATATTTTTTAATAGTTTAAAGGTGATTGATTATAAAATAATATCTGTTTGTATATTTTTAATCATTTGATAATGTACAAACACTTTATAAATAGAACGATTAGACTCAAATTTCCTATGATATACATTATTCGCTTTTTCACTTAAAGCAATTGTATGTGTTTTTTTTATTATACATGTATGTGGTTCTCTGACCGTCAGATATGCTGTGTTTTGAATGTATGATACCCCCAAATGTCATGTGATTAAATTAATGACACACACTAATATACAGCTTCCCAACATACTTCATGTTTAACATTCTAATTTTGGACCGACCTCAATCATATGCAACAAAGTTTTCTTTCATTTTTTTTTATTTTTTTGAGTGTCCATATATTTATGAATTTATGTATATTGACCATTGATCAGAGATTATCATCCAAAAAAGTTTAGACTCGAGACGCCCAATTAATAATAATTAATTAAATATCTTTTTAATATACTCTAATTTTTATATATAAAAGAATAAGGGCCAAACCATGACATCTTAGAATAAATTTTGCATTATAATTTTCTTTAAAAAAGTTAAATGTATGTTTTATTGTTTTCCTTTTTCATTTTTTACAAAATCTTCAAATTAATTTAATTTGTCATAAATGTCAAGTTACGATCATATCAATTTAAACAAACTTTCATACATATTAGTTTTCTGTACAAGACTACAACTAATGTTAGAACTTAGAAAGTTCTTTTTCTTTTGTTGTTCTTGTTGTTGTATTTAGGGGGCTTATTGAGTTGAGCAGCTCGCAAACAGCTCGAGCTCGACTCGGTCAAAACTCGATCAACGCTCGACTTAAATTGACTCGACTCGAATTTGAGTTCGACTTGAAATCTTAGCAAGTCGAGTCGAGCAAGATCCAACTCGACTTGATAAGTTCACGAGCAGCTCATTATTTTTTAATAAACATTTTTATGATTTTTTACTGGCTACCTTAAAAAATTATATTCCAAGAAGCTTAAATGCTAGTAGAAAACTCTAGAAAAGTTCAGTGGCTTGCTAGATAATTTACCAATAAAATATTTATTATCAAATTTCCAAAACATTTTGAATTTCCCAAAAATTCAAAAAGTTAATTTGTATCAATAAAAAATTAAAATAAAATAATTAGCCTTTTCTTTTATTATTAATTTATGTATAAAAGTAGAAAAAAGGAAAAGTCTTAAGTTCCCATATAAAAAAATACAATTGAAAGTTAAAACCTCGAACTATTTTGTTGTTCATCGAAGGTTGTTGAGAAATTAAAAAGAGTCCCACACTCGAATATAGACTTTATTTCTAACTCATTCATGACAAGTTCATTTATTTATCTCTTCATTCCTCACTTTTTTTCTTCTGAAATTGTATGTTTATATTAAACTCTAATGGTATCACTAGATTTTACTTATATTTTAAAAAATAAGGTAAAAAATTTGGCGAGCTTAACGAGCAACGAGTTGAGCAACGGGGTTTTTTAATGAGCACGAGTCGAACAAATTTTTATCGAGCTTAACGAGCAACGAGTTGAGTCGAGCACTACTCAACTCACGATCAACTCGCTCGATAAGCACTCCTAGTTATATTCTTCTATTTTCATTTTCCCATTCACAATTTTAATTGAAAGCTTATAGGTTATAACCTATATAAAAGTTTATATTGATTGAATTGTAAGTGATTGCAAAGAAAAAGCCTATATTTGGCCGGTTGGCCAAACAACTCATCTTTGTTCTCTCATTTTCTCTCAGGTCATAGATTCTAGGAGCACCATCTTCCTTCCTCTATAGTCTTCCCTTCTAATTCCCTCTAGATAGAGTTAAGATTTGATTTAAGATTTGTAAAAAAAAAAGAAGCCTATATAGCTAGATTAAGCATAGTGGAACTCTTGCTCTATCTAGGTGTTGTGGTATTATAGATGTTCAGGTGATAGTTTTGATGGGAAGGGTTCGTTTTGTCTCTTTTGAATGTCTCATGGCTTATTGGTTTGTTTTTGGTTAGTTTCTTACTACTTGTGGTGTATTCTGTTCTTCCATTTAGATTTAGAGAGGTTTTTAATGAGGCTCACATGTAAGTTTTAGACTTGTATGATTTTTAATAAAATCATAATTGCCGAGCAAAAAAATAATTTATGCTTCATTATTATGAGATTTTTTTATAAACATAATAGATTTTTAACTTTTTTTGAATATTTCTAATTTTACTATCCACTAAACATCTAAACCTTAAATTAGATCTGCTTGTAGAAAACAAAATTTTCATCGGCACTGCATGAAACATTTTCTAGTAAGTATACGAGTTATGTGTTGATACACAATATGTGAAAAAATAAATTTACACAAACCTTTCATTCAAACTATAAAAATCTAAAATCTAAATTCATAATCGTAAAACTCTAAATTATAAGGCCATGTTTTTCATTGCTTTTCAAACCAGCTTTTGGAGCCAAAAACTAGTTTGAGACCAAAAACAATGAAATACATGTAGCTATTCAGGCCAAAAATGCTTTTCAGCTTGATTTGAAAAGTGCTTTTCAAAAATTAAAATTTATGAGTTTTACCTTTTCTAAAAGCTCCTTTAAGTAAATTTACTCATATACCATCGTTTATATCATAAATTCTTTTATATTTTCAAAAAGAATGTCTAAAATAGACATTTTATCTACTTAAAAGCAATTTTTGACAACAATATCAAACACTCCTATTTTAAATCAAATAATGCAAAAATACTTTTCAAAATCACTTCCCACAGTATTTTCCAAAAGCAATACTAAACTAGCCCTAAAATCTTAACTCTTAACCCTAAATTAAATATAAACCTTAAAATTGATAAATTTATGTATTAAAATAATTTTCTAAATATATTAAAATTTATTATATCTAGATCTCTCCTTATTTAAAGCCTCTGCTCATTTCAATGAGCCCATAAATTCTACCTTGAAATTAACAAGATGCCCATTGAGAAACAAAACTATTACCTTAAGATCTTTATCCGTTGAGAAATTAAACACCCTAATTCAATTAAAAAAAATCATAATTTAAAATTATTTTTAAATAGTTTAAAAGTGATTACAAGATAGTATCTGTTCATACATATTTTAAAATTTTTTATAATGAATATACATCTTGTAGACATAGCAATTTGAACTCGTATCTTTTATAATGAACATCATTCGCTTTTCCACTGAAACACTTGTTGGGTTACTAATTTAATATCGTAACAGAAGAAGAACGTTTGCTTTGAAACTATACAGCCACTCCAAGTGGCACCTCTTCCGATCGTTGGATAAAGCAAATTTCATATATGATTAAAAAACTAGGGTTTCCGACAGCATTGGGAGCAATGTAGTAAACACATATATTAGGTATATATATGTCTTACTTTTATTAATTGCATGTTTGAAACTAATAATATATTTATATTTGTATTAATTGCAGCTACAGATACAGAGAACAGCAATAGAAGAGTGATAATATCGATTAGTGTGACTAGCAATTAAATTCATGATTAAGCAGAGGATTAAAGTAATGGGATCGATGTCAACCATTCCTTGGGAATGAGAGGTTTGAAATTATAGGAATTTTATTTTAAACAAGATTTGTAGTGTGGAAGCATCTATCTTGGTGAAGGAAACAAAAATTAATTCCCTGATGTCAGTAAATTATCTTCAACTTTGTTTCCCAACATGGCTATAATTAGGGAGTTCAACAAGGCATCTTACATTACTCCCTTAATATTATAAGCTTTGTTTTTTGTCCTACACTAATTTTAATTAGCGTATGTTTTTTTTCTTTATAAAAAATATTATGATATTATATATATTTATTTTTTAAGGGGATTATAGACATTTATTAAAGACAAATGAATGAGAATAGTTTGGCCGAATTAGTAGTAATAGCTAAAAGCTCTTCAATGCAAGTTTTGAATCTTATATCTCCTAAAATGAACACTGTCACACCATATTAACATGTTTCTTCACATGCAAACACACTGTTAGCTCTCGTGTCGAGATATTAATCATAAAAACATGATATCAATTGTGTAAATATATTTTTTGGTCAATATTAAAATGTTGCACTTATATTTTTTTAAAAAAATAAAGTTATATTTAGAATTTAATCTAATTAATTCATGTATTTATTTACAATAGGTATAATTGAGAATTTAAATTTCATTAACTTGTAATTAATTAAAATATGATGTAAATAAAATCATGCGAATTGTGCATATTTAGGACATTTTTAATAACATGTCAATTGAATTTATTAGAAAGTAAAATAGAAAAATATTTGAAACGAAATGACAATGAAGTAGAAAAAACGACAAAGAATAACTAAAAAAATTAGAAAACGAAACACCAGACCAAAAAAACACTTCTACTGAGCTGCAATGACAGTTATGAGACAAAACAATGGAAAAAGGAAGCACGAAACAGAACTCCTTTTTGTAAAACCTATGTTTGATTTTGATATAACAAATTGTTTAAGGACTAAATTGTAAAGGAAAATAAATTTTTAAGTATTCAAAAGTCTCACAAAATGACAAGAAAAAGTTTTCCAAAGTTATAAACTTAAACCCAAAAATTTCCTAAGTGTTTCAAGCTAAAAATACACAAATACGCCAAGGCGTATCGATACACCCCTTGGTGTTTCGATACGGTTTTTAGCTACTGGAATTTGTTTTTGCAAAGCGTACCGATATAGCTTAGCCCGTTTCGATACGGCCTTCATCTGGGTAAACATTTTAAGCGCAGCGTTTCGATACGGCTAACACTTATTTCGATACGGTTTGAAATCTGGGTTTAAGAGATTTACACCCGTACTGATACGATACTCTATGTTTCGATACGGTTTGAATTATGGTTTTAAGAAATTTCAAAAGTACCGATACGATTAACCCCGTATCGATACGGTTCATCAAGATCTTCAAAGATCTTTGCATTAAATTTTTCGACCGTTGTTTGTCAGTTATTGGAATCCTCAAACTTTAAATTTCGGTTAACCTGTACCGATACGCCCCTATGCGTATCGATATTCTTTTTCATCCAGGATTCCAGTGAGCAAAATCCGTATCGATACGACCTTGCCGTTTTGATACGCCCCTATTTTAACACTATAATCGTTTCGATATGACTTCACGCGTATCGATACGACTTGTACAATGACTATATTTTTGTTGTAACAGGTATTGATACGGGCTTTCGTGTACCGATACGGGCCTTCACCAAACAGTATTTTTTGCGGGAAAGATGGTCCCCAACGGCTCTATTGATGACTTCAACCACCCAAACGGCTAGAATTCAATGAGGGGGTATAAATACAAGTATCTAATGCTACAACATCAACGAATGAACTTAGATTGAACAACATTCAAGTACTCAAGCAAAAATCTAACCCTTGTGCTCTTAGAGTCAAATCTTTGTACCCAACTTGTGTTCTTCATTGTAATCTTTTATTTCAAGTTTGGGGTTGAGTGTTCTTGTAATTTTAGACAAATATATACCTTGTGAGGTTATTTTCTTTTTTCCATTTTCTTTCTTGTAAAAGAGTGATCTTGGATCAAGCTTTGGGTAGAAAGCTTTGATCGGTTGTAACGGTTGCCTCCTTAGCCTAGAAAAGGGGAAGAATTTCATAGTGAAATTGGTTGAAAATCCTTAGTATAAAGCTAAGGTAGTGGACGTAGAGTTTGTTAGAAGCTTGAACCACTATAAATCATTGTGTCCCATTGGCCATCTTTTAGATTTGCTTCCATACTTTTTAAAATAGCCAATTAACCCCTATTGGCCAACATCGACATTGATTGATCATCTCAACAATTGGTATCAGAGCCACACTCAACCGAAGGTTTAACAACCATTGGGGCGATCCTAGAAGATGATTCAATCAGCCGACATATCAGCCATGGCTTCTACTTCCGGTAACATGTACGAGTTTCAATCTATCTCTAGACCTCCATTCTTCAATAGAGACAACTATCCATATTGGAAGAACCGAATGAGGTTGTTTATCAAATCCAACGATTATCTCCTATGGGATGTGATCGAAGACGGACCATCAATTCTAATGAAGCAAGAAGGAGATAGACAGGTTCCCAAGGCCAAGTATGAAATGACGGATGAAGAATGAAAGAAGCTGCAAATAAATGATAAGACATTGCACATGCTCTTTTGTGCACTTGAACCCGACGAATACGCAAAGATATCCTCATGTACGAGTGCAAAGGAGGTGTGGGACAAGCTAAAGACCACCTATGAAGGTACCAACGATGTTAAGGAGACCAAGATTGGACTCCTCAATCTAAGCTACGAAAATTTCAAGATGGAACCCGATGAGAGCGTCACCAAGATGTTTGATCGCTTATCCGTTATTGTAAATGGTCTCAAGGGGTTCGAAGAAGTTATTCCCGAAGACAAGCTTGTTCGAAAGCTCTTATATTCTCTTCTCGAGTTATGGGATGGGAAGAGGATGACCATCATCGAGGTAAAGGACTTGAAGACCTTGAAGCTTGATGCTCTTGTGGGTTCTCTCCTAACTCATGAGATAATAAAGAAATAAAGAGAGGAAGAAAAGAAAAAGAAGGAAATGAATATCGAGAAGAAGGAAATGGAGAAGAAGAATGGGAATCGCTCTCAAAGTTTCACAAGAAGATAGTGATTCGAGTGAAGAGGAAGATGAAGAATTGGCTATGATAGCCAAATGATTCACTCGCCTCATGAGATCCAACCGAAGAAGGAAATTCAACCGTAGAAGGGATCTCAAGAATAAGAACAAAGGAGGTAAATGATCTCAAAGATTCCTTAAACAATGTTGGGAAATCAAATTTTGAAAATGACAATCTTCAAAACCCAACTATGTTAAAAGGAACTTTGGCAAACACAAACAAAGAGGCTTCCAAAGACCTTTAGAGTAAGATAATTATGAGTGTTTGTGTTTCTAAGGAACTTGTCACTTCTAACAATCTTAAGGCTATTGCATATTGGATTCCCAAGGGAACCAAGTATTTGAGAGCCAATACTCATGGACCCAAAATGATTTGGGTACTAAAAATCAAGAATTAATCTTCGTTTGTAGGGAGAGCATTGCTACAAGGCCAAAGCTTTAAGTGCAAATTTGTGGTTCCTTGATAGTGGATGCTCAAGACGTATGACCGGCGACAAGAGTAGATTCGTGAAACTTGAACTAAAAAGATGATTGGTGACATTTGGTGACAACTCCAAAGGTCAAGTTGAAGGAATAGGTTCCATCGGTAATCACCCCTCATTACTTATTGAAAATGTTCTATATGTCAATGGTCTTAAACTTAATCTTTTAAGCATTAGTCAATTTTGTGACAAAGGTTTCAATGTTGTTTTTGATTCTAATGGTTGCAAAATTTTAAACATTGAAACAAATAAAATTGCGCTCGTGGGTCATCGCATAGGAAACATATACATGGTGCATCTAGATGACATACACATTTCTCATGCATGTTTTGCTACAAATGATGAGCATGATTCATGGTTATGGCATAGAAAATTAGGGCATGCAAGCATGAGTGTTTTGGAAAAATTGGTTTCAAAAGATCTAGTTAGAGGTTTGCCTAAAATAAATCAAATGATAAAATTTGTGATGCTTGTGCAAAAGGCAAACATAAAAGAGTTTCTTTCAAACCTATTAATGATGTTTCAACTAGTAGAGTTTTACAGTTGATCCATATGGATCTCTTTGGTCCTATTAGAACTACTAGCTTGGGTGAAAAGTCATATGCATATGTTTTAGTTGATGATTACTCTAGATACACATGGGTTTTATTATTAAATACCAAAGATGAGGCTTTAGAAAAATTCATCACATTTTCAAAAATTACTCAAAATGACCTTGGTTAAAATATCTCTCACATTCAAAGTGACCATGGCACCGAATTTCAAAATCTTGGTTTCGAGGATTTTTGTAACTCAAATGGTATTAGCCACAATTTTTCATTCCCTAGAACACCTCAACAAAACAGGGTTGTTGAAAGGAAAAATAGAACTTTAGAGGAAATAGCTAGAACCATGCTTTGTGAAAACAATTTGCCAAAATACTTTTGGGCGGAAGCCACTAATACGGCTTGTTATATCATAAATAGAGTAATGATTAGGCCTATTTTAAAGTAAACTCCTTATGAGATTTTAAAATCCAAAAAGCCTAACATTAGCTATTTTCATCCATTTGGTTGCAAATGTTTTGTTTTAAACAATGGAAAGACAATCTTGGCAAATTTGATGCTAAAAGTGACAAAGCTATTTTTCTAGGATATTCTTTAAATTCTAAAGCTTATCGTGTATTTAATAAAAGAACCTTAGTTGTTGAAGAGTATATTCATGTGGTTTTCGATGATAACCTCCTTCGAGGAAGGATTCCTGTGATGATAATGATGTAGGGATTTTCGAAGCCACTGATGGTGGACAAACATCAAAGGTGGATGAAGTTCCAACCAAAGAGGAAGAAACACAAGATCTACCTCTAGAAGCATTGAGAGGCATGAATCTAGAGGAGAAGGAAGTGAGCTACCCAAGGGAGTACAACTATGTCAAAGGTGGTGAGATTTTGGGTGATCCATCCAAAAGGGTAACCACTAGACTTTCTCTTAAAAATGTTTGTAATGTTGCATTTCTTTCATGCATTGAGCCTAAAAATATCAAAGAAGCATTAAAAGATGATTATTGGATATTGGCCATGCAAGATGAATTAAACCAAATTGAGAGAAGTCAAGTTTGGACATTAGTTGATAGGCCTAGTAATAAATCTACTATATGAACTAAATGGGTCTTTAGAAACAAACTAGATGAGAGTGCTAACATAGTGAGGAACAAGGCTTGACTTGTTGCTCAAGGTTACACATAAGAAGAATGAATCGATTTTGATGAAACCTATGCACCCGTAGCTAGAATGGAAGCCATTAGGGTGCTTTTAGCATTTGCATGTTATCACGAATTTAAGCTTTTTCAAATGGACGTAAAAAATGCATTCTTAAATGGTTTTATTAATGAAAAGTGTATGTAGAACAACCACCCGATTTTGAAGATCCAAACTACCCAAACCATTTTTTTAAACTTTCAAAAGCTTTATATGGTTTGAAACAAGCTCCTAGAGCTTGGTATGAGAGATTATCAAATTTCTTAATTGAAAAAGGTTTTAACAAAGGAAATGTGGATACTACACTCTTCATTAAAAGAATTGGCAAAGACATATTAGTAGTTCAAATATATGTTGATGATATAATTTTTGGTTCTACTAATGAAATGTTTTGTCAAGATTTTGTTAAGTTGATGCAATGTGAGTTTGAGATGAGCATGATGAGGGAGCTTTCATTCTTCTTGGGGCTCCAAATTAAACAAAGGAAGGACGACATCTTCATCAATCAAGTACATCAAGGACATGCTCAAGAAGTTTGGCTTGGAGAGTGTGAAACCTCAAGCCACACCAATGAGTTCTTCCACAAAGCTTGACAAAAATGAAGGAGGTAAGTGTGTAGATTTAAAGCTTTCTCGCTCTATGATTGGATCTTTGCTTTATCTTACCGTAAGTAGACCCGACATTATGTTTAGTGTTTGCTTGTGTGCTAGATTTCAAGCTAGTCCTAGAGAATCACACCTTATAGCCATTAAGAGAATCTTTAGGTACCTTAGAGATACACATTGTTTAGGTCTTTGGTATCCTAGAGAGTCTTCTTTTAACCTACGTGCTTTCTCGGATGCAGATTATGGGGGTTGTAAAATAGATAGAAAAAGTACCTCCGGTACATTTCAATTCCTAGGTAGTATGCTCATATCTTGGTCTTCTAAGAAGCAAAATATTGTAACATTATCTACTACCGAAGCCGAATATATATCCGTAGGAAGTTGTTGTGCTCAAGTCCTTTGGATGAAGCAATAACTCTTAGATTATGGAATTGATGTAGGTACCATCCCCATTAGGTGTGACAATACTAGTGTCATTTGTCTCACTAAGAATCACATCCAACATTATAGAACCAAACATATAGAAATACGACATCATTTCATTAGAGATAATGTCTTAAAAAATGATGTAGTTCTAGAATATGTAGACACCTTGAACCAATTAGCGTATATTTTTACCAAACCATTAGATAAAGAACGTTTTTGGTCTCTTAGGAGAGAGTTAGGTTTAACCAACCTCCCTTGACCCTTAGAGCCTCTTTTGGTCTTAAAAATTATGTTTAAATTTGTTTGATTGATTGCTTTTGTGATTAAGCTCCTATATATATATATGCTTGTTTCTAGGGGGAGTATGCATCTATTTATGTTCATACATAATGCTCTCATATCATTCACATGCATTTTAATTCGTTTAGAATTAAATTTCTAAGCAACCTGCAGCCAAAATTAACATTTCTGGCACAAGCGTATCGATACGGTTAGCCTCGTATCGATACGGGTAGTTTACAATCGTTTCGATACAGGTGCATCTTGTACCGGTACGTTAAGCGTATCGAAACAGCCTCAGAATCATTTCGATACTAGGTTCGATACGCCAAATCGGCGTATCGGTACGCATTCACGGCTGGGCAGATTTTAAGGGCATTAAAAGTAGGATTTTCACTTTTATTCAAACACCAACTTTTCTTCCAAACCCTAGATACGAAAATCCTCTATAAAAACCTCAAAATCCCCCACTTTTTCGCACACCACTCTTCAAAAATCTTGAGGGCTTTTGGATTTTGCATCAAA
Source organism: Hibiscus mutabilis (assembly GCA_019671005.1). NCBI lineage: Eukaryota > Viridiplantae > Streptophyta > Magnoliopsida > Malvales > Malvaceae > Hibiscus > Hibiscus mutabilis. The sequence goes on from CM033737.1 coordinate 48,725,746, forward strand.
CCCAAGCCAAAATCATTAAGTTTGTACATCTAAATCACTTCATTCATCCTTAATCTCAACTTCAAGGTATAAACCCTAACCTTTTCTTTTCAATTTTCGTACATATATATACATTATTTTTGTACTATAATCATATATTTAGAACCTATATAGTATTGTTTTCAATATTTTTTTAAAAACTTTTTCAAATCTAATTTTTTTTATTCTAATATAAAATTATATCATATAATTTTTAATGCTATTTTCAAGTCTTTCTTTACCAAAAATTCTTTTTACACTTGTATTTATTTTTAAAATATATTGTATAGTTTTTTGACAATACCTTGATTATTGAATTAATTTTTGGATCGAATGTGTTGATTTATGCATACATCGTTTTTGGTTTGATTTTGTTTTTCAGGTTATGGCCCCTAAGAAAAGAGCCCGAAAGGATATTACCTCTAGTTCACTTTCTCTGCATCATCTTCCCGATCATGTTGGTAATAGACCCAATCTTACCCATATTTATCAAAATCGTTTTAATGAACCTCAATATCCGAACGCTATTGAATATTTTAAAGAATACCAAAGTTACAAAATTTGTCCTGAGCGTGTTACTTCAATCCCATTTTTATCATCCGAAAGGTTTAAGTGTGAACATCTTTCTTTAATGCACGAATGTAAATTTATGACTTTTTTAAGTATACCTGAGATTTTATATCGAAATCTTGTTTTAATCCTTTATTCAAATGCCCGATGTATTTTTAATGAAAAGAAAACTTTGGTTGTTGCCATTGAATCCTACTTCATGGGTAAGAAATTTCGAATAGATTCAAGTGTTTTAGAAAACTTTCTGGGTCTTGGGGATACGAGAATAGATGATGAGAGTGCATTAGGACGTGTCCTTAGTGGTTCCGTGACCGTTCTTAATGCCCATGACCGTATCTTGCATCTCATGATCACTTGGTGGTTTCGTCTATCTGGTGGGAAATACTCTACCATCCGCCAAGTTGATGATTTTTGGATTCGATGCTTCCGAGATAAGAGGCATCCTAACCTTGCTCAGATTATGTTTGTCGATATCGTCTTTCTTGTCCAACATCGCCACACTTCCTTGGTAACATCCTTCACTTATGGCACGGCTTTGAGCTTTGTTTTTCACAAGATGGGGATCGATTGTTCCTATGATCTTCCGGAACCTCTTACCGATCCCATTGATGAGCGTTCTCTCCGCCGTGCCAAGTTCACTTATTACAATAAAGAATGGGTCCGTAACACTGATCTTCTGAGAGGTGTTCAACTCGAACTGGTAGAGGCTCCTCAAAAAGCTCAAGTTCCACAAGCTTCGGTGGCCCAACCGAATCAAGATTCTCTCATGGCTTTTCTTAATGAGAAATTCACATGTTTACACACCACCATGGACTCCGGATTTACCGCGATCGACACTCGCTTCACATCTTTGGAAGAAATGGTGATGGCTATTGAAAATCGACAAAAATCTATGGATATCACTCTTAACGCCTTTCATGGTGAATGTCGTCAATCCCATGGACCTCCGGCCACAAATGTTGGTGATGATGAGGATGAAGATGATGGAGACGATGGCATGGACTCTTAGGCATTTTATGTCCTTATGAACTCCTATGCTTTGTTTTTATTTGGTTTATGCTTTTAGGATTTGAGTTGGATTGAACTTTGTTGCTTGAACTATTATTTGAAATTAAATTCTTATGTTGCTTATCTTATCCCTATTACATTGATTTTGATCTAACAAAAATGGGGAGAAGTTTTAAAGAGCCATTTTTATAGCCTTAAATTAAGGGGGAGTTTTCTAATACTTAAAAAAAATTCACTTTGGTTTTGTTATATCAAAAAGGGGGAGATTGTAAAACCTATGTTTGATTTTGATATAACAAATTGTTTAAGGACTACATTGTAAAGGAAAATAAATTTTTAAGTATTCAAAAGTCTCACAAAATGACAAGAAAAAGTTTTCCAAAGTTATAAACTTAAACCCAAAAATTTCCTAAGTGTTTCAAGATAAAAATACATAAATATGCCCATGCGTATTGATACACCCCTTGGTGTTTCGATACGGTTTTTAGCTACTGGAATTTGTTTTTGCAAAGCGTACTAATACGGCTTAGCCCGTTTCGATACGGCCTTCATATGGCTAAACATTTTAAGCGCAGCGTTTCGATACGGATAACACCCGTTTCAATACGGTTTGAAATCTGGGTTTAAGAGATTTACACCCGTACCGATACGATACTTTATGTTTCAATACGATTTGAATTATGGTTTTAAGAAATTTCAAAACGTACTGATACGGTTAACCCCGTACCGATACGGTTTGTCAAGATCTTCAAAGATCTTTGCATTAAATTTTTCGACCGTTGTTTGTCAGTTATTGGAATCTTCAAACTTTAAATTTCGGTTAACCCGTACCGATACGCCCCTATGCGTATCGATATTCTTTTTCATCCAGGATTCCAGTGAGTAAAATTCGTACCGATACGACATTGCCGTTTTGATACGCCCCTATTTTAACACTATGATCGTTTCGATACGGCTTCACGCGTATCGATACGACTTGTACAATGGCTATATTTTTGTTGTAACAGGTATCGATACGAGCTTTCGTGTATCGATACGGGCCTTCACCAAACAGCATTTATTGCGGGAAAGATGGTCCCCAACGGCTGTATTGATGACTTCAACCACCCAAACGGCTAGAATTCAATGAGGGGCTATAAATACAAGTCTTCAATGCTACAACATCAACAAATGAACTTAGATTGAACAACATTCAAATACTCAAGCAAAAATCCAACCCTTGTGCTCTTAGAGTCAAATCTTTGTACCCAACTTGTGTTCTTCATTGTAATCTTTTATTCCAAGTTTGGGGTTGAGTGTTCTTGTAATTTTGGGCAAATATATACCTTGTGAGGTCATTTTCTTTTTGCCATTTTCTCTCTTGTAAAAGAGTGATCTTGGATCAAGCTTTGGGTAGAAAGCTTTGATCGGTTGTAACGGTTGCCTCCTTAGCCTAGAAAAGAGGAAGAATTTCATAGTGAAATTGGTTGAAAATCCTTAGTAGGAAGCTAAGGTAGTGGACGTAGAGCTTGTTAGAAGCTTGAACCACTATAAATCATTGTGTCCCATTGTCCATCTTTTAGATTTGATTCCATACTTTTTAAAATGGCCAATTCACCCCCTCTTGGCCAACATCGACATTGATTGATCATCTCAACACTTGTCTCTATCCACCTACATGCTTAGGGATCAAAGTAGGAATTGTGAGCGAAACCAACAATCTTGCAGACTGCTTCGCAAAACAGATTTGACTACATTGACAAACGAACCACAAAAGGGGATCAAACTGCTGAAGACCACCATTGACAACCTCAGATCAGAGTCGGACGTCGTGAGTAAACTATTCACGGAAGCAAATCTACCACAAAGATAGGTGAAAATGTGCCATAAGGAAAAATGTGCCACAAGACAGAGAAAAAACATACCACAGAGACAAATAAAAATTAGAAAAAAATCAAAACATAAAAAATAATTGAATATAAAAAACAAGGGGACGTAATATCGACGGTTGACGACCAACACTAAAACTAACGTCGTCGCCGGATAACTAAGCAATAAAAAAGACATAAGGGATTAATGCTTAAATTCTTTTGTTGACATCTCAAATGATCAATATTCAAATCCTGTTAATATAATTTTCTCTACCTTATAATGATACCAAGAAAAAGAAGCAAAATTTCAAAATGAAATACCATCATTTGATTTAAATACTTAACATATTTACTTGAACCAATGCTATATCTTAATTTTCAACTTATGTTATTTATATATGGCACCTAAATTCCAAATCCAATTTCCAATATAATCAATCATTAATTCACATGGTGGCAATTTCTCAACTCAAGTTGTATCAAAATTTGGGAGTGTTGATGATTTGAACCATATGTCTCACCATCTGCCAACCCAACCACGGAAACTATGGCCTACTTAACTATTTGGTGTGGGGAATGATGGTCTCATTACACTATATATTGACGTGAAAATGGCTTGAAATTGAAGGAACTAATTTGCTTTATGAAATCACGATCAATGTAAATTTGTGCCCAAATATTGAACTGCGAGATGAATGTAGAGGTCACGTGATTTATAGTGAATGACTAAATGGATTGTGACTCGACCAACAACAGTTTTGATTAATCATATAGGAGAGGAGGGTGGAATTTAATCATACCGACATTATATTATTTTTCTGCACAATATTTTATGTCATTGAAAATTGGGAAATGGGTCAAAGATGTTTCCCTTGTGCTTCCTAAGTTTTTTCTAAAAGAAAATTCTCAACTGTTCTTTTGCATATATAATTCACTGTTGAAATCTCGTTTGGGAATTCTTTTTTTTTCAGATTATTATTTTTTCTTTTTTGGAAATTATGTGATTTCAATTCAATGGTCTTGTTTTGGCTTCTGGAAACTAATTAAAGACGAAAATATCAAATACCAAATAAAGTAAAAAGCTCTCGATTGCATATGCCTTTGCTTTCTTCTTCCTGTTTTGCTCGAATTAAAACTAAACAATAAAATGGAAATTTGACCGCATAGAGAAACAATGACACACATGAAAATTGTAACACAAAAAGAAGAAAAAGGAAAAGGTGACACACATGAAAATTGTAACACAAAAAGAAGAAAAAGGAAAAGGTAACTTTAGATCCAGATATTGACATTCACACCAACCAAAAATCACAAATAAGTAAGCCACTTTTGAAATTCCTTTGGTTTCTTGACATAATCATGCATATGAAATTTAACTCATCCCCCCTTCCTTTAAGACCGAAATTCCAATCATCTTCCTAAGTTGCAAGCTAAATGATGCACTCCTTGATTTGATTTTTTTTCAACTTTTATATTATTTTTTATTATAAAAAATAACTAATAATTGAGTTGTAACTCGGTTAATACATTTCGAAGACTAAATTCTAATATGCTCAAACATCAGTGAGCTAAGATTGTTGATCACCTAAGTGAGCAACCCCGTTTGGACAATGGTTTTGGGCTACCTTTAGGGCAGAGAAGCGGGGGTTCTCCGAACTTGCCTTTGCTTGGGGGTGCATGACTCCTTATAGGGGACCGGATAAGGTGAGAGTATGTGTCAATTGAAGAATACAAATGTTTTTGTGAGTTGTTGGGGCTCGGGTGTCGATGTGGACCACGCGCATTGTCACGTGGTCTGAGGTAGCATTCGCATGTTGAAGTTACAACAGGTCATAATTGGTTTGTTCGCACAGCCGTTCGCAGAGGGTTATAATTGGGCATTCGCATGGTTGTGGTTCGCTGGTACCAACAATTGCCCTCTAGACGAGGGAAGGTTATAAAGTGACATTCGCAAGCCTGGAAACACGAACATGTTTTCTAGAAAGAAATTGGTTTTCCTCTTTGGTAAATTCTTGGTCCTCAATAATGAAAGAAATATAGATTTTTTAAATTATAAAATTCGAAGTCACAAGATGTAGATTATTGCTTAGCATATTTTGTGTAAATTCGTTCCCTTGTGTTCACTTTTAGAAGCAATAAATAACATTTATTAATGTTCGTTGTAGGGTCTATAAGTTTGGCATGGTGGCGAACTATATGATACGTGTTTGTGTAGTTTTGTGGGTGAATGGGCGTTTATCAGATTCTTCGTGTTACCTGTTTGTTGGTCTTTTGTGGCGGTATGATAGTTTTTTTCTTTTAACAGTGAGTAGTTATATCGTTGTCATTGTGATTAGACGGTCTAAGACAAACAATAATGAGAGAGAAAAACACGAATTAATTATAACATGTGCATGTTCTCAGCCGTGCATTTATTGATTGAAAGTTTCAAGGTTGCGTGATTTTAGGCATCTGTTCAAGATTTCAAAATCTCAAAATTAACTTCTTGTTAAGGCGATTTCCAAGATTTGAAATTTAATCATCAAGTCTCGGTATTTTCTCATTTTTGTTATAATAGCATGACTTTAGGTCTAAATTTTCATAATTCAACTTTTGCGTAATTTATTCTTTCCTTTGTGGTTATCTTCTTTTCAATTTTATATGCGTAGGTGGGGGATATTTATTTGTGGCGGTGACTAGTATACACGGGTTTTATTTTGTTGATCTTGGGGGAGTGCTGACTTTTCATCAGAGTTGTTTATGTCGACAAACAATGGTATTTGGAAGGCTATGATTAGCCATATGATTAGCCATTTGTAGCGATGAGCGTTAACAAATAGAGTATTTGGAAAACCTTGCTCTCAAGATTTTCCAAATACTATTGTTTATGACTACACTGGGAAGCGGTCGTTGCTAAGCAGATTATCGAAGCTATTGGTGTGTGCTTGGGTTTGTCCTCTTTCCACATATATATCATCAAGGTGGATGTTCGTTTGTCAGTTGTGTGTGGAGGCAATGTCGGGCACCGTGACAACAAACAATTTGTTCGAAATGATCCGCAGGGCTGATCCACTAAACCAAAAAACAAAGAAGAATTTGACATTTTCATATGTTCAGCCTGGTAATATAACGAGAACCAATCGAAGTAGAAGCACTCAAGCGAGAGAGATTAAGCTTGAGAAATAAAAGAGGAGTATAAACTCTCAATATGTGGACAAAATAACCTTGTGGTGTTATTTGTGTTTGAAATGTTTTCGAGTTTGTTAAAAGAAATTCTCAAGAATTTGCTTGCTTCTATTAAAAGGCTTAAAATTGTAAAATCTTGTTGTCCCCAAATATAAGAGAGTTTATTTAGATTGCTACTTGAAGCGGTATGAACACTTGGATTTCATTAATTTATTTTTCTATTAAACCTTTATGTTTTAGCTCTCAAAACTTGAATTTTAAATCAAATATGCACTCTATGACACTTTTTAAAAGCGACATTATTTTGGATGGGGAAATTCTTGCCCCTCGGGTGCGATAATCATGATTATTATATACTTATTCGCATATTAATATTTACGAACGTCATTATCCTCTAGGAGCAAATTATACAAATGCTTGCCCCCATGGATTTTTTACATCATTAACTGAAGATGAGGTTTCTATTCTCTGGCTTTGTGTAAATGTTAGAAGTAATTTTGTCCCTTATTTGTGATGCCATATGTTATATTTCCGAGGGCGAGAAGTCACTTACGAATTCTTAATTTAGATATTATGCACACTCACTTGGGATGTCCCTTATTTTTTGTTTATCCTCATTTGTGGTGGAGGCTTTAGAATTCTCGGTTATTTTACTTGGTGTAGGATACGCGACGACAGGTCTGTTAGAAGGTGGTATGTCAGAAATCAAGTGGTGGCTGCCGAGCTAGAGTGCCTTTTCTGATCCCACTTTTCGCATATTGGTGGGCCTTTTCCCTCGCTTTAGCTATTTGTTTTCCCTTTCTGACTAACGTTGTAATTATTTTCTTATTTTTGTTATTCTTCTTCACTCTTACGGGATGATAGGCCTCATCTTTCCTTTCAGGGTTTGGGGGCTCCGCATATTTTCAGTTGAAGTTTTTAAGGGACATACTGTTGTGGCGTCTTGGTTGATTTTTGTTGCATGCATGCACTTCTCCTCAATCATTCTAGCTGTAATCGCCCGTGATTCCTCCAAAACCTTCTCGTCGTTCTCTCTTATTGAGTGTTGCATCTGCCTCCTGATATACGCTTGTTGTCGTCGAAGTTGTTTTAGTATAGAATAAGTGTACTCCTCCATGATTTCTAGCCGACTCTGCATGTTGGCTAGTTGGTTGCTTCTGGCTTGAAAAAGGGAGGTTTTCTCATCTACTTCTTCTTGGTTTTTTCATGTCCCCATCCATTCCTCCATTTATGCTTCTATAGGGGATCGTTCATCGTTATTTCTTGAGAATCAGACCGAAAGGGTGAAGGCTCCACGCTCACCATACCATTGTTGATCACCTAAGTGAGCAACCCCTTTGGACGATGGTTTTGGGCTACCTTTAGGGTAGAGGAGCGGGGTTTCTCTGAACTAACCTTTGCTTGGGGTGCATGACTCCTTATAGGGGGCTGGATGAAGTGAGAACACGTTTCAATTGAAGAAGGCAAGTGTCTTGGTGAGTTGTCGTGGCTCGGGTGTGATGTGGACCACGTGGTCTGAGGTAGCATTCGCATGTCGAGGTTGCAACAGGTCATAATTGGTTTTCTCACACGACCGTTCGCAGAGGGTTGTAATTGGGAATTCGTATGGTTGTGGTTCGCTAGTACCAACAAAGATATTTTTATTTTTAAAATAGTTTTAAGTCGATTACAAGATATTATCTGTTTATATTTTTTAACCCTTTAGTAACACACGTTGCAGACAAAGCTGTTCGAATTTGAATTTTAAAAAGATGAACATCATCATTTTTCTCTACTGGGATCATTGGTTGAGTTCAGATATTTCTATTAATTTGATGCAAGTTAGTGTTGTTGTAGTAATTCCTTCTCTTTTATTTAAAGAACGATAGATATACTGTATATCTTATAGTTTAGCCATGAGTAGGTGGCAGCTCTATAGAGCAAGGTTTGGCTTGAGATAATATCTATTCAAAGTATAATTAGTGGAGGGCTTTAATAATTGATATTCCCCGATAACAAAAGAAAAGAAAAAGGAGAAATGATGGGGTTGGTTCTTTCCTTATAGGAAACAAAATTTTGTAAATATTCTTAAGGAACTTGACCACACTTTAAAAAGAATAATTTCCCCCCTTAATCACACCCTTTTTAACAAAGACTTAAAGTAGTAAGCACCTCTCTCTTTTTTCCAATTGAGTAGAAGCTATCAAAGAAAGACTTAAAAGTGGTAAGCAATTCATGTATGAATTTTTGTTACTTCATATTATATTCTATTTTTTTGTCACGGTGTTTAAAATTATTAAATACCCAAAAGAATTAAAAAATGAAAAGTGGAAACATTTTGAATCTTTTCCAACGACTTGAAGCAAAAGGGGAGCTTAGATAAGTGCCCTACAAATCTAGGGAGACTAGTGATTGAAAGAAATTTGAAGATTTTGACAAGAACCCATTAACATACATAATTTCCATTTCAATATTTTATTATTATTGCTTTGTTTTGTTTTGTTTTCCTCCACATTTCATATGATTTTTATTATCTTGGTTTTCCACAATGTTATTCCCTTGGATAAAGGAGGAAATGATTAATATGGGAAGGGGGAAATTTGGCCCTACAAACCTTAAGAAACACTCAATCCAATCACAATGGAATAGGGTGCTCCTTTTTGGGAGGTCAAGGTAAAAGATCATGTAGGCTCCCACCTAATAGGAGCTCTTTGGACCCACTTTTATTTATCACAACACTCAATTCCATAATCCATTCATGCCTTTTCTTGCTTTTCCACGTTTTCGTTCATACACAATTATTCTTGTCTATTATTAACTGTAATTTGTGTTAAAAAAAAACTGTAATTTTCTTTGTTTTCCCCCAATGCCAACACTACAACTATTTATGTACAAGATTCTAGTATTTTTTAGTTATACTTTCCTATTATATCAACAGTTTCAAACATAATTAATTGTTACAAGCATTAAACGAAACATTCAATATAAATTAATTCGTTACAATAATAACTATGACAACCAAATTAAGACTCAATCAGCAATATAAATTTGAACATGGAACTTCAATGTTGGAGACCCTCCTACTAATGTACCAATTGTAATCCATAATTCCCACTCATCAGTGTTTTACCTTACAATGGGAAAAAAATCATAAAATCATTGTTTAAACTATAAATGCATAGTATTTGTTTTTTTTATACAATGTATAAACTACTCATGATCCTTCCAAATCTTTGAATTGAAAAAAATTACTCTATTAATTTATTTGATCCCATGACTTCTAGAATATTTACAACAATAAAGAAACCAGTCAAACACGAATTCAGTAAATAAAACTATAGAAATTTAAACAAGTAATATCTACTTTTTTATACTCAGCTCCCTAATCAAAATGTTACAATTGTCTTTTTCCGGGAGCTGCGCCCTTTTGAAAAGTGGCAATATCATGAGTTGAAGGCTTTGATCCTCTCGGTAAAACCCAATCCTAGGTTTGGTGACCGTCTTGTTTGGAAGCATGCGAATACAGGATCTTTTACAGTGAAAACTTTGTTCTCACTAATGACCAATTTCGATATTGTCCCTGAGCACTTGGATACTTTTTATATCTGGAAAATTGCGGTTCCACCAAAGGTCCAATGGTTCCTTTGGTTTGTCATGGTACGTCGCCTCCCCACTTTGATGTTTTTGCAGAGCCATGGTATTATTTTTGATGCTGCTGCGGTGAACCGTTGCTGGTGTAATGAGGGTGTTGATGAAATTGGGCACATTTTGTTTAATTGTTGTTTCAGTCAACAAGTCTGGTCAATTTCCTACAATGGTGGCATTGTTCGCTTGCACTCCCGGCAACTTTGGATGAATTCTTACAACAATGCTTCTCAGGCATGTTTGTGGGGGTTGTTCGACAGCGTTGGTTGGCTTGCTACTCGGCAGTGTTGTGGACACTTTGGCTTAGTCATAACGATAGAATTTTTAATAAAGAGAATTGCTCGGTGGAGGATATATTTTTTCTTATCCGTTTACGATCTTTGTTTTGGGTGAAAGCGACAGTTTCGCCTGATATTATGGAGTCTCAATGGTTGTCATGTCCTTGGGAATGAGTATCTTTGTCTGTTTCACCACGAATTAGTGTACCTTGGGAAGGAATATCTTTGACTGTTTCGCCATGAATTAGTTTATCGTGGGTTGCACCGCCAAAAGGAATTTTGAAGTTTAATGTGGATAGAGCTGCTAAGGAGAAACCGGGTCCAGCTGGCTGTGGGGGTGTGCTACTGATGATTCAGGGTATATTTTGGCTTTGTTTCAGGTCCCCGAGGGGTTTTAAACTCAAATGATGCCGAGGTACAGACGATTGCCCATGCATTGTCATTTCTTCTTCGCACCAAATGGTGCCAAGGCTTTTCTTTTATTGTGGAGTCCGATTCCACGGTTGCTATTTCATGGGTGTTACATTAGAATCGACGGCCTTGGAGGCTATGGAAATGGTTCCGGTTGATTGATGAAGCATGCGGTGTCTTGGATTCGGTTGTTTTCCACCACATCTACTGAGAGACAAATTCAATTGAGGATGCTTTGGCAAAGCACGGTGTGGGGCGTGCCTTATGGTTTCAAGTAGTACACTAGTTATATTGGCTGCTTTGGTTGATTACGGTTGATGTCTAATGGGCGTGTTTTGGCCTTGTTTTGTTTGGCTCACTTGGCTTGTTTTTTTTTTCTATACCTTGTTTTGTTTGGCTCAATTTGGTATTTCTTGTATGATTTTTTCATTAATAAAATCATACCATTGATAAAAAATGAACAAAATTTGAAAATAGAACATGACAACTTTATTAGCGCAAAAAAAATATAAGACATTATCAAAAATCGAACCAAGCAGTGATAAAAATCGCATCAAACAAAAAGAAATCTAAAACCTAATTAAAACTGCCCCCAATTAGTTGGTCAATTCCTAAACCTAGTTTTCTCTCAAAACATTACGGCCGCAAGGTTTTTTTCTTTTCATTTTACTTAACCGGCGACGGCATCGATTTGATGCTGATTGCTGGTCGTTGAATCTGTTTTATTTTTTTTAATTTTTTAATAAAAATAATTCTGTCTTTGTGGCACGTTTTTCTCTGCCTTTGTAGCACATTTATTTATGTCTTTTGGCATTTTTTTTCTTCCTCGGTCGTTTGGCTGTTCTTTTATTTTATGTTTTTCTCAGGGTTGAATTTGACGACGCTACGACTGATCAAGATGACACTTATTTGTAATCCTACTGATCTTCCCTGCTCTGGACCATCAGATTGAATTTGGATACGCGATTTGCGCCCGTAGATAGTTTCTCATGACGCTTGGCTATGATTTAAAGTTCTCGGTGGTCTCTTCAATAGCTTAATCCCTTTTTGTGGTTCGTTGGCCGATGCAGTCAGATTTGTTCGTATATATTTTTCGTTATGAGTCTTTTGGATAGGTTTTAACCTTTTTCATGTATGGTCCTTGTATGATCTAAAGTGTCTAATTTTAGAAAATGTCCAAATTATGTATTTAGTCTAGGACTATAGTTATAAACCCTTATTATAATTTTAGGTTTTTTCTCGTATAATAAAACCAGCGGCTTCTATTTAAAATTCAATGAGAAGCCATAATTTGATTTCTACAAGCTTGCATTGTCATTAAAACCAATTTTTGGATAAAAATTCTAAGGTGCATTAAAAGGCTATCTTAATTTTTGGTGTATATATATAGGAAAGAAAAAAGAAAAATGGAATTATGTAGTAGTGATTTTTTCCAGGTAAGATTAAAATGGTATCAAGTGTCTCATTTTTTTTTTATTTTTTTAAATTTATCATAAGGACACTTGTTGTAATTCTTACATTGCTTGTAAAAAAATACTTTTTACTCCGTTAAAGTACACCGAATAATTATCCATATAATTTTATATTTTAATAATTTAGTTTATAATTATTTTAATAAATAGTTTATTTATAGTTTATTCATGTTATTTTGTATTTTTACCACCTTTTCTATTGTTGTCTCCATATGGTGACTTAAATTGTTGAGTCTGTTATTGTGATTATTTTAAAGAAAAAAGTTCCCAATATGTCTCAATCCATGATATATTTTGTATGATTTTTCATTGTAATTTAATTTAGAAAAAATCTATTCATGACATGTTCCTGTTATTTTTTATATGCTCTAATTATTATTATAAATTTATATATTTTTAAACATAAATAATTACACCTACATATTCTGATATGTTCGTGTATTGTATTGTATTGTATTGTATTGTGTTCCCATTGTTTTTGTTTTATTTTACTTATTTTTTTCATGTTGTTTTTGTGTCTTAATTTAGGCTATTTTATTTTAAAAGGAAAGCATTATATTTATCATAAAATTATATAAATATGATATTTAAAACTTTAATTTTCTGAAATATAATGAGACATTGTATTTAAAGAAAAAAATTAAAAGATTAGGAACATGTGGCCATAAATCATGGTACAAAAAATTGGTAAAGCAGGCTAATTAATAAAACAAGGAGGGGGACAAAACTGCCCAATAGGCAAAGCCCAAAAGCATCCCCTATCCTATGATTACTGTCCACAATAATTTTGCTTGGTCAAATACATAAACTTACAAACCCCTTATTCAGGAGTGTTCTCTACCAGCTGATAATACAAGTGAAGCCATTTATATTATCCATAGCAATGCAATTTTGGTTTGCAGAGCCGCAGTTATTTGTGCCCATCCCTATAAAAAGTTCTTGGACAAATAAACCCTAATATGCAAATAATTACAATTTTCACTTAAATGCTTTACTAGAATCTAAGTATTCAAAGGTACAAGTTTGACTTGTTTTCTTTTTACCATGCTAAGAAGAAGGGTTGTCCTTCTTTTAACCTAAGACCTAAAAAAAGGCCTGGTTTTAATAAGTACTTAACTAATTTAAGTCATTTACCATCACATTAGTGATTAGTTATGTTTTTCTTTTCTGTTGTGAGTGACCGAGGAATAACTTCAATTATAGTTTATTAGTTCATACAGTTATTTCTGAAACATAATATTAAATGAGTTTGAGATTCGAATCTTAATATTTGTAATCAATTTATATATTTTTCTATTAAATATATATGAAATTGCTCTCTTCGTTTTTTACGAACAATCCTAGCAGTAGCCATGTTGCAGCGGGGTCTTTTTAATTTGGTGGTTGTCATTAAAAATATGGGACGCACATTGTTCTACTAGCTATGACTTGTAACCTTAGCCAAAGAGTAAAGAATGTGGGGGTTAATTTGGGATTTCATGTCATTGTAGCTGTAAAGCTGAAAGGCTATATGGGTGAGTCGGTGACACATAGTTTTAGGGGAGAACGGTTGTGGAAATAAATTGGAATTTATGTGCTTTGAATTTGAGTGAAACAAGACCTTTACCATTAAAATTATCAGGTATTATTTTTAAAAAAAGAAATCAAATTTAATTTCTTATTATTTAAATTTTGGATAATAATTTCATCTACTGATAGTGTGAAAATAAAAAAATTTCACACGTGTCTTGATTTTAGGGTTTAGAGATTATGTTTGAGATTTATGGTTTAGGTGTTTTGAATTTAAGTGCTATGATTAGAATTTAGGGTTTAGAGTTAAAATTTAGGGTTTATATGTTATGACATAAACCCCTAACTATATTACCTTAAAACTTAAACCCTAAGCCTTAAACCCTAACCCTAAACATTAAATACTAAATCCTAAAATTTCAAATAGAATCCATAAACCCTAAAATCAAGACGCTTGTAGAAAATTTTTGTTTCTACCATAAGTGCATGTAATATTTTCTCTTAAAATTTATTATTAATAAAAATATAAAAAATATTTTTTTAAAAATATTTTTATAAATCTTAATTAGTTAAAATATTTAAAATTAACTTCTTGATCCTTAAAAAACATTATTTTTCACATTTTCTACCGTAAATTTGTTTTTGCTGATTTTTTTGGTACGACATGCTGGAATTGGGTTCTAAATTACATGGCTTAGCTCAGATTGTGTGGGTTTTTATAGCAATTGTTTTTTGACACAATATATTTAGAATATTGGGTGGGAGGGCCCATTTATTGTGAATGTTGTTGTCATACTCGTATATATATGACGCAAAGAGCATGCAAGAGAAGAAACGAATGTAAGTAAAAGGAAAGGAGATTTGTTGTTGCGTTCCAGAGTTGGTTGAAAATCTTTTAGTCCAAAGGATCTCACTATCCCAGGATGTAGTTGAAAATATAACTAGGATTTTAAAATACAAGTTTTGGTACATCATTCAGATCCAACCTGTAGCTCAAGTAAGATGTCCAAAGGTATATTGATTAGGGGTCAATTGATCCCATTTGATTTGTTGTAGTATGAGATTTTCGAATAGTTAAATGAGATTTTCATAGAGTTAGTATAAAATTTTCATAGGAAATGTTAGAATTGACCCCACTTGATTTGTGGGGTATGAAGCCAATAATATTTATATTATAGTGGTATGAGAATCCCCATACCTCATACTCTACTTTAACTCACTATATAAAAATACTGGCTCCGCCACTGAAAATCAGATACTATAAACACCATCACTTTCAAAATTTTAATCATAGTATAGAATCTTTTTTGGGTCCGGTTAAGTATAAAATTTTAGAGTTTAGGGTTTATGTTTCTTTTCAAGAGACAATTAAAGAGAAAATTAAAGAGAAGTTGTTGTCTGAGATTAATGGCATGACCTAATACCAATTAAGATTAATGTGATGTCCCTTTCCGGTACATCACAGATTTAGTTGCCTTGAAATACCATTGTTGTACATGCACAAACATGGGAAAGATAATAAGCGAATAAACGATTGGTATACTCCCATTTTTTGTTACAAACTTACAATAAACGAACTATAACGAGATTAAGCTAGATTATGTATCGGCTGAACAACATCCACGAACATAATCTGAAAAACAATAAAACCCATAGCTCGAATTGTAGGACAGAACAAGATGACACTCTTTGTAACTTAGTACATTCCGATTTTTGAACACATCAGTGAAGCAATGATCCAAAATCTAAGACAATTCAACAAAATAAAAGAGGACCGTAAGCCCAAACTCCAAGCAATACGTTAAATAAATTTCATAAACCATGGACATTTCCAGCTCACATCGATAATAACTGAAATAAAAGTTAAATTGTTGGCAAAAAAAGGTAGAATTGAGTTTTTAGAAGAAGAAACATTTAGAAACGTTGGAAAGCAAAGTAAGAATAGAACTCAACGTCACGAAGGGAATGGATGGAACACAAATTGTCCGGTGAGATTGTGGATAGAATTAAAAGAGACTGTGGCAGCCATTGCAACGGGCTAGATATAGAGTCGATGTAGAAACAGGGGAGTGGTCCAACACAGTCAGTACCCTAGTATTGCCTCGATACAGATGCAACAGACGATGCTTCACTGATCTGACGACCCCATGAAAGCTAACTACACCCTCCTCCATGGCCCTTTTGCTTTCCACTAGTTTCCAAACGACCACAATGTAACCCCCTCGATCCGGCCTAGACGCCCGATCGAATCGAGAGAACTACATTAGGTTTGTCGAAGTAAACCGGAGAAAAATTTCGAAAATCGGTCCATTTTTTCTTTTATTATATCTAGATGCATATTATAAATCCTAAGTGTACATAAATGCAAGGGGTGAAATTTTAAAGAAAACGGATCATGGAAAGGCCTCCAATTGCATAACATACGTTTCAGGGACTAAATGCAAAACTGACAATTTAAGGAACCAATACTGAAATTAAGGTTAACAATCCTCAATTTGTCCAATTCCATTCTTACATGTCAAATTTTAGATCGTTATGATCACCCAAACTCATACAAATACATTCATAAAACTCAGGGACCAAAACGTAAGAAAGCATAACTTCAGAATATACCAAATAACCAACTTAACTGCCGCCGTACCAGTATGGACAAGGGGTGTTTCGATACGCCTTCGTTATTTCAAAACCCCAGAGTTCCAGTAACCAATTTTCGTTCTTATACGCCCCCGCGTATTGAAACACCCTTCATAAACCATTAGACCGTATCGAAACGCCTTCCCGTGTACCGAAACACTGGCCACTTTTGCCTTGGCCCGTACCGAAACAGTTGCCCGCGTATCGGTACGCTAAGCCTGGAATGGCTTACCCGTACCGAAATAGGGACACTCGTACCGGTACGCCTGGACCTGTAATGTCCCAAATTGCTGTCTAAACACACTTTGATGATAACCAAAACACTCTAACATGCTTCAAACACTTATACAACATCATTAAGATACATTACCAACCAACACATCACAGATTCAACAACCATTCATGGCATTTATACTACTCAGGACTTTTTATAGGCATGCATCTTAATATCATTTCACCAAACATCCAAAACTCACATTTGGTACATTCAAGACATACTCCACATGCTTGCACATTCATAACATCATACCAAACTTGCTTGAATCAACAAATCATGGCAATCAATCAAAATCAACTAGATGCATACTCTACACTTGGCTAGCAACAACATAGGTAAGATTCACTCAAGCTCAACCATCATCAACAAACCATAAAATCCAGCATTACTCATGCTTAAAACTCATGGAAAAACAGAAATACAAATCCCCAAAATATGGCGAACACATTGCCTTATTAACCGAAAACATAAACCGAGTTAATATTCAAAGTAGTCTTTGTCTTAGGATCACTTTTGCCTTGCCTTTACAGCCCCAAAACTTCAATGCTCTGCATCATTAGGAAAAAGAGAGCGTAAGCACACATGCTTAGTGAGGATGCTCTTTAAAACAATAATGCATTATAACCCTTGAAAACTAAACACTTGTTTTCAAACCATGCTTACGACCTAAGCAAGTTCCAATGATTCCAAATCAAAACATGCATATCAACCATATGCAAAACATTATAATCCACGTGCTTAAATCCTCAAAACATTATACACAAAACCATGTTTCAATTCCAAAGCATTAAATACAAATCCATGCATAGATTCCAAAGCATTAAATACAACTCATGCTTAAATTTCAAAGCATTACAAAATAAGCTCAACACTTGAATTTTCATATATTGACATTTATAGTGACCATGGATAGACAACCTCTATCCTTGATTAGCCGACTGCTAATCTTTAAGTAACCGACCGTTAACCTTATATTTCAGATACATGGATCTCCCATGATAGTCGACCACTACCATGACCCATACCATACCGACCGCATGATACCACACCTTTGCCGACCACAAGATCAACATCAACAAGGGGAACCGACCGCTCAACCTAAGTGAGAACATTATAATCTGAGTAACCGACCGCTTACCTCACGGACTCCTAACCACGATCGATTTTTAACATATTATAGTGCACTTCATCCTATGGCATGCCAACTATATCCGAATGGTTTCCCATCATGTTACATAGCCAATATATCATTTACAAAACCATTTACTCACTGTTTTACAATGCATTATACAAAATCGCCACATATGCAATCACATTGCCAAAGCAATAACACCATTTCTGAATGGAATGAAACCAGTGCTCACTAGCATTTCTTATACTTTTAAACCCCTGCATATGTACTTAAAATCATGTATTTCCAGTAAGTAAATCAAACCATGTTTACGACCAAAACATGAATTACACATACTCATATCCGAACCGATATTAAAGAGCAAAAGAGGGAAAACTTACTTCTGAGCTTAGGTAAGTGTTTCAAACTTATCCTATACTCCCAACAACCTTTATTAAACCTCTTAAAGGCGTTTAAACCGGTTTTCACTCACCAATACGCTTCGATTTGCTCGCCAAAGCGAATCAAGCTTCCGACAAGCCACAATCAATGTCAAGCTTCGTCGCTTTGATTATCCCATGTTTTAACCACATAAAACCAAAGGGAAAATGCATCATTATGCATTCAAACCATTTCCTACAAGCAAATACCCGCAACTCTCAAGTTGCCCACTCAAAACTTATCCGAAACATACCGAAATCATCATCAAACAATTCCGAGACTTAACCCAACCTTATTACAGCGATTCAATCTATAAAACATCATCAACTAACACTTAAAAACATGAATTCATCCAAATACTTCCAGCAACTACCCAACCACTTCAACATCACAAAAACACAAATCTAACAACCTTAACAACTAGGGATTCAAGAGTTTCGGGATTCCATTGTTAAAATCAACTTAACAACAATATAATACATCCAAAATATGATTAAAAACAATCCTCAACACTGGAAAACAGATCCAATTCGGATCTTCCACTATTTTATCAATTTTACCCAATTAAATCAACTAATCTTTATAAAAACACATAATCAGGTTATAAATCATAAATCAAGGATCAAATACTTGGGAATATCAGTAAATAACCATCAATAGAGGAGAAGAACGGACCTTACCTCTATTGTGTGATTTTCTCCCTCAATTGATTGTTTAAAGCTTGAAAAACACAAGAATTCAATAAGGTTTTGGTAAATCATAGATAAAGAATCAGTTATAAATCAAGAAATTAAGAAAAAAAGTCTCTCACCTATGTGATTTGATGAAAATAAGTGTGTTTGGCAGAAAAGAAGTGGAGAGAAAAGTTACGTCAAATTTTTTTAAAAGTGATAACTAACTTTAATATCTAAAATCCCTTTTGGTTATCTTTTAAAACACATGCTAAAAAGACTTAATTGAATAGAGAAATCACCAGCAAAACTTTGTAAATTAGCTCCTTAATGATTCTAAGAATTTCATCCTTTTCATTTTAGTCACCTTTAAAAACAGTTTTCAAAAATTACATTTTGGTCACTAACCAAAATGTCACCCTTCCAAAACTAGTTTTCCAAAATTTATTTTTCCATAATCATTGGTATATTAAATAATGATTTTATCACATTTTCCCATAATTTTATCACCACCAAAAATAATTAATCCAATTAAATCCCGAAACCAACTCGAATCTCTAATACCGATCCACCGGACCTTCGAACCAACCTTTAAACACCTAAGCCCAAAACCGGGGTGTTACACACCAAGAAAAAGGCCTTTTTTGTTTATAGTTTAGTGTTACCTTTGCCCTTGCACTTGCCCCCACAATCACATAATACAAGACAAGCTTGTTTTGAAGAGCAACATTTTAAGAGTTGTCCAATTACAAAGGTCATGTTTGGAACTAACAGATAGCGGATTACATTACCTGATAGTTGTTAATGACTTACATGAACTGATTTGATTAGTTGATTGTATTAACTGATTGTATAAAAGTGTTTGGTAAAATTAACTGGTAGCTTATAATTGTTTGCTTATTTAAGCAAGCAAAAGAACATGATTGTACTTAATACTTGTTTAAATAGTTTTTAATATAACATTATTAAGCATATTTGAAGGATATATATATATATATATTAATTTCTTATTTATGAAATTATTTTTAACATAATTGTATTAATTATTAAATTTAAATGCTATTTGAACCATATATATTAATCGCATCTATTTGAAAGGAAAAAAATATTTAAATTACATATAATAATATGTTTAATTTTATTCTAAATAGTTAGGTATTATTGCTATAATGTCCCTCTCTTTATATATTTTTAATTATTTCCCTATTTTGTTTAATAAAAATGGAATAATTATTATACTGTCACTCTCGATTTTTATTTTGTCAATTAACTCCTTATTTTATCGAATAAAAAATAAAAAAAATATTTTTTATTTATGTTAGGTCGGGTCAGCTTCGGGTCGGGTGGAGCATCGTAAAATGTCTGTCAGGTTAAATGAAGGTGTTAAATTTTCGGGTTAGATGCGGGTCAACAAAAAACTCGACCCGTGATCATCTCTAACCATATGTGAGTTATATAGCTTTAGGTTATTTGGAGAACGCTCCTTGTAATTGTTAAGGACAAAAGCATTTTACAATTCTTATACTCAAACCTCTAACCCAAAAAAAACTCCTCTTTTCAATTTTAAAGCATTCATCCCATTTCGTTTTTATAATCATTTGTTTATCAAATAAATCAATTAATAAATTTAACTAATTAAATTGTTAAAAATAATTTAATTCTTTAATTTTAACTCAAAACATTATTCACCAAATACAGCTAATTACTTTCCGGAGAAAGGATTTTTCTTCGCAGCCAAATATGTAGGCATTTCATTTGCATTAAAATAGTTAGAAAAAAATGGGCATGTATGTATTGGTGGGCTAAGAGAAAAACTGGCAGGCCTTTCTCTGTATTTCATTCGAGGACTAAAAAAATAACAAACCTAGCTGACTTTTAAAGTTGAGAAGGGTAATATCTTTAGTTTCGGTATTTAAATTCATCAGAAATTTAATTGACCGATAAATAAATCGAATTTGTAATATTAAATATTAAAAAAATCTGAGACCTTGATTTGACTGTTAAAGGTAAACCTATTTTTTTTAAAAAAAAAACTTTTAATAGGAGGTAAATAGCTTTAGTTTCGGTCACTATGAGAATACTTATTCCAAGTCTGTTTTTATGATATAAACAGTGATTAAGGTGAGATGGGCTAAGCTAAAAGTTTTTAATGACGGCCCAAGGAGACTACTGGACATAGTTCTTTCAAACTCTTACAAAACCAGGTGATGTCCACAGCATATAAACACAATCACAAGAACAAATACTCTTGTCAGAGAGGTAGTTGTGTGAAGTATATCATCGTTTACACAAACGACTGAACAGTTAAATGACATCACGTCTAATGGTTAGCTAGTAAAGTAAATATGCTTTCACTAGGGATGGTTCAAAGAAGAAAACCTACCTATCTTATGCAGCTATCGATCGTAGAACCTATCACCACATCGAGTCAAAATATTTTGATAAAATCATCAATTTTATTCATGTGGGAGATTGTTAAAAGAAACAGTGAGAAATAGACAACTTTGAACCATAATTCGAGGGTAAAGGTAAAGATTAGAATGATGATTTTATTGGGTCATATTCTACTCTATGAGACCTTTACAACGATATCTCATGTGCTCAAAATGGTTTAAAGTAAGGTGGTTGTGAATTGAGTAAGGAAAATAAAACTCCCTTATCCCACATTGATAGGATAAATAGAATGTGAAATGTTTATATACACTTACCCAATTTGTGGTCATTGAATGACTTAAATGGAAACTATGCCTTTCGTGTAGGGGGTGCAAATATAATCCTATTTGGTTGGAGTGCACTCGCACGACGTGGACGACGCGAATGTTTGGATCGGTTGGGCCCTTCATGGACTTGTTGATATTTACATACTTCGAATAAATTTTTCCTTAAAAATAGCATATCCTTTTTGAATATTCGGAATTTAAAGGGATATTATATGTTTTTCTTAAATACGAATATTAAAATGGTATTTTTTGTTGTTCATGAAAATCATATTATATATAGTATTGATTATATATTCTGAATTAAATAGGAAAGTATCAAAGACCATTAAAATTCGAAATATTTTTTATTCCCACTTTTAACCTAATATTTCCCTATATATAGCATGCCTCTCTTAAGTTTTAAAAACACAACTCGAAAAATTTCTCCTCTTGAAAATTGCATAGTGTTTTGGTGATAGTGAAAGGCAAGGGTTCTGTTCGTGATCTCTGCAACAGTGCTACTGTAGAAGACCATATGTTGTTGCATCCTGAGAGGCTGAGGACCGACGAACTCAAACACCAAAGAGTGATCGAAATCTGTCTTTAAGAAACTGCGTTCGTGCAGGCCTCAACAAGTTCCTTACGATTTATTTAAATTCTGTAAAATTCCATTCAAATCTGTTTACATTAATTTCGTTTCTTTGATTTATTTAACCGTTTTGGATTAACCTTTTTACTACAAGGGTCACAGTCATACAATTCAACTTCTTCAGAGCAAGCTGTCTCTTCTGATGTTCCCTTGAAGGATAATGTAACTGCTTCCAAGCCTCCTAATGTTGACTCTAATGGAGCTGCAACCATGGTTGGATCATCTGGTCCCAAGTCAGAGTTGACAGAACAAGAAGCTTCGAGTTCATCAAGCGAACCAAAGCAAGGTGAGTTTTTACGAATGATTGCTATATTATTACTTTTACTAGCATTGGTGTTTAGAGAAAGAGCTTCATTATTATTGCTTTTCCATCTAAAATATATGATTTCAATCATTTATCCATATGTTCAGTTGGTCTAAGTACATGTTCATTTGTCAAAATTCAGAGCAGTTGTTGATAAATGTGTTTCCTTGAGCAATATTATACAGATGAATATTCTTTCAGAGTCTTTGCATCCAGTGGCGGATCTAAAAATTTAAGAATAAGAGTTCAAAATATTTTTTCTTTATCCATTTGCTGTTAAAACACAAAATGGGGGAAAAGCTTGAACTGCAGGTGAACTGACTTGATTTCGAAATTATGCATCTCTCTATACGCCTGTATATGGTTTGCAGATGTGTGCTTTTTTTAGAGAAGGGGAGGGTTTTTATTTTGTGTGAAAGGGTGAAAAAAAATAAATTTTTAAAAGTTTGAAGGTCAAATTTAAAATTAATTTTTAGTAACGTGTCACGCCATCGTATTAATGAGGTTAACAAAGGCTAACAGTTGGGTGACCAAAACAATAAACGTCAAAAATATAAGTGACCAAAACAACACTTTTTCAAATTTGATGATCAAAATATAACATGCCCTAAACAAGAGGAACCACCGGTAAAGATTACCCTTATAAAAGTTATAACCTTAGATAGTAAATCCATAGCTTTTTGACCTTTATGAGAAAACTCCAGGGTAAACTATATTCAATGCGGCCTAATTATAGGTTTTATAACAAATATGTAATTTTTCTTCTAAAAGTTACTAAAATGTCACACAATTAATATATTATTACAAAATATGTTACTCTATTAACATATTGTTACAAATAGGTCACTCTGTTTACACACATGTCACTTTTCTTTGGTACAATAATATTTTTAATCTCAAAATTTATACATTCTATTAATTTTGTCATAATTCGAAACAATTCAATAAATCCAATCCTTTATATTTAGAAATTTCATCAATTTTGTCTTTTTGGTTATATTGTTAAAGCAAGTGAGCCCTTTAGATCAAATCAATAGTTCACTAGCTATATTATGCCATAAAACAACAAGAAGTTACTCTTAAACTGTTATTATACTGATAAAATAACAAGAAATACTATAACATTTTTAGGGTAAAAATAAATAATTTAGGAGAAGAATAAAGATTAAAGTGATGAAATTTTTAAATATTAAAAATTAAAATTATATTGATAAACTATATAAATTTTGAAGACTAAAAATGTGATTATATCATGCCACATTAGAAGTAATGTGTCATGCTTCTAACAATATGTTGATTCAATGTCCCGTTTGTAACTTTACAACGGGTTTCATTATTGTTATTAAACTTATAGTTAAATGACCTTTGATGTAGTTTACCCAAAACTATATTTAAAGCAATTTGTGTAATTAAATTTTATCGGATTTAAGAGAATGAGCCATTCTTAGAAGTATGGGAATTTAAATTTTTTAAATAGTAAAATAATTATAAAGTACTATCTGTTTATAATAAATTATTTTATATTATTTTTTTAGTAATATGCATGTTTATTTTATGATTCATATTTGAGGTGAAAAGTTGTCATTTTTAACAATGTCGTCTTTAAAGTTTAAACTCGTATCTTGACCTTGTATAATATGCCTTACTAATGCACCCAACATTTGATGGTAATTATTTTATATTATTTAATAAATAAAAAAAATACATTCTTAGAATTCCATTTTTATTATATTTTGAATACGTCAAATTCCGTTATATTTCTTTTATATTTCTGTGTTGCGGTGCCTCAATTCTCGCCCTGTTCTTAGGTTCCTTTCTTTTCCCCAAATTTCCATCGAGTTTTTCCTAACCGTGCAATTGAATATCCCCTCTAATATGTTTCTTTTGTTTTCTCATTCCTTTCTCTAGAAAATTTCATCTCAAAATTTTATCGGGAAAGTTAGGGTTTTTTTTACGAAGACAAATACAGAGAAGGAGCAATCGTGAGCTTTCAAGATGTGGAAGCTGGACGGCCATATGCGTCGAGGCAAAACCTGATCAATGGAAAGCAAGACGCCTCACAAGCTGTGGCTTCTGGCATTTTCCAAATCAACACAGCCGTCTCCACCTTCCAGCGACTCGTCAATACCCTGGGCACCCCAAAGGACACGCCTGAGCTTCGAGAAAAGCTGTTAGTCTCGCTCAATTCAATTGCTCCGATTGCAATTTTAACTGATCACGTGATTTCTGCGCGATCGTCCTTTAATTGTGAATAAAAATTCTTATTTATGGTTTAATTTTGCTCAATTGCATTGATTTTAGCTTCGGTTATTTCAAAAAGAAAGATTGGAAGGCCAATTAGGGATGATAAATTATTCCCTTGGTCAAGTTGAATGACTTCCTTTTGGAGAATACTCAGAATTCTCATTTTGTTTGGATGGACGTGACATTTCTTGATTTTAATGTTGGATTTTCTTGATTAATTTTGAAGTCTGCATCCTTGTATTGCATGGGAAACGTTTCTTTCTGTCGATTTTCTTGAGCGATTTTGAGTATGCTAACTATATCATGAGTGGGCACTGGGAAGTATAGCTGATATTTCTCACTCTGCAGGCATAAAACAAGGCTACATATTGGGCAATTAGTGAAGGACACTTCGGCTAAACTTAAACAAGCTAGTGAATCAGATCATAATGCTGAAGTTAGCGTAAGTTTGGTTTCTGGTTGACTATGTAAAATAAGCAAAGAAGCTCTCATGTTTGTTGTTATTATTAATTTATTTTATTATTACTTGAAGCTCACGGTAATTCATACGAGTAAAAAATTTGATGTCCTTTCTTGTTACTATAGGCAAGCAAGAAGATAACAGATGCCAAACTTGCAAAGGATTTTCAAGCTGTTTTGAAAGAGTTTCAAAAGGCTCAACGGCTTGCAGCTGAAAGAGAAACGTCATATTCTCCTTTTGTTCCCCAGGCAGTTCTTCCTTCAAGGTATGTATCATTGGAGAACTTACATGATATGTAGCAGAGTAAATAAAATGTGCTTGTGTCAATGGCACTCATGGAAAATTGAGTTATTGCAAATTTAAATTGTTGTGTTAGCCTTCAATTTGCTTTAGGCTTTAGCATGCTATTATTACTCTTAGACTAGAGGTTTCTTCCTGTTGTATACGGCGGGCGAGATGGAAATAGGTTCAGATAAAAGTGCCGAACAGCGAGCCCTTCTTGTCGAATCAAGAAGGTAAGTTCTGCTTTAGAATTTTTAGCAAGCCATCCTCATCACATGGTACAGGCAGTTTGAATCACTTGTGTAAATAGATTATGTATTTGTATATCGATATGCATATGTTAGATTGGGGCATTGTAACTAATCAAAAGATCCCAGTTCATATCATGTATCACTAAAATTGTGGAGGCGGAGCTGTTCATACTTATGCAATGGTGATTGATCATATTCATTCCCCAAGCCATGCATATATACATATGTCGTCTATTTTTCATGCTGAGAATTAAAAGAAGAAAATCTTATGTGATCCAAGGATGCTGTTTGTTTAGACCATTTATCTGCTGTATCATCTTATTATTGATTTTTATAAATTTGATTATCCAACTGCAGCCTTTAGCTTTTGAGTGTTTTTTCCTTGCAGACAAGAGGTCTTGCTGTTGGATAATGAGATTGCATTTAATGAGGCTATCATTGACGAAAGAGAACAAGGAATTCACGAAATTCAGCAGCAAATTGGTGAGGTGAATGAGATCTTCAAAGATCTTGCTGTGCCAGTTCACGAGCAAGGAACTATGATTGGTAACAAAATTAATCTTTTGTATTGAATTCACAATGATTGTTCTGGTCTTCTGGATCACGTAGAAAAGCGCTGATAGTCAATGTCTGTTGCAGATGACATTGGGACCCATATCGAAAATTCTCAGGCTGCCACTTCACAGGCAAAATCCCATCTTGTGAAAGCTGCAAAGAGCCAGAGATCAAATTCTTCTCTGGTAACATACAATGCTCTCTGATTCTTTTATTTTATGAAATTAAAATGGTGCATTGGATGTAAAACTCCATTAAGACAGTCATTAGCCATATTCCTCTCTTAATTGTGATAGTGGGACTTAGTGTGGGGTTTTCCCGAGTTGTCTTCTGCCTATATGAAACCATCTTTTTATACAGATGATTTTCCCAGTGCGGGATACCATCTACCTTCCCAAGGAATTAATTTCTTTACCTTTTATGTGCTAGACCTGCTTGCTCCTAGTGATATTCAGAATTGTGCTTCTGATCGTGATCATAGTACTGGCAGCCTAGAAAATCATCGAAAATGATCGCGGACAATTTAAAGACGGTCCCTGCAGCAAGAACGTTGTCCTTTCAGTAAAGCATTTTACATGTTGTTTCTTCGCAAGACACGATGGCTGGCTCGAGTTCACTTATAGTTTAAAGTAATATAGCATGTGATTATGGGCAATCCATTATGATATTTTTGGTTGATGTTTGCAGAGTGGCTATTTTCTTTGAAGTTTATGTTTGGCTTTTGTTGAGGATGTCTTACAGCGTTTGCGTTGTAATAAGAATTCTTTGTTTTAATTTATCAAATTACATGAGCTGCGTTATAGTTACTTCTCTGGTTTTGGGAAACATATATGTTCCATCCCATAAAAACAATTGAAAGAGTTGCTGTGAAAGGCTGTAACAATGGCAACAACCTACAACTTCCACAGCAACTAAACATTGGGCAACTTTATATGAACATTTGATCAAACATTTTATTTGTGTTGAAATTTAGAGTGATTGGATTTGTACACTGTTACTATTTTTGAGAAAATACTTGAAGATTACGTTCAATGATAAATAAACCAACTGTGATGTTCATAGTATCTGTCAACTGGGTGGGTGAGTCGAATTGATTTCGGGTTATCTTAAGTTAGGGCTGTTCAGTTTGAGATTAAATTCTTCTAAACCAAATTGTTATGGATCCCGATCATTTCAAATTCTAGTCGGTTGAGAGGTTACTGCCATTTCGAGCTACTTTTTTATTTAACTGTAGTTGCCTTGAACATAAGAATCCTATTGGGTCTTTTAGTTAATCTGTAGCTAGTTTGAGCTTCAGCGTTCCTTTTCTATTTGCAGCTGTTCGTTTGTTATAAATATAATGCCTGAAGGGCGACCGCGTTTTGGAGTGATCTTGGGACTCTTTTTCGACTGCTTCAACTCATTTTCTGTACCAGGATGTTCAAGTACGATTGAGTTTCAATACCCAGGACCTGATATGCAACTTCTTGGCAAGTATGTAAATCATGTTTTTTTTTATCTGCATTTCAGTGTTAGAACTTTAGTTCAATGGGTCAAATTTGTAACTGATCTCATTTGGAATGACTCCATTAACAGCGATATGAATTTCCAATTGTATCTAGTTTCAAGTAAGTCCATGAGGCAGAGTTCAATGAAGCTACCTCAATACCTTAGTTGATATCGACATTGAAAAACTTAGCTCTTGGTGTGACTCGTTTTTCTCTTTTCAATGGTTATTAGATATGTTGATTCTCGTGATGCCTGCATTTATGCGGAAATCAGGACTATAATTCCAGATACAATTTCATGGGACTACAACTTCGAACCTGTTGGAAGAACTCCACTTACTTTTACCGTCAAGGTATTGTCTTGTCTTGGTGTGATCATATCATATAAGAAAGAATCAAGCAATGCCACAAGTTAGGAAGCTTTTGCAGTTGCACCCATTTGTTAATGGCTGACTCAGATTCAAACTCTCATACTCGTAATTCCTGTTGTTGTGGGTTTTCGAGCTCTTCGAGACACCTTTGTGGTCTTCTATTAAGATGATTACATGGTTGGAATATCCACTTTGGATTTAAGATCCCATTCAGATTCAATCAATTGTTACAACCGCAAATTACAACCATAGTTTTCCTTTATTCAGTCTGCAGCATTGACCCCCATGTGTTACGTTTAAAGGAGAAGACCATGCAGACTTGCAGGTGTTGTTTTACTTGCTCACTAACCACTCATCCTCATTGCTGATAGATTTCACATATTATGTAAACATTGATCCTGGCCGAGTATCCTATAGGTACGCTTATTCTGTATTTTGATTCTTTACATCATGTTATACCATTTCTCTTCAGCAAATCAACATCATCCGTTATTGTCTTGCAACTTGGCACGTACAAATCCAAGTTTCTTCGAGCAACAACTTCGAATCTTCCCAGCAGTGTTGTTTGAATTGATTGAGAGGAGGAATGTTGAAAGTTGAGCAGTTGGTTTCAGTTGCAAGAGCAGCTGCTTCACCCTCAAGATTTACTTTTTTTTTTCAATTGTGACCTTTATGTTATCATTTTCATGTTAATAAATTATAAAAATTAAAGTTTTATGATTTAAATTAACAAAAAGAAAACTCTAAAAATGTAATTGAAAAGGTGACAAAACGCTGAATTTTTTATTTTCATCGTAAAAAATGGATAAATTTGTAGTTTCGAAACTAGCCTTCTATCATTGAAAGGGTTGATAAAAAGTTCCAAGAACTTGAAAGTGGTTAGCTTAATGATTCCGAATATTAATTAAAACAAATAATCAATAATAATCATAATGAAAGCAATTAATACTTTGGTTTAGCTAGTTTAGAGGCCCGGTATAGCTTTAAGAAATAGAAACGAACCGAAATGAAGCAACTGGCAAGGGCAGTGGAAGGAGGATACGTGTTGATCTTCCACTACATCAATGTGGGGAATTTGAGAGTTTGGTTAAAAAGACATGTTGTGGTGTTATTATTCACTTGCACTGTTCTTGTATTTGTACAAGACAACACTCACTCAACTCATTGAGAAAAGAGACACCAGAGAGACAGAAAAAAGGCATCAGATGCTTTGTACAAAGACATCCCATTTGTTGTTTCACGCATCAAGGAAAGAAAGTCTATCTTCTTTTTCATACAACAAAAGAGAATTCGCATGAATTAAAGGGCCTGCCTAAGGCCTAACCTTGTTCACAAACACAAAGGAGGAACACCAGGAGAATCTTTCTCATACCCTTCAAAGGTAACTTCTTTTTCTCTTCTGCAATAATCCTTTTTCTTTACTGGTCTTTGTTTTGCCTGCCACTATCTGCTCTGCTTTTTTCATTTTCACTTCCTACTCACTTGGTTCCTTCTAACTTTGCATGTTCTTTTCACGGCCTAAGTTGTTTGTTTCTCTCATTCTTCTACATATAAAGTTTTAACCTTTCTTTATTTGAAGATGGGTTTATAGTTAATTACCTCGGTTGGGGCTGATATCAAGAGGTAAATTTGCCACTAGTAGATCAAAATACTTGTCTGATTTAGCTTTCCGGTATGTTTAATCTGTTAATAGGCACCCAAGTGCCTTGGTACTTTTTTGGGTTCAGTTCAAACCAGTGTAGGTGTAACTACTAAAGGAAGCCAGCCCTTCTTAGTGATGTCTTCTCACATTTGAAACTTGTGCGGTACATGCATATCTTGGGAATTATATGTCACTTTTGGCTTTCAGTGGAATCTTATACTGTTGCTTGTTGAATTTTTCGTGCATGTTGCATCTAGTAGGCTGATCGAGTGATTTAGTCGGATGAATGTTTGTTTTCCATTATTCCCTCTGAATTCTGATTGTATTTTGTTGTGCAGTGTTTTTCTTTGTAGATTTGTCTTTCCAACTAGTTACAGAAAAGAGGGTCAACTAGGTCTTCTGCAATTATTAGAGTCAAGACTCAAGAAGGATTTTTCTATACTTTGCAGTCATGGCTTCGAGGTCTTATTCTAACCTCTTGGACCTTGCTTATGGTGGTTCCCCAACTCTTAGTCAAGAGAGAAAGAGGTTTCATCGAGTGGCTACTGTCCCTGGGCTCTTGTCTGAGGTAGAAGATGATAACTGCAACAGTGTTGGTTCTGATGCTCCTTCTTCCATTTCTCAAGAACGGATGATTATCGTGGGAAACCAGCTTCCACTTCAAGCACATCGAAATAATGATGATGGGAAGTGGTGTTTTAGCTGGGATGACGATTCACTTCTTTTGCAACTCAAAGATGGGCTTGGAGAAGATGCAGAAGTAATCTATGTAGGTTGTCTTCAAGAGGAGGTTGCTTCTAACGAACAAGATGATGTGGCCCAAACATTGCTTGAAACTTTCAAATGCGTCCCTGCATTCATTCCTCCCGAGCTTTTTACCAAGTTCTATCATGGGTTCTGTAAGCAATATCTGTGGCCTTTATTTCACTACATGCTTCCTCTTTCACCGGATCTTGGTGGTCGGTTTGATCGCTCCTTTTGGCAAGCTTATGTTTCCGTGAATAAGATTTTTGCTGACAAAGTGATGGAAGTGATAAGTCCCGATGACGATTATGTGTGGGTTCATGACTATCATTTCATGGTGTTACCGACATTTTTGAGGAAGAGGTTTAATAGGGTGAAGCTTGGGTTTTTCCTCCATAGTCCATTCCCATCATCTGAAATATATAGGACACTTCCTGTAAGAGAAGAACTTTTAAGAGCACTACTCAACTCTGACCTCATTGGGTTTCATACTTTTGATTACGCCAGGCACTTC
Source organism: Hibiscus mutabilis (assembly GCA_019671005.1). Lineage (NCBI taxonomy): Eukaryota > Viridiplantae > Streptophyta > Magnoliopsida > Malvales > Malvaceae > Hibiscus > Hibiscus mutabilis. The sequence continues at coordinate 48,756,987 of CM033737.1, forward strand.
CTCACGTGTTGTAGCAGATTGCTTGGTCTTTCTTATCAGTCACAGCGTGGCTACATTGGGCTTGAATACTATGGTCGGACAGTGAGTATTAAGATCCTTCCAGTTGGGATTCATATAGGACAGCTCCAATCTGTGCTGAATCTTCATGAGACTGAAGCTAAGGTCGCCGAGTTACGCAATAAATTTAGGGGTCAAACTGTTATGCTTGGGGTTGATGACATGGACATTTTTAAGGGGATCAGCCTGAAGCTTTTGGCCATGGAGCAATTGCTCATGCAACATACTGAGAATACAGGAGAAATTGTTTTGGTTCAAATTGCAAATCCTGCAAGAGGCCGAGGAAGAGATGTACAAGAGGTCCGGTCTGAAACTTATGCCACAGTGAAGAGGATTAATAATGCTTTTGGAAGACCAGGGTATGAACCAGTGGTTTTGATTGATACCCCTCTTCAGTTTTACGAGCGGATTGCTTATTACATTATTGCTGACTGTTGTCTGGTTACTGCTGTGAGGGATGGAATGAATCTTATACCATACGAATACATTATATGCCGACAAGGAAATGAAAAGCTAGATGAGACCCTAGGGCTACATCCCTCGGCACCAAAAAGGAGTATGCTGGTCGTTTCTGAATTTATTGGATGCTCACCATCTCTCAGTGGGGCAATTCGAGTAAATCCATGGAACATTGCTGCTGTGGCTGAAGCTATGGAATCTGCCCTTATTCTTTCCGAGGCAGAAAAGCAAGTGCGACATGAGAAGCACTACAGGTACGTGAGTACACATGATGTTGCATATTGGGCACACAGCTTTTTGCAGGATCTTGAGAGGGCATGTGGGGATCATATGAGGAAGCGGTGCTGGGGAATTGGTTTCGGTTTAGGGTTCCGGGTAGTAGCTATGGATCCAAATTTTATGAAGCTTTCTACTGAACATATTGTTTCATCTTACAAGAGAACCAAGAACCGAGCAAATGATATGATCTCGACTATGAGTTTTGAATCATATATGTGAATGCCCGATCGTGATTCTAGTAAGAACTCTGCAGTGCTTTGAATGTATTCTGAAATTACTCAAACAACAATGTAAGTAGAAATAGATAAATAAGAAATAGAAATAATGGGACGAAAGATATGTAGAAAGGGTGTAGGAAGAGTGATAGTTGTGATTATGGAAGAAAAAAAAATAAAAGATGAAAATGTAGGTGAAGATGATGGGGTGTTGGCGTTAAGATGAAGAAATTCAAAGGATGAATTGTGACCCCCTAACTATAAAGAGTTAGGAACCAGCAATATAATAAAGTGGAAATGAAGTGGTAGGATATGGGCGTGACCCACTAGCTATAGATGAGCTAGGAACCAACGCTATAACAAAGGGAAATGGATGAAGACTACAAGACTAACTTGAAGCCGATAAAGTTCCACAAGAGAACAAGAATGAAAGCAATCTTTCAAAGATGTTTTATATATTCAAAAAAGTGTCTTACAATGATCCTAAAGATGCCTATTTATAGTAGAAGTAGGCAGAATATGAAAAGGTGTTACAAGAAAGATGAATGCTCATCTTAATGCACTTGAATACACATGAATGCTTTGTCCTTTCTTCTCATCTTCAAAGCTGATTAGTTTAGACAAATTGAGGTTGAATTTAGTCATATTTTCGTCCAAATTAAGAAGGACTCTTGGGCTGCCTTGTTTTGCTATCATATGAAGAGAAAGGGGATGAATGTGGACAAGGATGAATGTAGACATCCTTGCTGTCCATTTAAGTGCAACTCTTCATCTTCCAAGCTTATTAATATGACTTGAATGTCATAAAAGGTGAGTTTCATCCAGCCTTCATTTCATGTCTCCTCAATGAATTTTGAAACCCCACTTGAATGGTGATAACATCAACCTTGAATGCCTTGAATTTGCTGAATTAAGATGGCCATCAATTGCTTGTCTCTTGGTAGAAGATGAAAGAACTCTTCCTTGGCTCAAATTCATTCAAATCATCCATGCATAAAATTCCCGTAATAAAAATTTCAGCCTGCACTTGTCTTGATAAATCATTCGTATCTCAAGCTCCCGATATCGGATTGAGGTGATTCAAAAGGCATTAGAAAGCTAAGAGATGGAGGAATAACGTCCAATTGATTTCTGGATCCAAACACGTCTGTATCGCATCCAGAATTGGAAGACATTCTGCTGATATTCTTGCATCCGTAAAACCGTTCATCTTCCCTCATGCACCTAGACACAAAGGTAAACTTTATTCAATCTTTAATTGAAAACATGCATGTAAACAATTAAGAGTTAGTTTAATAAATGAGCTAGTTTGATGAATGAACTAGTTTAATTAATGAACTAACTTTATTCAATGAACTAATAATCTTGAATGAACTAGTTTAATCAATGAACTACTTAGTTAAATGAAGTGTATAACTAAATGAACTACATGTTTAAATGCAACGCATGCTTTAATGAACAACATGTTTATTGAATGCAATGAATGTTATGCAAACTTTAAATACTCATGCAAATTCATGCATAAGCAAAGTAAAGTGTTCCTCCCTTATTATTTCTTCTTTCTCACGTCCCAAGCTTGATGTAAACATATTTTCCATGGCTGCTTGGAACTCCTTGGCCCTTGCTCGAGTAATGGGGCCACCTGGGTACTTCTGCGGGTCTTTGCCATTGACGTTCATATCAGTCCCCCCCCTCTTTAAGGCGATTTGTCCCCAAATCGTCATCTACATCATAAGGAGATAGGTCAGCAACATTGAAGGTTGCACTAACATTAAACTCACTGGAAGATCTAATTGATAGGCATTGTCATTGATCTTCTTGACTATTTGGAATGGTCCATCTCCCGAGGCATTAATTTGGACTTTCGTTGAGCCGGGAACCTTTCTTTCCTCATGTGCAGCCACACCCAATCCCACGGCTCAAAGGAAATTCGCTTACGACCCTTATTTGCTTCTTTGCTCATATTGCTTGGTTCGTTTTCAATGTTCTCCCACACTTGTTGATGAAGCTTCTTAACAAATTCAGCTTTATTAAGTCCATCTTTATTCACAATTTGATCAGCGGGTAATGGTAACAAGTCTATCGGTGTTAATGGATTGAATCCATACACCACTTCAAAAAGCGTGCGCCTGTAGTACTATGGATCGAACGGTTGTATGCAAACTCCACATGTGGTAAACTCTCCTCCCATGTTTTCAAATTCTTCCTAATGATGGATCAAGTAACATAGAAAGTACTCGGTTCACCACTTCAGTTTGGCCATCCGTTTGAGGGTGGCAAGTGGTGGAGAATAGTAACTTAGTACCAATCTTACTCCATAGGGCTCTCCAAAAGTGACTTAAGAACTTCACATCCCGATCAGACACAATAGTTCTTGGTATGCCATGTAACCTTAAGATTTCCCTGAAAAACAAAGTAGCAATATGTGAGGCATCATTAGTTTTATTTACGAGGGAATGAAATGAGCCATTTTGGAGAATCTATCCACAACTACAAAGATGGAATCTTTGTTATTCTTGGTACGTGGAAGCCCTAGCACAAAATCCATTGAAATATCCATCCATGGTGCTTCGGTATGGGTAGTGGTGTGTAAAGTCCATGTGGCATGACTTTAGATTTGGCCTTCCTGCAAGTGATGCATCGCTCACACAACCTCTCCACATCTCGTTTCATTTTAGGCCAATATAGGTGCTCTTGAAGTATAGCCAAAGTCTTTGCTATCCCAAAATGTCCCATTAATCCTCCTCCATGAGCTTCCTTAGTTAGCAATTCACGCATGGAACCTTGAGGGATGCATAGTCTTCCTTCCTTAAATAGGAAACCATCATGCTTATAGTATTTTTCAATTGACCCTTTCTCACAAGCTTTGTAAATCTCTCCAAAATCAGAGTCGAGACATATAAGTCTTTAATAAAAACAAAACCCAATAACTTAGATTCCAAAGTGTTTAAAAGAATATACCTCCGTGACAATGCATCGGCAACTATATTCTCCTTACCTTTCTTGTACTTGATAACATATGGGAAAGTTTCAAGAAACTCCACCCATTTGGCATGCCTTTTGTTGAGTTTATGCTGCCCCGGATATGTTTCAATGCCTCATGATCAGTGTGAATGATGAACTCTTAGGCCAAAGGTAATGTTGCCATGTTTCCATTGCCCTCACAAGAGCATACATCTCCTTGTCATAGGTAGGGTAATTAAGCGTAGCTCCACTTAATTTTTCTTTGAAATAGGCTATAGGGCGTCCACCTTGAGACAAAACTGCTCCAATTCCTACACGATGCATCACATTCAATTTCAAAAGTTAGATTAAAATCAGGTAGAGCAAGTAAAGGGGCATGTATTAAACAATCTTTAATGCTATTAAAGGACTTCTCTTGATCTTCCCCCAAAAGAATTTAGAATTCTTCTTAATAACACTTGTTGTTAGTGGGGCGGCTATGGTCTTTGAAGTTGGGACGAATCTTCGATAAAAACTTGCAAGTCCATGGAAGCTCCTAACTTGAGAAATGCTTGCTGGTCGTGGCCACTCTTCAATGGCTTTAACCTTCTCTTTGTCCACCTCCAAGCCTTCAGAACTCACAACGAAACCTAGGAAAACAACCCTGTCAAGTACAAAATGTACATTTTTGTAAGTTAGCAAGCAGTTTTTCCTTCCTCAAAACTAGCAAAACTGACCTTAAATGTTGAACATGTTCTTCCATGGTTTTACTATAGATTAGAATGTCATCAAAGTAAACCACACAAAACTTACCCAAGAATGGCCTAAGAACATGATTCATTAACCTCATAAACGTGCTTGGAGCATTAGTTAAGCCAAAAGGCATAACCAACCACTCATAAAGGCCTTGCTTAGTTTTGAATCTTTGTTTTCCACTCATCACCTTCCCGCATTCGTATTTGGTGGTAACCACTTTTAAGATCAATCTTGGAAAAGAGGTTAGAACCACTAAGCTCATCTAACATGTCATCTAAGCGAGGAATAGGGTGACGATACTTTTTTACCGTAATTTTGTTTACCGCTCGTGAGTCCACACACATGCGCCAAGTTCCATCCTTCTTTGGCACAAGTAGAACCGCACGGCACATGGGCTAAGGCTTTCCCTCACGTAGCCTTTTGACATCAACTCAGATACTTGCCTTTGCAACTCCTTAGTTTCTTTGGGGTTGCTTGATGCACGCTGGTCGGTTTGGAATGACGGCTCAGGGAACAAAGTCTATTTGATGTTCTATGCCACGAATAGGTGGCAGCCACTTGGTATTTCTCCGGAAATAGGTCATCAAACTCCTGCAATAAAGACACAACAAAAGCAGGCAAATTTTGATCAAGGTAGTTAGTATTCAAGAAATTTTCCTTGTACATGAGCACAAGTGCTTCCTTTGCTTTGTCATTAAACTCTTTTTCAACTCTCTCTTTAGAAAGAATGCTGATTTTCCTTCCCTCATTTTGATCACACTCCTTTGCTTTTACCTCCATTTTGGTCTCTCTCTCTTTGGCTTTTTCAATTTTTCCTCTCAATAAAATTTGGTCTTCATGTATTTGTTTTGGAGAAAGTGGGGCTAAAGTGATCTTCTTTGCTTCATGGGTGAACGTTATACGGTTGGTATACCCGTCATGGATCACTCGCCTATCAAATTGCCAAGGCCTTCCAAGTAATAAATGGCTTGCGTGCATTGGAGCGACATCGCATAATACCTCGTCTTTGTACTTCCCAATAGAGAAAACAATTCGAACTTGTTTGGTCACCTTGAGTTCTCCTCCATCGTTGAGCCATTGTAGCTTATAAGGTTGTGGATGCTTTGTTGTTGCCAAGCCAAGTGTATCTACCATTAAGGTACTAGCAACATTAGTGCAACTACCACCATCAATAATAACAAAGCATACATTTCCTCCAACATGGCAACGAGTATGGAAGATATTTTTCGTTGTTCATTTCCTCCAACGGATTATGCGTTTTAGGCTTCTTTTGACAACAAGAACCTCTCCTTCCACGCCATACTCTAATTCTTCTTCTTCGATGGCAACATCTTCATTCTCATCCTCTTCTTGTTCCGATTCAACTTCTCCATCATCTTGAAGAAGCATGGTGTTGCGGTTCGGACATTGGCTTGCAATGTGTCCACGCCCCAAACACTTAAAACATTGTATGTCACGGGAACGATTTGGAGTAGCGGTAGTCTTACCCTTGCTGGTTTTCGCAATGGGCTTACTTCCTTTCGGTGGTCCTCCTTTTTCGTGGGACGATATTGGAGGAGTCTTCTTGTATGAACTTTGCCCCCATTTTGATGTTGAACTCCCATAAGATCGTGTGGCACCCTTTCTTTTGAACTGTTTTTCCACTTTCATGGCCATATGCACCATGTCTTCCATCTCCACATAATGTTGCAACTCGACCACGTTCGCAATGTCCGGATTTAGTCCCGCTAGGAATCTTGCCATTGTGGCTTCTCGATCCTCGTCGATGTTGGCTCGAATCATGGACACCTCCATCTCTTTGTAGTAATCTTCAACACTTGATTTACCTTGTGAAAGATTTTGAAGACGGTTGAATAACTCTCGATGGTAGTGGGTTGGAATGAATCGCCTTCGCATCACCACTTTCATTTCATCCCATGTAGTGATAGGATGTTCTCCATTCGTCTCCTACTTGATGTCAATTGATCCCACCATATTAGTGCATAATCCGTAAACTCAATGGCGTGAGTTTTACCTTTTGAAGCTCGAATAGTTATGGCACTCAAAAATGTGCTCAACCTTCTTTTCCCATGCAAGATAGGTTTGAGGATCCGTTCTTCCTTGAAAAGGAGGAATGGTAATCTTGATGTTCTTTGAGATTATCGTCTACTCGTGGTCGAGCTCTCTCGCCTTGTTGTACCATGCTATGTTGGGATACTTGATCTTGCACATCATCTACTTCAACTTCTTGAGGATACTCCTCATTACCCTGATTAACTTGTGAAATTTCAAGCTGGTCTATTCGTTCAATTAGGGGCTCCAATTGCTCTTGGATCATTTTGGCCATTGCTTGAAGCATAGCCTGATTTTGCAAATTGGGAACTCCTTCACCACTATGACCAGATCTTTGTGACATGTTAGATAAAGAAACAAAAGAAATTAAACCTTACTAACACAAAATCTCACCTTTCCACTCCAAAGAAAATGCACTCACACTCGTGTTTCACTCGGGTTAGGCTTTTCCCCTTAATGCACACTCATGCCTTTTACCACTCGTGCTTTATTTTCAAGTCCTTTTGGGAACTTCCTCAAGGCTTACAAGTGTCTCGTGGACTTGGCTGAAACAATTCTAGCTTGGTAGGAGAATGATGAATAATAAAAGGATAATGGCTTCAAAAAGAAAGAATTACTAAGAATAGGTAAAGGAATTTGTAATTCAGCAATAAGAAATGATGTATTGTAATTTTTTTTAAACAAGAATAGATTGCTCCCTCCCTCTTTAAGATTTTTTGATTTTTTTTTTATTTTTTTACTAACCGGGAGAGAGAAAATAATACGCTTCTTGAATCGTCTACGCTCGATACCAAATGATATGATCTCGACTATGAGTTTTGAATCATATATGTGAATGCCCGATCGTGATTCTAGTAAGAACTCTGCGATGCTTGAATGTATTCAAATTACTCAAACAACAATGTAAGTAGAAATAGATAAATAAGAAATAGAAATAATGGGACGAAAGATATGTAGAAGGGGTGTAGGAAGAGTGATAGTTGTGATTATGGAAGAAAAAAATAAAAGATGAAAATGTAGGTGAAGATGATGGGGTGTTGGCGTTAAGATGAAGAAATTCAAAGGATGGATTGTGACCCCCTAACTATAAAGAGTTAGGAACCAGCAATATAATAAAGTGGAAATGAAGTGGTAGGATATGGGGCGTGACCCACTAGCTATAGATGAGCTAGGAACCAACGCTATAACAAAGGAAATGGATGAAGACTACAAGACTAACTTGAAGCCGATAAAGTTCCACAAGAGAACAAGAATGAAAGCAATCTTTCAAAGATGTTTTATATATTCAAAAAGTGTCTTACAATGATCCTAAAGATGCCTATTTATAGTAGAAGTAGGCAGAATATGAAAAGGTGTTACAAGAAAGATGAATGCTCATCTTAATGCACTTGAATACACATGAATGCTTTGTCCTTTCTTCTCATCTTCAAAGCTGATTAGTTTAGACAAATTGAGGTTGAATTTAGTCATATTTTCGTCCAAATTAAGAAGGACTCTTGGGCTGCCTTGTTTTGCTATCATATGAAGAGAAAGGGGATGAATGTGGACAAGGATGAATGTAGACATCCTTGCTGTCCAGCTTAAGTGCAACTCTTCATCTTCCAAGCTGATTAATATGACTTGAATGTCATAAAAGGTGAGTTTCATCCAGCCTTCATTTCATGTCTCCTCAATGAATTTTGAAAACCCCACTTGAATGGTGATAACATCAACCTTGAATGCCTTGAATTTGCTGAATTAAGATGGCCATCAATTGCTTGTCTCTTGGTAGAAGATGAAAGAACTCTTCCTTGGCTCAAATTCATTCAAATCATCCATGCATAAAATTCCCGTAATAAAAATTTCAGCCTGCACTGTCTTGATAAATCATTCGTATCTCAAGCTCCCGATATCGGATTGAGGTGATTCAAAAGGCATTGGAAAGTTAAGAGATGGAGGAATAACGTCCAATTGATTTCTGGATCCAAACACGTCTGTATCGCATCCAGAATTGGAAGACATTCTGCTGATATTCTTGCATCCGTAAAACCGTTCATCTTCCCTCATGCACCTAGACACAAAGGTAAACTTTATTCAATCTTTAATTGAAAACATGCATGTAAACAATTAAGAGTTAGTTTAATAAATGAGCTAGTTTGATGAATGAACTAGTTTAATTAATGAACTAACTTTATTCAATGAACTAATAATCTTGAATGAACTAGTTTAATCAATGAACTACTTAGTTAAATGAAGTGTATAACTAAATGAACTACATGTTTAAATGCAACGCATGCTTTAATGAACAACATGTTTATTGAATGCAATGAATGTTATGCAAACTTTAAATACTCATGCAAATTCATGCATAAGCAAAGTAAAGTGTTCCTCCCTTATTATTTCTTCTTTCTCACGTCCCAAGCTTGATGTAAACATATTTTCCATGGCTGCTTGGAACTCCTTGGCCCTTGCTCGAGTAATGGGGCCACCTGGGTACTTCTCTGGGTCTTTGCCATTGACGTTCATATCAGCAATTCTTTTGGATTACGATAGCACCTTGCTGCTGACTGGTTCATTAAGTACTATCCCCAATGTAGAGGCTGTTGGAATCTTGAACAATCTGTGCAGAGATCCCAAGAATGTTGTTTTTCTTGTTAGTGGAAAAGATAGAAAGACTCTAACTGAATGGTTTTCCAGTTGTGAAAAGCTCGGAATCGCAGCAGAGAATGGTTATTTTATCAGGTGTGTTTCTTTTACTGTTGCTTTAGCTTGATGAACTGATAAGACTTATTGCCATTGCTTACAGTTTGATTTAAAAAGAGAATATATCGTATCAGTTGACAGCCGCTATTACTTGTCTGTAACCGAGGATAAAACAATGCTTAGGGAGTATCAAATTGTTGATGACTTGTTCCCTTTGTTCTATCTTTCCCCAGGACAAAACATGATGCAGATTGGGAAACTTGTGTCTCTGTGCCGGACTTTGATTGGAAGCAGATTGCTGAGCCTGTGATGAAATTGTACACTGAAACAACGGATGGTTCTGCCATCGAGACTAAAGATAGCTCTCTTGTGTGGAATTACCAAGACGCTGATCCTGACTTTGGATTTTGCCAGGCTAAGGAACTTTTAGATCACCTCGAAAGTGTTCTTGCTAACGAGCCAGTTTCGGTTAAGAGTGGCCAGCACATTGTAGAAGTTAAACCTCAGGTTAGTAGTACATGCTCAATGCGATACCAGTCTCTATCATTAGCCTTTCTTCTTTATATTAGTTGCATTATTGCATTTCTTAGTTAACAAAACAGAGCAGGGCAGAGTTATATAACTTAGTGAAAACTTGAAGTAAAGAAGTTTTAGCAGAATTTTGTATAAAATCTTATGTTTTTTCATTCATGTTTGGTTTTTGGTAATTAAAACTCAGAATAGCTTGAGTTACGCATTACTTTGAATGTCAATATCATTTGAATCCTCTTTTATTGACCCTAGTGAGTCAGCTTTGAAACTTTTATTTCGTTTTCGAACCGCATAGAATATGTGCTAACTGCCATAGCAGCATGTCTGCACTTGGGGGTTATTAGCTGAAAGAGAGGGCCTGTACCCCAATTTCTAATATTTTTTTATTCATTTTGCAGGGTGTGAATAAGGGTGTCGTTGCCGAACATCTACTCGCAACAATGCAACAAAAGGGAATGCTATCAGATTTTGTTCTTTGTATCGGGGATGACAGGTCAGATGAGGACATGTTTGAGGTCATCATGCGAGCAACGGCTGGCCCCTATCTCTCCCCAGTTGCCGATGTGTTTGCTTGCACCGTTGGGCAGAAATGTAGCAAGGCCAAATACTACGTGGAAGACAGAAGTGAGATTCTGCGAATGTTGCAAGCTGTAGCCAATGCTTCTGAACATGCTGCGAAGACTGTTCCCCGGGCTTGTAACCGAGCTATTATTGGCAGAGTGTGATCAGCTACATGAGATTCTGCCATACATTTGATTTTTCAGCTCGTAAGATTCTCAAATGTTGGGATAGTAGAGATTTCTAGTAGAGCATGAAATATGGGGCCTCTGGTCTCACGTCTATCTGTCACATATATGTAGAGTTAGAGTTTTCTAATACCTATCGATTACTATTATATTGGGCTAGTTCTTTGTTTGAATCTCAGAGATCATTTATAAAAGATCTTTCCAAATGAATCAATTTTAGTATTATGCTGAAAGTAATACCGATCAATTATACGAACAACGAAAGAACAACAATTGTGAAAATAACAGCTGAAACAACCTTCATTGTTGAGTAATATCATGGCCCAAATGGGAGGACTTGGACTGATGAGTTGGAAAGAGTAGCAACCGGTGAACGTCTGTATCTCTGAGCTTCATATCCCAAGTTTGCCCAGGTGGAAAAAAGTTGAATGTTTTAATCCATTTGGAAGTTGTAAACATCCAAAACCCATAATTCATTTTTTTTCTCAAGTGGCACATCAAAGATAAATTTTGGGTGTCAAACTTTTAGGTTAGTGTTAACTTTGAGTTTGAAGTTTAGAGTACAAAATTTGTTAGTTTGATCTTCTAAATTTTAGTATGATTCAATTATTTATATATTTCTAAGTTTGTTCTGAGAAAGTCTTGATTCAAACATTGAATTATTGGGTTCATTGTATTAGTATAAGGATTTATATCCAATATACTAGCAGTAAAAAATTTTAGTTTCCACAAGCTCCTTAGTTTTAGAGTTTAGGGATGTAGTTTAGGGTGTAGGATTTAGAATTTAGGGGTTAGGGTTTAGGGTTTAGAGGTCAGAGTTTAGGTTTTAGGGTAATATGTTGAGGATTTAGGTTTTAACCTATAAGCCCTAAATTCTATATACAGTCACTAAATTCTAAACTACTACACCTAAACCCTTAAATCCTACACCCTAAACTGAGTCTCTAAACCCTAAAACTAAAGCACTTGTGGAAACTAAAAGTTTCCACCGCCAGTGTATCAAATAATTATCCTTTAAGGATTTGTATCCAATACATTGGCGGGGAAAATTTTTAGTTTCTACAAGCGCCTTAGTTTTAGGGTTTAAGGATGTAGTTTAAGGTGTAGGGTTTAGGGGATTAGGTATATGGGTTTAGAATTTAGGGGTAATGGTTAGAATTTAGGGTTTAGGTTAAGATTTAAGGTTTAGAGTTTAGAGTTTAGGTTTTAGGTTAATATATTGAGGATTTAGGTTTTAACCTATAAGCCTTAATTTTTAACCTTAAACTCCAAATTCTATTCACAGTCTCTAAATTCTAAACTACTACACCTAAACCCCTAAATCCTACACCCTAAAATAAGGTCCTTGTGGAAGCTAAAAGTTTCCACCGTCAGTGTATCAAGTGATTATCCTTTAAGGATTTATATCCAATACACTAGTGGTGAAAATTTTTAGTTTCCACAAGCGTCTTAGTTTTAGGGTTTATGGATGTAGTTAAGGGTGTAGGCTTTAGGGCTTTAGAATTTAAGGAAATGATTAGAATTTAGGGGTTAGGGTTAGGATTTAGGGTTTAGAGGTTAGAGGTTAGATTTTAGTGTAATATATTGAGGATTTAGGTTTTAACCTATAAATCCTAAATTTTAACTTTAAACTCCAAATTCTATTCACAGACACTAAATTCTAAACTACTACACCTAAACCCTTAAATCCTACACCTAAACTGAGTCCCTAAACCCTAAAATTAAAGTGCTTGTGGAAACTAAAAGTTTTCACCACCAGTGTATCAAATAGTTATCTAGTTTAATGCTCTGAGCTAAATAGAATATTTATTGTTAGAACTTAGAATATATATATATATAAACAAAGGATGACAAATATTCTTCCCGTTGCATTCAAAATCCCTTATAAACCGGATGATATTCATCTTAGTAAGCACGGGTTCAAACCGCTTTATCTACATATATATGCGCATTGTCAAAAAGTTAAGAATATGTTTGAACATATACTACTTTATAATCACCTTTAGATTATTAAAAAATCCCTCATAAACCATGGCCGAAAAACGTTATGTTGATAGAGCTGCATGCCTATATCATATATGCTACTACTTAAACCCTCATTCAAGTAGTATATATTAGATTATCCGGAGAATCATTACATTATTCATACTTCAGTTTAGCCATGTATCATATTATAATTTGATAGATATGAGTGAGGTTAGGTTAACATGGATGATGAAAGATGTTACATTAATATCAACAATGGAATAGGGATTAGGGACCCTACATTCCTTGCAACATATATACACATCCATCCATCAAATGGCAACGAAAAGTACATACATACGTACATGTTAAACTCTAGCAGTGTTTGTGTAATTTTGGCTGCTAAGGGTATAAACAATGCGTTTAATTCCCACTAGCCGATCAATGATCGTGCTTCACCCTAAACTTGCTAGTGCATATTTTATTTTAAAAAAATTGTAGCTCCAATTGGTACTATGTTATATTATATTGTATGATATGCTCACTTCAAAATGCACAACACCTGAGTTGTAAGTTTTGGGTGTCGGGGAACACTAAAGGATAGTTTTTTTTAATAGTCTAAAGGATAATTAGTCGAGGAGAAAATAAAATATTCCTCCCAACTCAATTAGGGGAATCGGGAGGGATAGGCCCAGTCCCGGTATGAATAGAAATCATCTATCTCTTTTCGGTTTCTCTTTCTATGCCTCACACAAAAAATTATATTTTGGGTTTAGGGTTAAGGTTTAATATTATGACTTGGGGTTATGGTTTAGGGAATTAGGGGCAGGGTGTATTTTTAGGGTTTATAATTTAGGATTTAAAATTTAGGGTAGCTTAGAGTTTAATTTTTTTAGTATTGGGGCATAAAAAGAGACACCGAAAAAGAGAAAGGGTTTTTTCCGTCCCGATATTGTCTTCATTTTTTTATTTTGTATCTTTATAGTTAGAATATGGAGAAATTATATCATGGGTCATTCCCACCACGTCATCCATGAGACCAACCAATAAAAATCATCTATCTTATTATTTTTTCCATGTCATAATTTTTTTAAAATTGATTTACAGTAAATATGAGTGAAGATTCACTTGGTAAAAATATTACATGAAAAAAACAATGAGATGGGTAATTTTTATTGGTTGGTCCTATGGATGACGTGGCGAGAATAACTCATGATATAATTTCTCTAGAATATGGGACAAATCTTGTCATCATTTTATGTTTACATGTTTTAAATATAAATAATTATTTTAAAATAATATAAAATAATTATATCGATTTTTTAAATATATAAATCAAAATTAAAATTTTATGTATAAATTTAATATTTATCCTTAAAATAATGTAAACTTTATTTCAATTTAAAAGAAGTTATAATTTAATATTTCATATATCTATCTATAGTGGCTAAAAAATTCAGAACGTTTCCCCTCGCTTTAGAAATTTGATTTTAGGGGGGAATTTTGAAATTTTTCGTATTTTAAAATAAAATTAAAAGAGTCGCCACCGGTCACTTGAATAAGGTAGACCGGACATCGGAAAACAAACTAGAGATTCAAATGGATTCGGGAGTCGGTTACGAGTAGGGAAGGTTTCGCATCCACACCACGCTCGAAAATTGGTACCTAAAGGGTTCTAACCTAAATAAAATAATTTTTTCAAACCTTTTTTCCTCATTTTTTTTGAAATAAAATAAATCTAAACCTTACGTCCTTTAAAACAAAGTCAAATCCCCTTTTTGAAAATTAACCTTCTCACTGGCTCACTTCAAACGACTGAAGAAGTCGAAGGACTTATCACTTGGAAATTCGTTTTTTATCGGGAAGATTCCTTGAATGAACGAAAAACTAAAACGGCAAAAGTTAAAAAAAAAAAAAAATCCTAATTCTAATATGCTATACGATAATGAAGAGAAAATTACCTCGGAAACTTTGCCTTTTGCTTGTATTAATTTAGAAAATCCAGAAATGTATTACAAATGTTTAGAGTATTTTTATACCGTTGATATTACATCATTTAGAGAAAATGAAAAAAGCTAACAAATAAATCCCTATTGATTATTGCAATTATGATATTGTTGAATAATCTTCTGACATCCTTTTTGTTTGTATTCACATGTAATTATGTAATTTTACTTTTTTGTTGGCATGTGATGTCGTGGCCGGAGAGGAGGGGACAAAAGAGAGAGGGTCTTTGTTCTACCGTCACGTGATCGTGAGGGTTCGTACGGTGACCGTGCAGTAGTCCTTAAACTAATGTGGCGAGAAGTTGAAAGAGCTTTGAGGGTGTGTGTTCTGCACGCAGGAGCCGAACCATCTGGAGAGTGTCTTGCACGCGCGAGTGAAGAATGTGGAGAGCCTCTCTTGGTTCTTCCTGTACCGTCAGATCAATTTGACGGCTGTACAAAGATAAAAATGGAATTAGGGTTCTGATATTTTAGGGTTAGGGTTAATGTTGGGCCCAAAACGGGCTATGTTTATTATGTTATATATATACATATTTTTTGGGCTTATAAAATTGTATAAATGGACTGATATGTTATGAAAGGACTTAAATATTAAATGTAATTGGACTGTTATTTAATTTAAGCTGTTTTTTATTTTGATTTAATTTAAATAATAATAATAGTATAATAATAAAAGCAAAATAATAAAATAAACAACTAAATAAAATGAAAACGGGTGATTAACCCAAACAAAATTAGTAATTACACTTTATTCATATAGTTTTGTTGACTTTCAACCGGCCAAATGTGATTGCTTAGTTACCTTTGATATTTAGAATTATTTAATATGATTTAGACAACTTTATTATTGTTTCGATAATCATGTAGACATTTGAGGTGGATACTATTTAATTTAATAACGTCATATAACTTCCGTACTAAATTATATAAACTTAGTTATTTTAAGGACTTTAAAATTAACCATAAATCAGTTGGTTTATTGGATGAGACATTAAATCTTTTAAGTAAGGTTAGAGCCTAGAGGTTCAAATTTTGGTGTTGTCAGTAGAACAAATCGGGTTGGAGGGTCACCCCTTAATGGCCATCTGTAATATTAGATCCGAATTAGTCACTCAATGAGTTTGCAAACCGGTGGTTAAAAACACTTTAAAATTATATGAGAAATTATAAAAAATATCAAAACTATATTCATTTATGTAGATGTTTTATGTGAATGCCACTTAATTTTATTGGTATAGTTCATGTCCATTTTATGGTTTTATTCGGAATTTGTGGCTCTCCCTCCCAACAATTAGGGATGAAGACATGATTGAACTACAAGGGGGCAAATCAATTAACATTGAAACAAATAGGGTCTTACAAGTGATTAAACCATAAAAATTAGGTGAATTTAGGTTTAATTTTATAAACTTTAAAATTTAAAGGTCTTAAAAAGTAATTAAACTAGAAAAATGAGGAATCCATGTTTAAATTTATTAATTTTAGATTATAGGGTCCTAAAAAATAATAAACCATAAAATTTTGGGATGGGAAAGAGAGGAACAAGGACTTAATTGTAATGGTTTCAAAATTGTTATAACCTAAAATACAATTAACTCATCAAATTTAGGGGATGCAATTGCCCCTCACACTTTATACACCATTCCATCACTGCCAAAAATATCGTCTCCAAAATTTGAACCTGTATTCTCTCCTTGAGAATGCAATGTGCATTATCATTGCATCCATCACTTGTCGGTTGAATTCCACTTAATTTAATGGTTCGTTTAATGAAGTATGCATATTTAAGTTTAATTCTAGGATTAGAAAGTTTTCTCTTAAACTTTTCTCTAACCCACATTTTTTTCTCATTGTGTGAGCCCGAGGAAGGCATTTTCTGATGGCTCTAATTCCGCCAGGAGCCGTCCGACCCTTTGTTATCACATATTTTTTTATTTTGCGCTCGACTGTACCTTTTTTCCTTCGATTCTATTGTTGTTTCTCTTTTTTTATTCTTAGTGCTTGAAGGGAGTTTTGCTCTCCCCCAATCCAAGTTTCCCCTTCGGGAAGCCACCTAACCGCTGGTTAGGGTGTTCTCCTCTGATGAAGGTGGCTCTGGTGGAAACAGCGGAGGTTCTCGACATTTGTAACATTCTAATCCTGATCCGAATCTGAGGTACTACATTTGAGTCACCCAAAAACCCGACCCAAAAAAATTCATTTAAAATCCATAGATTTAGCCTTTATTCAAAACATTATAGCATCAATTACTTTATATAATTAAATAAGCAACATAAATTAATTTACAAAATATGAGCTCCAAGTTATATGTTGTAGATCAAAATAATATTTCAAAATACAAGTGTTGTACTCTGATGATCACTGCTTGCTGGAATCTCGTACCGATAGGTGCTCCTCAAGCTCCCGATCGATCTACCAACCTACGCACAGAAACAACGATTCCGAGCGCTGAGCTTACAAAGCTCAGTGGCACACATCTACTCTACTATACTTCATGCTAATTGTAATACCCCAAAATTTACTAAGTTGATTAATGGGTCATTTAGTACTAAGATAATAGCTTAAAAGCTAACTTAGTGACAAAAATGCGAAAGTTGGGATTTCTTTAATTATGGGTTTTGGAAAGGAAATTTCTAAGGTTTAAAGGTCTCATGTGATAGATAGTGAATTGAATAAGGTATTCTTAAAGTTTGGTTGAATTCCAAGGAAAATTGTAATGGGAATTGAAGTTTAAAAAGGTAGTGACCAAAATGTAAATTTTGAAATTTTATGGCTAAAGTATAAACTTTGGAAAAGTTTGGGGACTAAAGTTGTAATTTCCCAAAAGTTAAGGATTTTTATTTCATAAATAAAGAAATCACCTAAGGGTGTGAATCGAATGCGCAATTATTGGTTCAATCTGATACTTCGATTATTGGGAAAATCGCAGTTAAAGTTTAAGTGGAACTCGGATACTCGGATCGAACTGGAAAATTTTGAAATTTTGCCATATGATAGAGAAAGGTTACAAAATTCATTTCCAAGTGTTGGAAATATTTTTAGTTTGATTCAAGATGAATCCTACAGTTTATTTCTCAGTATAGGATTATTTATCGGTATATTGGATCGAATGGAAGTTTTGGAGACTGGTCCAAAAGCTATGGAAAAGTCATAAAATATTATTTTAAGAATATTTTATTATGGTTGGTTGAATTCTAACTAGATTTAGTTAGATTGTAATGGAATGTCAATTTTTAAATAAACCAATAAATAAAGACTAGTTGGAGGGCAAATTGGTCATTTGGCCCCAATGGCAATTTTGAAAATTTTAAAAAGTTATAAGGGCAATTTTGGAAGGATAAAATGGAAGATTAAATCTTGGCCCTTGATTGATGATAAAATTAATCTCAACCATTGGAGAAAAATGGCAAAATTGTAATTTCACTATTAAATGAATTTAATATTCATTTAATAGATATATGTGTACAATAATGGTGAAAATCTGAACATTTTGATCATCCTTTCCAGCCAAAAACGTGAGGGCTAGGGAAAGAAAGAGAAACTTTTTCCAAGCTCGATTCAAGCCCTGAAACTCGGTTTTCAGGTAATCTCTTCAACTACAAAGTTGTTCTACTCTTAAAGCTCTGTCTTTTTATATCAATAATTCATGGACTCCATGCTTGATTGATTAGAATTTACATGAGAAAGAAATTAGGGTTTATGGATCAAATTGGGGCTTTTGAGATTTTATGATTCCATGATTGAATTTAAGTTGAAATCAAGCTAGTATGATGTTAAAATCATGATATTGAGTTGGGATTTAAGTTTTACATGTTTTGATTATTATGAAGATGATTAGGGTTTATGGATTCAAGTTTAATTTAGGGTTTGTAATGTTGAAATAATGATCTAGTAAGCTTGAATTGTTGTTTGGAAGCAAAACCCTAAGTTAAATTGTGTATGAACCATTTCGGCAACTTGAAAATTTGAAGGACCAAATCTGAATTTTTAGAATTTGGAGTGTATTTATGTTATTAATGATGTTAGAGATAAGAAAATGAAGTTAGAATGCCAAATTGATGTTGAATTGAATTAGTGACCATTTTGACAATTTGTCAAAGTTAAGTGACCAAATCGAAATTGAAGTTTTCCATGGGGTTAAATCTGATTTTTAGTTGTAATAATGGAATTAAGGTAGTAATTTTGAATTGATGACCAAATTGCAAAGTTAAGAAGCTTGAATCCTTATCTTTGCATTTTAGTGACTTTTTCGGTAAAGAAGGAAAATTAAGGAGAATTATTGTGAATAATTATTTGGTGAAGAATGTGATGAGTTGGTGGTTTAAAGCTAGTGATTGGACTAAATTGAAAAGTATAAAAGTAAGGAGAAGTTAGTATAAAAGTTGAAGTTGTTTATGGAAGCTGTGTAGAAAAACTGGTTTATGGCAGTAACTTTGAAAATTCACCATAAATTCTACAAAAAATGGTTAGATGGTGAATTTTATACCGATGTAAAGATTTGTTCGTCTAGTTTCGTTTCCAACAAACGGAAATTGATTTCGAGTTTCGAGTAAAAAGATATGAATTTTTAAGTGGTGAAAGGTCAGAAAATAATATAGCAGACAGTTCCGAAATTCAATACTGGAAATTGACTTTGAAAATTTGTCATAAATCGTACAAGTTAAATTTGGGGAAAAGCTTATTGAATCTAGTTTCTTTCAGAACATACGGAATCGAATTCTGAGTTGTAGATTATTTTATAGAAATATTTCTTTGGAGGTACTACAAACTGCCAGAAAATGAGAATTGATACACTTGGTATCTAAGGTTGACTAGTAAGCTTGAAAAGGGTTAATGGAAGTTCAAATTGGTCACTAAGGACCATATTGAGTTTTTGAACAATACAAGGAAGAAAAGAAAATGTTTGGAGATTTTGTATTCGAATGATTATTTTGGACAATATGTGTAAGATATTGTTAGATTGGGATCTAACAAATATTTTACTTATTTGAATTATGAAGTTAAGTTCGTATCAAGAGAGATTTGAGGTACAATGAAGGAAAGGATCAAAGGGGACTTAGTGAGGCATACTAATACATGGCTCAGGTGAGTGCAATTGCATACATGTCATACTACACTGATATTTTATACATGATTGGGATGGCTTGCGATGAGCCTACCCTAAATTATTGTTGCTATGATATTTATGTCATTGAGCTTATGATTGACATATCGTAATATGTCAAGAATTGAAATATAAAATGCATTGATCATATGATTACTTACATTGATGAGATTGAAATATTATTTCTAGTATAAACTGCCAAATGTTGATATATATATATATATATTGATATATGTTGCCATTGATGACATAAATGATGAAATAAAACCCAATGTATGATATAGAGGTTTGATGGTATAGTTGGATATCCATAGGGTCATAAACAGCTGTATAAATATTCTAAGCACTTCGGTGCAATATTCATAAATATTCATTGAGGGTATACTCATGCAAGGTTTGGGTATACGGGAACACTTAGGGTGTTAAGCACTACGGTGCAATTTTATTAATACTCAATGAGGGTATACTCATGCAAGGTTTGGGTATACGGGAGCACTTAGGGTGTAAGCACTACAGTACAAATAATATACATACTCAAGAAAGGTTGGGTATGAGGGGATGGCTCGTGTACATAGAATCTCTTAATTCGATACCTTGGGATAAATAAATTGAAAAGAATAAAAAAAAACAGGAAGATAAGCTTGAAAGCTTGCATATAGAAATGGAAAAAGGTATTGGTAAGCATTGAAAGCTTACAGGTGGAAATGGTATTGGTAAGATCTAATCTTAGCACTTTGATATACATATTTATTTATGTTAACGAGCATGTAATGGTAAGGTGATCATATGCATTGTTAATCATTAATATTGATATTATGACAATTGCACTTGAATTTGAATTATTTTCTCACTAAGTAAAACTTAGCGTGTAATTGTTTTACACGTAGGAAAGAAGAAATGGTTGGAGTAAGGAGCATATACGGACATCATCAATCAATAACATGTACATCAATATCAGTAAGATATTTTTTGATATTGTTTGATATTTACTAGTTGGCATGTATATGAAAAGGGTATGCCTACTCTGATAGAATTTGTATTTTATTTGGTATCTAGATGAATTTAAATCAGACAGTTTTAGGCAGTTTTACTAATTATATAAAGACAAATTAATAAGTTACTGCCTAAAAATAAACTCGATTTGAAGATAAAAATATTATTTTTAAACTTTACGCGAATAACTAGATTTGTAAAAAAAACTAAATACATTGTAATATTTTTAAAGAAATAAAATTTTACCAAATTATAAATGTTGACGGTTTTATGAATATTTTGTGACATCTCTGTATCGTATTCAATGATGGATACGGGAAAGGGGTGTTACACTAATCATAAACATAAGCATGCGATCTAGTACGAGCAATACGTCAAGAATAATAATCATGTGGCGCTACCGCTAGTCACCTAAACACATGCTAACATCATAATAGTCATCATACATGGCACACAAGGCCCAACAATACCTAAGATCTCATCATATCATCTAGGCAAAAACATACATGTACATCATAACAATCTAAGCAAATCAATTATACTAACCTTGAGTGAGTCTCAGGGACACACAATATTAGGAACGTACACTCGGAGTGAGGCCCAGGGACACACAACATTGTGATCATACACTTCATACTCAGAATTACCCCTCGAGTATCTTCGAACGAGGCTTGGGGACATAAAGCATCAAGATCGCACGTTCGGCCACTTTGGATGAGTCATAGGGACACAAAACATCGGGAACATACATCTAGTATCTCTAACCATGGTATTGCAACACTCATTCTCTAGGTATCCGAATCCCAACAACCAAATACTCAACTAGTCAAATGCCTACCTGGCTTTCAAGCAACACGATCCCAAGGTTTTCCTTATTTTTTCTAATCGTTATCACATCATTGATTTTTACATTATCGAGTTGTTAATACATTATGGAGGGGTACATTAATCATTCTCATTAATTATCTCTATTAATCTACATTATCTCATTTATGAAGGCATTAATTAGTTATTAGTTGTACACGTCAATTTCCAATTTTTATTTAGCATTTAAAGATTATTCCACTCATTAGGTACCAGTACTCGAATACGAATATTCAGTATGGTGCCTTCGGGTACCAGTACTCACATACATACCGATATTGAAATTTCTTGTAATGACATGATTTTTAAATTGCTAACTCGAGTCGGGTTATTGAGTTTGAATAATTTATTTGGAGGATCTGAAATTGAAGAATCTAGAATTATAAATTTTAAATTAATGGATACGAAGACCATTTTGGATTTCGGTGAAACTCTAGTAGAATTAGTATACTTTTTTGAAAAGTTGTATGGCATTTTTGTGGTTTACCCTTTTGGTATTGGTGGGCATTAAATTGGTCTGAATTTTTGGCATAGAGTTGGGAGAAAAATCAAAAAAGTAAGTGGAAGAGAGAGAGAAAAAAATAGGGGTTTTAGTGTAAGAGAGTGTTCATGGGCTATTTCACCGCCAATCACGCCGCCACTCACCTTACCTCCAGCACCATTGGTTTTGCCTTAAGGAGACGAGTCTGACGATGGCTATTGTGTCATCGTTGCTGTCGCTGTTCGGTAGGGGAAAGAAAAAAAAGGTTTGCTTTAGTTTGAAATGTTGTGTTTTGCCACTTTACACCAGAAACCCTTGCCACTGTTGGATTCATAGGTAGAAGACAAGTTAATCTAAAGCTCGTCGTCTGGCAATCGGAAGCTGCCGCACTCCCCGCCACCTGCGCGTAGGCGTACTCACCAACTGAACCAAGCCCTTGGCTGGTTTGGGCTGAGTCGATCTTAACGGAACCGGTCGGGCCAGTCTACCTAGATCGTATAGTGCAATCGCACTGTCCAAACCATACTGTACTGCCTGACCGCACCGCGCTGCCCGACCGCCGTTGACCGGCCGTTGACTTTTTCTAAGGAACCCTACCAAGGGTTTTTTTACGTTTTGAGTATGTTGGTGTAGTCTGTTTTGCCAAATTTAAACCCGGTAAGATGTTTTTACATGTTTGATCTTACGGATTAGTTAAAGTATGAAGTTAATTAATATTGTGGCATTCATATTTTTATTAGGATTGTTCAGGCTTGAATATCAGATCAAGAGGAGTGTTTGGAGGAGCTCCAGTGAGGTTTTAGCGATAATTGCTTGAGGTTAGTACACCTCGAACTCTGAATGCTTCATGAGCATCATAAATATGATTGTTTTGCGTGTTAGTATTTGTAAAATAGGTAGACAATAAATAAGCATGTTTAGAGACCGGTACTACGAAACTTGATATCTATGAGATGCATGATGATGTTACGAATATGATGAGACTCATGAAGACTTTAGAGACCGTGTAGGGTCGTTGAGATACTCGTATAGTTATTTGATGATTGACTGATTGATTGATAAAATTGTGATGCCTTGTATGTTAATTCGAATGGGTTGATGTGATTTTATGGAAATTATGCTTAAGGGATAATATCGATAAATATTCGATTAAATTTTTATAAAGGCAGTAATTGTTATTAATTAATTAAATGCATTAGTAAACAAACTCTAATGACATTTATAAGCTTTAGGGATCGAATGAAGCATTGTAAAATCGTAATTCAAGGACATGGTAAATTTTGAATAAGTGGAAAAGTTTTTATATCCCTGAAAATGTGGAGGCTTTGATAGCAACTCCTAGTTGGTTGTTCAGTTATGAATGTAAGTTATTTTATTACCTCTTAAATTTGTTTTTAATTTCCTATAGGAAGTCTTGTTTAGCACACAATCTTCTTGCACTACTAGTCTATTGCATTTTCTTACTTTAACTTTAAAAAAATACATTTGCTTTTTTTTTATAATACATTTGCTTAATTTCTTATTTCATTAACAAACAAAATAATAATTTCTTGTTATTGTTTATGTAGATACGGAAGATGACGAGTTTTTTTGGCTCTAATGTAGATTGGACTGCAACAAAATTCAACAATTGATGCATACATTATTTATGTTTACTTTGAGATTACTTTATTGATTTTTTAAAGTTTTATTTTTAAAAAAAAACTTAATATAATTGAGTTTGATATGTAAGGGTAGTCTTTATTGATTTTTTAACTTGGTTTGTAGCAAATATTACTATTATTTAGTTTGTTAATCATCATGTTTAACACCTTATGGAGTACAAGTTTTTGGCCAAAGAAAAAACACATTATGTTCACGAGATTGTTGTCTAGTTATGTTTGGATTCCATTACAGTTTAAGGTGGTTTTTTCGATATCTGTCCACACAAGTGATTTTAATCTTATTTGGATTATTTGCCTTAGTTTCTGATTAGTTTGTATTAGCTTACATATTTTAAGTTTTATCATTGTTAGATTATGGATGGGCAATTAGAATAAAAGAGAGTTTAGTTTTTTATATAGTTTACATCCATTTTATGGTCTATGGTTGGAATTCGTGGTTTTCCTTATCAATAATATCGTCTTCAAGGCTCGAATTTAGATTCTCTATTTGAAAGTATAATATACCTTACCAATACACTCAATCCTTATTGGTGAGATAAAAATAATGTTTTCTAATTTATTTTTTTGAAACATTTCTAATTTATTTTTTAATAATAAATTTTAACGCTATTTTTTATTAAAAATAGACATAATAGTGTAATATCACTTTTGAAAGATAATTCTTTATTTAAGACTTGTGTTTCATGTTAATTTGTGTTCGTAAAAAATAAAATTTCTTTTCTTTTAAAGTAAACTATAATCTACCGTCTAAGAGATATAAATTAAAGTTAACCACATTAATACACTTTTTGGGTAGTAACTAGTAAGTAACTTTATTTTATAATTCTTAATATCAAATACTATCGAATCCGATATGAAGATGGTCTTTTAAATGACAAAATATAAAGAAGAACAAAACTTACATATTTACTATTTATCATATTACTAAAATTATCTGTTCACTTCGACTCAATATCGGGTCAAAATCGAGTTGATATTTGGTTCAGATCAGATTTCATAAAATTAAATTTGAGTTTTTTTGTTCGGGTTGATTTTCGGTTCGGGTTACTTTCGGTTCGAGTTGTATTCAGTTCGGATTGCTTTCGGTTCGGGTTGCATTCGGTTTGGATTGGCTTTCGGTTAGGGTTGTATTCAGTTCAGATTGCTTTTCGGTTCTGGTTACTTTCGGTTCGGTTTATCTTCGGTTCAACTAAAAATCGGGTCGGGTTTAGTTCGGCTCTGTTCGGCTCGAATTCGGATCAAATTTTAACTATTATGTTTGAGTCTAAATCGAGTCTCGGATCAGGTAAATTAGTTCGGATCTCAAATTTCAGGTCATGTTTGCCAAATCTAGAAAATGCGTTTGAATAAGATTATTGAATTAATTTAGGTGCAAATTACTATTTTATTAATGAATGTCAATTGTCAAATAAATGAGAAATTATATCATAGGCCTGGCTCGCTACGTCATCTATGGTCCCAACTAATAAAAATCATCAATTTCATTAAATTTTTCCATGTCATCTTTTTACCAAGTGAATCTTCACTCAGATTTACTGTAAATTAAATTAAAAATCACTTTTTACTAATTGTAAATTCACTTAGTAAAAAGATGACATGAAAAAGTTTAATAAAATGAGTGATTTTTATTAGTTGAGATCATGGATGACGTAGCGAACTGAGACTATGATATAATTTTTCCAATTAAAGGGGAGAAACACTTGAAATTGAATCAAAATCAACTCGAGAATTTGATGGATTATCTACTCAATTAAAAATCATTCATCACAACCCTCTAATTTTCCTTTCTTTTAATATGAGATTTTTTAACAAAGTTGCTTCTTAAAGTTATTATGTAAATAAAATTTCGACAAGTAACCAAACTATTAATTACGACAAAAATATGAAATATACTAAAAATAAACGGAAAAGAAGAGGGTGACGACAGAGGACGCTGGTTTTTAGACTCCTCGATTTGAGAAAAATAGTAATTTAGTTGGTTTTTGTGTGTATAACGTTTGGGATTAAATTCCCTTCCCGGAGAATATTCTCTCTCTCCTCCTCAAACTCTTTGAGATATAGAAGAAAGGGACAGGAGAGGGAGAGAGGGGAAAGGGGGTAGGAAGGAAGGGGAAGAAGTGTCCCAAAAGGCAATTTTTTTCTCCCTTTTTAGGTTTTCTTTGGTTTGTTTTCTTTTCTCTCTATTTATTTTAGCGGAAGGAAAGAGAGGGGGGAGGGAATTTGAAACCAGAAGGGGGGAATGGAAGGGAGAGAAGAGAGGAAGGGGTCCAAACCCAGTTTTCCTTTGACCTTTTGGGAGGTGGCAGTGGCTTTAACGGTGGTAATGGGATTTGTTTTGGGGCTTTTAGGCGTTTATTTAACAATCCCCGATTCTGATTACAGCTTCCTCAAATTACCCAGGAACCTTGAAGATCTGCAAATCCTCAGGTTTTTCCTTCTCTTTCCGTTGATTCTATGGCTAATGTGTTGTTTGAGATTGCGTGCAATCTACCCAGCCAATTTTGATTTCTATTAAAAGGATTTCTTTTGGATTCACTGAGTTATTTGGAGATTGCATGCAATCTACCGAGTCGATTTTGATTTCTAGTAAAGGGAATTCTTTTGGATTCTGTGGCTAATGCGTTATTTGAGATTGCATGAAATCTATCGAGTCAATTTTGATTTCTGTTTTATCTTTGATTCCTATGTTTTCTGTTTTCCCTGTAATTTAACAAGTTATGGGACCAGTCTTGTTTGAAGCCGATGAAGCTTGTTTTTGCTCTTGTTATATTTAATTTTTAGCAGAAAGGAATGGATTTTTCTAATGGAAATGAAAATTTTTGCTATTTTGGACTGCATGCAATGTATTTCTTCTTATCAGGATAAAATGAGATTTTGTTAAAAATGTCCCCTTTTTTCTCCTCTCAAAAAGATGACCCATGAGATCTAAAGAAGGTGAGAGGTGGATAAGTCTGAACGCAACGAATTGTTCAGGAAAAAAGGATTGTGCTTTAGTTACATTGGCAAGGATTGTTCAAAACAGAACATTTGTGGTCAAGTCCTTAGTAACTAGGAATGCCCTCGAAGGGAGCATTTATTCCGTTCTAAAAGATTCATATTAGATGTTGCTTTGATTCCCCTTGAGTTGCCTGTATACCTTATGGAGCTGTAATTGGTGATTCTGATTAAATTGGATGCAAATTATGCGAGGACTACTCGTACACTTCTTTCCCCCTCTGTTTAGTTCTTAAAAAAGGGTTTTAGATGTTACTATTTGCATTTTCTATTTTCTGTTGACAGAAAGAACATTTGTTTGAAGGCGAAGTACAAATACAATGAACTAGCATGGAATGATCCTTTCTGTTTTATGGGTTCACAATCAAATAAGTTCTCTTATGATTCCTTGACATGATAGTCTCTGTGTTGTCTCTACTTTGAGGTGTCTTATATGTTCCTTTTCGGTATATTGATTGTTTTCTGTATGATGCATCGTGCAGAGATAACCTTGAAACCTACACAAGTGACTACACCTTTCAAGTCTTGGTGGGGTATTGTGTAGTCTATATTTTCATGCAAACTTTCATGATCCCGGGAACTGTTTTCATGTCATTGCTTGCCGGCGCACTGTTTGGAGTTTTGAAAGGTGTAGCTCTTGTTGTGTTCACTGCCACTGCTGGTGCTTCTTCTTGCTACTTCCTGTCAAAATTGATTGGGCGGCCCCTCGTCTTGTCCCTTTGGCCAGACAAGCTGAGCTTCTTCCAAGCCCAGGTGATTTTCAATTCCTTACCAAAGCCATCTTGGCGTATGTTGAGCTAAAAAGTTGAATGAGTTTTAACTTTGTGCGCGCAGATAGCTCAAAGGAGGGAGCGACTGTTGAACTATATGCTTTTCCTAAGGCTTACTCCAACTTTGCCGAATACATTCATTAATGTTGCTTCACCTATTGTCGATGTGCCCTATCATATTTTCTTCTTGGCAACTTTTATTGGACTCATTCCTGCTGCTTACATAACTGTCAGGGTATATAACTCATAAGCTAGTCTATTCTCTCATATGTTTACATGGAAACGAAAACCATGTAAATGCCACTCTTGATGCTTTAATAATGCACAGTTATCTGTTTCTTCTGCAGGCTGGAATAGCTCTGGGAGAGTTGCGATCAGTAGGGGATCTTTATGACTTCAACTCAATTGCCACTCTTTTCCTTATAGGGGGCGTCTCCATCACACCTACGCTTATGAGCAAAACCAAACCATAGTGGGGTTTCGATCTCCTTTGAGCTGTTTGGGTCGCCACAACCTTCTGTACAGACTAGTATCAAATAAATGTAAAAGTACTGCTTCTGTTTCTATGGTTAATGTAATTCAGACGAGTCCTGATATTGAAGATGATGATAATCGGGGACGGTGTTAAAATGATCAACCCCGTTGATAATTGCTTTAAACCATTCTCAGGTCGAGTCTGTATCATTGGAGGAACATGGGAAAAGATGGGGGCAGGCTGTTATTTGTTTCACTGCAAGAATAACCTTAAGAATCTGTGTATCCATCCATTTACTTGAGTTTATTTTGTATTAAAACAAAGCACCTTCCGTCTCTGTGCTCTCATCTCATTATTAAGTTTTAGAACTCATTTCTGGTAAAGAAAAATAAGTTACAGAATCTTAAGATGAAGGCTAATTTATGGTAATGGCTATAAAACTGAGGTATGTACCGATGGCAAACTTGCTTTTCTTAGAGACATGAGATTTATTAACTTGACAAGCAAGTGGTAAAATATTTGGATGCAGTGCAGCTGGTGAGATGAAAACCTCATAAACTTGAGAGACAATATCTTGTATGTCACAAGTAGTTGTTGCTTTCTGATATGTGTCGAGAGAATATCTTATATATTGTAATTGCGGTTAGAAAAGCCCATAAACTTCCCCTAAGTTTAATATTACACAAAAAACATTGATTTACTCTCTTGTTAATCAAAACCTTCCCATCTTGTTCTTTTTGTCGATTATCCTTGTCATCAAACATGAACGAAAGTAAACGACGGATGGAGCATTAAAAAGCTGCAGCCATAACCCTCGAAACTCCTACCTCATCACTAATTCCCTCTTCATCTTCCTCTGCGTCCCACAGAAAGTGAGCGTAAGATACCAGCACCATGCTGCAAATTATACCCACAAATCAGTTCTAACTTTGCTGCAAACCTAATAACCATAGACTAGTACAGAGCCTTGATAAAAAAGAAGAAGAAAGTTAGGTATACCGGAAAAGTGTTTACCAGTCATCAGGAGAAGCAGTAACGACTCGGTGGAAGTAAGACTTAGCTCGGCTTTCGTCTCTGTGTCGTTCCCATATAAACTTCCCGTACAGAGACAAAACTTATCCATCTCCGGGACTCGCTAAGATGGCTCTTCCGTAGTACTCCTCCGCTCCATCCATGTCCTTCTCCACCTTCATAACCAAAACAGAACTTCCATCACATTAATACAAAACTTTCTTTCTGCTTTTTTCCTATATTATTATTAACATCAAAGTTTTACCTCGTGTAAGAACTTGCCGTAGTTTCTCAAGAGAAGCGAATCACCGGGATTCAGTTTCAACATTTCACGATAATAATCTCCAATCCTGCTCCTATTGCCGTAAGAATCATCACCGTATTTCACACTCGTTCCGTATCCATCACCGGAAAATCTGATTTCTACCAATGAGATCCCGAATTCCGTTCGGAACTCGCTGTCAATCGGACACGTACTCCTCCTCCGGTATCCCCGCCGTAAAAAACCGAGATCCACCGGGAACTCGAGGCTCCGATCTGATGATATCCGTATCAGACAAAGCTCGTCTTAATTGCGTGCGAGTTTCCTTGGGCTTCCTTTTGTCCATAGGGAAATGCAACGATACTATCGGAGAGCTAAGAGAGAAGCCAGCTCTCTCACCGGAGAAAACTCCACCGAATGAGCCTTGACGAGAAAGAGAGACTCTTGGTGTACCGGAAAGAGCCGATGAGGGGACCGGAACGGAACCCGCTCTCAATATAGCAGCTTTCATAACTGGAACCGGAAGTGAAAGAGCGTTTGGTCGTGTGAGTTAAAAGCTTTAGGCATTTGGGAAGGGGAGGTTTGCGTTAATATAGATTGGTGGGAGCCGTTGGATGGGGAGACAGTAGTTGACTTGAAGAGAATGAGATGGTGACAAGTGTAAGTACGAGCGTGAGCGTGAGCGTGGCGTCGGCTTTGCTGAAGACTGGAACACTTTTTTACTTTTTGATGCTACCTGGGATCACGTGAAATGGGTGATGAACAAAGCTCGTGCTGAAACGTATCAGAGAAAGTTCGGGTTGGACCCGCACGAAATCGTACGGATATCCTTTTATTGAAAATAAACGTACAGAAAATAGAGTTTTGGAATTCGTTATTTCAATAATAAAATTTACTTTGATCGATAATAATGTTGATATACTATTACATGTGTTATAGTTTTTGAATCATGTATTTAAAATGTTACAAATACATTTTAGTATTGTATAAAAAAATCTAAGAAAATAATAATGCATCACTCCGAGAAAGGAATAGTTAAGTACTACTCCATATTTGTAAAAGAAAAGGTCAATGTCAATTTATGATATAAAGTTGTAAATAAATCCATTAAATTGGATTAATTTTGGTGTTTTTTCATAATTTTCTTTGAAATTTACTTATGTGATGGTATATAAATATTATTAAAAATATCAAATATATCAGTGGCCGAGTCACATTCAAACTTTGAGGTCAATTGATCTCACTTGATTTGTTAAGATATAGGATTTTAAAGAGCTAATATAATTTTTTTTATAAAAAATATTAGAATTAATCTCATTTTTTTTTTGAGATATGATGTCAACAATACATACTTTAGTTATATGAGAATCATCGTATTTCATACTTTACTATAACTCAAGTATATGAAAATTTTGAATCCGTCATTGAACATGATTATAATAATATTTATTTCACGTATTCAAACTAAAAGAAGTTAAAAATTGAAATAAACCCATATTATCTCAAAGATAAAAAAAAAAAAGCATCTAAGTAGTTTGTATAATAATGAATAAAAAATGGAAAACAATGTTCCCAAAAAATTCCAAAGATTGGAAGGATTGCGAGGTATGGGCAGGCAAATGGATTTGGTTTTATGTGTGTTCCCATGCCGTGTGCTGTGCCCAAAACAACGAGACAAGGTCCCACTTGATCCAAAATAGTGTTATGCGGATAAAATAAATTAAATAAGAGTAATACTCATCAATGGTCCCTTTTGTTTGGAGTGTGTTCTATTTTGGTCACTTAATTTAAAAAAATATTATTATAATTAATTATGTTCTTGACCGTTATCGTATTGGTCATTCGAGCGTTAAATTCCGTTATAAAAAATGATAATTTTAATTTTGACCCTTAAAATTTTGAAAGTTTATTTTTTCACACATTTCAAACAGAAAAACTTAAAAAATATCTTATCTTTCACCCAAAAAAAGCTTTAACACAAACTTTAACCCTTTCATTCATAGATGTCGCCATCTTCAGCCGTCATGAGCCATCGTCTTGTTGTTGCTGTCATCATCAGTCGTTGCTTTTCTGTCAATTGCAATCGCAAGATAAGCAAGAGTCTCAACCAATCCCTCTTGAAATTTAATAAATATCTTCTTTGTATAGAGGTTGGCTGTTTGATTTTTCCATATGAGATGGAGTTTTAAAATTTGGTGATGCGTTTAATGTATCATAATCGGTCTTTACTTTTTTTTTAAGTATGGGTTTTTTTAAATCGAGCGATTTAGGTCTGAGTTTTCATTTGGAATATTAGAGTTTTTAGTGATTTTTAAGGAATTCAAATCATGATGAAGAATGAAAGAAAGAAAGCTTTTGTTCGTTAGTCTTAGCTTATCGGAGAAGGACGACTGACAACTGAGGGTTGTTTAAAGCCGACGACAAGATAAACGACGACGGTGACAATAAGTGTAGTGTTTAGGTTAGAAGAGGAAGGTTTTTTTAGGATAAGTTTATTTCAGATTTTTTGTTTGGAAGGGGTGGAAAATGAGCTTTTAAAAGTTTATGGGTCAAAATTAAAATTAACATTTTTTATTAACGAAGTTTAAACGCTCGAGTGACCAAGAAGATAACGATTGAAAATATAAATGATCAAAATAATCTTTTTTCAAATTAGGTGACCAAAATAGAACACACCCTAAACAAAATAACTTTAAGTAAAGATTACCCATTAAATAACGAATATAATAGTTTATATTAAATCGTGTTACATTAAATCCAAGTTTGAGGACACCTTTACGTTCCTTTTAGACAAAGCATGATTTCTATTTTATTTTTAGAAAATCATTAATTTATGTTATTTAAATATTATTTCAGTTGGATGGTTTTGAAGGTTGGTGATGATACATTTGGTTTCTCTGTTTTTGTTAACTTTTTGGAATTTTTCCTTCAAAAAACATAAAACTCTAGAATTTTTACTAGGGAAATGGAGAGGAGCATGTGGTGTCACGTGCGAAGTTCTGAATGGGCTCCACGTGGGGCCGGCCCATGTGCTCTCACATGAACTGAGAACATTACTGCTTACTTCACTGCATTCGTCCATCCTTCGACTGCTAAATGTTTTCAGTAAGTGCCATCTGTGGAAATTTTACTTAGCTGACTGACTCCCCTCTCTTTTTCTCATACCAAATCCATAAATTTACACGTGTCTAATATATATGATTATGTTGGGGTGTTTAAATTCAAGTTCCCGAGCGTTTGGATACCCGAGGTACCAGATACTCGTGTCTTAAGGTAGTAGCTTGGGTATCCTTTATTCTAGTATTCGAAACACCTGCAAAATCGGATAATTTGATACTCTAATATAAAAAATATGTATTTATTAAATATAAAAATATTTTAAAACATTTTATAAGTTTAATATAAATATATGTATTTATTAAATATAAAAATATTTTAATTTTAAATATATACGGGTACTTAGGTATTTGGGTACCTGAAAATTTAGGATTTCACGACTCGAGCCAGCCCCAGGAAATGGAGGGGTGGGTACCCGACCCGGGAGTTGAAAACCTTTTATAAAATTACCCGATTTTTTTATTGGGTCGGCAAGTCAACGGGTCGAATCATTCAAATCGAGTATTTTTTAACACCTCTATGAACATGCACCTAAGGATGGCAAACGGACGAGAAGAGTGCGGATAGCCCCTTCCCCTTCCCCATAGCTATCTAAAAATTTCATATCCACCACCTACCCACCACCACAACATGTATAATTTTCAAATCCACACCCCACGCGAGTACATTCTCAAATCTATCCCCACACCCACTACCCAACTGGATATCCACCACTCAACTTGTACCCGCCCGACAAGCAACCACTAGTACCGAATTATGTAAAAACAAACCATAAACTTTTGTAAAGGAGAACAAAACTTCACATATTTTATTGATTGATCAAATATATATATATATATAATACATTTACACAGGTATAAATTTAGCTACAACTAACTTAACTAAAGCACATTTACACTAATATAAAATCTAGTTTACTACAACTAACTAACTATACTACTATAGCTAACCTAATTAAAGTATCCAAATAGAGAATAGAGAGAAGAAACTGATTATAAACAAATTGGATTTGAAAAATGGCTAACCCTAAACCATCATACTAGTCACATATTTACACCATTGTAAATATGCTAACCTTAAACAATGGTCCACAACCCCAAACTCTAAATAACAAACATGACCTTGCATCCTAAACCCCAACCCCAAACGCTTAACCCTAAACTATGAACCTCATACCATTAAGTATAAACCCCAAAGACTAAACCCCAAACCTAAACATTAAAGCTCTAAAACCACAAACCCTAAACCTTGAATCTTAAACTCTAAACTCTAAACACTAAACTCTAAACCCTAAACCCCAAACCTTTAACCCTAAACCATGAACCTCAAACCATAAACCCAAACCTTTAACCCTAAACCATGAACCTCAAACCATAAACCCAAACACAAAACACCAAACCATAAACTATGAACTCCAAACCCTAAATCATAAACCCTTGAATCCTAAACTCTAACCCCTAAATCCCGAAAACTTAAACCCT
This sequence comes from Hibiscus mutabilis, assembly GCA_019671005.1. Lineage (NCBI taxonomy): Eukaryota > Viridiplantae > Streptophyta > Magnoliopsida > Malvales > Malvaceae > Hibiscus > Hibiscus mutabilis. The sequence goes on from CM033737.1 coordinate 48,790,894, forward strand.
AAACCCTAAAAATAATATAATAATAAAGTCAAAACGATGGGAAATATAATGCTTGAATTTTAAGGATAAAATTGTATATTTATACATTCTTTTAACTTTATCACAAATTTCACAACCAAACAACTTGATAAAATAACAACCATCTTTCGTCTATCTTTTTAATACACAAGTGTTATTTAATACAACACACCTCTTTTACATCCTCTGTACCAAACGAGGCGTTACAGGAAACTCTGTTATCAACACCTATTTTCATTATATAGCCTTTCTGATTAAAATAAAGCTAAATTATTTATATTACATTATAACATGTAATTAAATGTATATATGTCATCCTGATTAAAAATAATAATTAATTTATATGTATATAAAGTCTTATTGTTGTTCTCTTGAAATAAAATTTATTTTGAATAATTTTATAGTTTTATTTATATTTGACTTGTGTGATAAATAGTAATTTAGATAGGAGGAAATATCAAACTCGCACCAGAATCAGCTACAGAGCAATCAAATCCATCTCTCTATATCTCATCATAAAAATTCCATTCCATGCAAATGTTTGTGTGCATATATATGCTTTCTATATTTCAATATCCCTAACACAAGTTCATCCTTTTAAAACACATTTGCTGGCTTTGTTTCTCCCTATTAACATCTATCCAATTCACAATTCCCAATATATGCAGCACTAGGATATTCATAGCAGTTTCAGATCCGAAACATATTACAACCTTAGCCATACTAATTGGGATACTGACAATGCATGTCTCTTAAAGAGAATGGTTTATTAATTCAATAGGGACATATATGGGAAGAAGAGAATTCAAAAACTTTCACCAAGACTAAAGGTGGTTCTATTTCTTCTCTTATTTATTAGCATTCACCAGAACTTAAAAAATAATCCTACACAACCTTTGCATGGGACAGAGCAAAATATAGTCATGACAAAGAACATTGAAATGAAATGCCCTATGATTACAATGTGATACCATTTACATTCTTAAACCCACATAAGAGATTTATAATGGAAAACAGGCAGTAAGAAAAGAAAACACAACTCACCTCTTCTTAGCTAGTCTATTGATTTTTCTTCAATCTCGAAGTTGTGGACTGGGTTTTAAGGTTTGGCTCCGAAGTTCTAATAATGAACAAAAGTGTTTCAAGGAGCATGCCAAAAACCAATCCAAGAATACCTCCAGCTGAATTCTGCAATATAAAGCACATCATAAGCACGTTCAGTTCTTACTAAAATAAGGAACCCATGACATAAATACTTATAGATTCCAGATTCGTAGTCTGAAAATACCATGATAGGACTGTGGTTAAACAATGCTCGGAATGCAAAATGTCCAACCAAATACCCAGTAAACATAATCAGCGCAACATGTAAACCTGTTCAAGCATATATCACCGGTAGTAAGAAACAATGTTGTAACTTGTAAGAAACAGAAAGACAGTTATAATCAAAGAAAACTACTAACCAAAGCCAATTTGATCTTTGTAAGTAGAGAAAGGTTCGTAGACATCCTTCTTCGGCGTGATATCTTTAACAAGCTCTTGATACTCTCTCCTCTCTGCTTGTTCGTTAAGCTTCCTTAACCTCTCCTTCAATTCTTCGCTCTACAAATTCAATTTTTGAGAAAAAGAATCCGCGGTTCAAACGAAAAGGTAAACTGTAAACTACAACTTTAATTTTAGTATCATTGTATCACTGAATTAAAAATAAATACTATTTTAGTACTGATCTTTAGTTTAGGCTTCAATTAAAACATTACTCTTAAAATCCTCATCGCACAGGGATCGTTCCGTCCATGTCATCGATTTAATAATTTAGTAGTATAACTGAAGTCTAAACTAGAATTTGGTGCTAAAATAGTATTGATTTTTAATTCAGTGGTATAATTGATGCTAAAATTAAAGTTTAAAGGTATCTGGAGTAGTTTACCTTAACAAAATTGCAACCATAAAAAGATATAGAACGCCAGAATGTAAATCATATTTAATTACCTTTTCTCTGGGTTTAGGGCTTGCGAAAACGAAATTAGATCCGGATAAAAGAGAAATCAATCGAGGCCTAGTCTCAACATTTGACTCAATCCATAAGCTTCGAATCTGCTTGTACGATGCATTGGTTGCCGGGGAAAGAGCGAGAGCGAGCTCTCGAAATTCCTGAGAGAGACGTGGGTCGTTGGAGGCGGAAAGGAGAAAAGCGCGAATGGATTCGGTCACAGTTATCACAAGTCCGGGTTGGTTCGGGTCGTCGGAGTTCATTTTTTTATTCTTTCCAAATTCGCTGTGGAATGTGTGTCGGAGGCAATGAAGCTTACATAACTCCGGGAGATCTAAAAAGAAAGAGAGAACAAAAAAAGGTAAACTAATACGAGCAGTTTTAGAATTTTAGTGATTGGATTGGAATAAAGTCTTTTTGGTTGCAATTTTAGGCCCAGCTGAGGTTAGGGCTGAAGACCCAATAAAGATTTGTCGCCGGTCAAGCCTTGGCCCAACGTAAATGGAAGATAATTTTTAGATATTTTATTCTATTTTATTTTACTTCTTATATTAATTACTTGAAGATTATTTTTAAGAATCTATAATAAAATAGTTCAATGGTAGAATGTCCCAAAAGAATTCTCCAGGTTAATGTAATTTTTTCTTGATTCTATGTAAGGCTGTTCAAAAATATTCGACTCGAGTAACCTGCCGACTTGAACCCTAAAATATTGGATATTTTATTAAAAATATTTACCCGTACGGGACGGGTATCCGGCCCGTGATTTTTCTCTAGTAGTCGGGCTGGGTCTGGTTCGATTTTTTTGTAACCGAGCACCTGACCCGATACTTTTAAAATATATATATATATATTAGATTCCTTATTGTTTTTACCATAAAATTAAATTTAAACCCTGAATTCATTCTATATTTGTATTATGTATATTTAAATTTTAAAATTAAAAAATGTATTAATTTGTGAATGTAAGATTCGATATGAAACAAACAACAAGAAGACTTACGATGTCCTTGTGCTTGCTAATCCGAGACTACTGGGATCTTCCTTGCTGCCGCATATAGATACAATGCTGCTGTATAGACAAAAATGGCGAAGAAAAATATGAGCTACTGCTGTTGTGCATTAGTAGTGAGCTATATACTCGTTTCTTTTTCTTTTTATTAAAAAAATATGAGATTCGAAGAAAAAATCAGATCAAGATTAATAATTTTAATGTCTTCTTATGGTTATAAACTTCAAATTACTTTTAAATTTTATGTGTGTCCTATTATTTTATTTTAATTTTTGAATTTAAAAGAGTCTTAAATGAAAAACCGGCCCTTAAACTATGTCTTTTGTTTGCTTTTAGCCCTTAAACTATTTTTTGATCAAAATAAGTCCTTAAATTATCTTTCTCAGTCACTTTAAGTCCCTAAACTATTTTTTGGTCAAAATAAGTACCTAAACTATGTCATTTTTTTAGTGCCTAAACTATTGATTGGTCAAAAAATTTTATGACGTGTCAACATCTCATTGGTTGAAATATTTTTTTAGATAACTAACGGACTTAAAGTGACCAAAAAATGACACTTTAGGGACTTATTTTTACAAAAAAAAAAGTTTAATGGCTAAAAACAAACAAAAGATATAATTTAGGGGTTGATTTTTTATTTAAGCTTTTAAAAAATAACAAAAAATGTAAATCGGGTACCCGCCGAGACACGGACCGACAAATATGATACTCGAAGAATCAGGTACCTGCATTTGAGCACCCCTAGTTCTATGTACTAACAAGGAGTTGAGAAAGACCTAACATTTTTTAAATTGATCTCTGTTCAATTAAATGAAAGTAATAATTAATAAGAAATTTACTAATTGGTTGAATGAACGCTCGTATTGTTCTTATAGTAATAATTAATAAGAAATTTACTAATTGGCTGAATGATCGTTTGTATTGTTCTTATTTTGTATAGGTTTGAATTTTGATATTTATCTACTTAATAAACGAGTAATTAATAAGGGTTAATTAGTGTAAATCACTGACACAGAATTTATATATTTATTTCCAATTCTATTCAGATTCATTTTTTTAATATGAAAGGAAGGCAATTTTGGAGCAAGGGGGATCGATGACATCCCTTTCTACCAATGGTAGGATCGAATCCGGAGATGCAGCGAAGGAAGTTGTGTCGAGTTTACTCATCCCATCGGCTACCATATTCCCCTCATGAGGGATTCAGAGGAGTTCCTGTACCAACTATAACGATGAAGCAAAGAGATGGCTCGAAATAGCAGAAAAAGGCCGCAATCATCGATGAGCTTAATAGCGTGGGAATTGTCGGATTGAATCTGTAGGAATTCAAAGTTGTGTATACAAACAAGCTGCAAACCGGAGTAGATGTCCTAGAGCTCAGCTTGAAGGGGAGAGATGACACCTAGATGCTTATGGAACCCAAGGAGCCCAATGCCTTCACAAGAGCATATTAAACCCGGAACTTCAATCAATAGAGGCATTAGTGTTAAGGAAACACCAGTTATCCAGGATTGGCTTCCAGTTCCAGACTAAGCACCTCCTCCATCGAAGGACAACAATCAGAGAAGACGAAACTGTTCATTCACTTCCAACTCTGCCATAGTACTGTCGAGAACAAGATACCAAAGGTATCGATGATCCATGCACCGGTTCAAGATTGTTGAGGTTAGCTACCAACCACCTGCGAAGATCGTTGTTGAAAAAGTAATGCACATGCGAGGGAGGAAGAATTCTTAAACTAATGAACGCTAATACCTCTTCCCCTCTTGTAGTTTAACACCGAAAA